>VWZD01010412.1:1741787-1917342 GCA_013396695.1 Sakesphorus luctuosus | reverse complement strand
ACCCCAGGTCTCTTTCTGCCTGGCCACTCTCCAGCCACTCTGTCCCCAGCCTGTGGTGCTGCAGGGGTTGGTGTGGCCAAAGTCCAGGACCTGGCACTTGGCCTTATTGAACTTCATCCCATTGCAATCAGCCCATCTCTCAAGTCTATCCAGATCCCTCTGCTGAGCCCTCCTGCCTTCCAGCAGGTCGACACTCCCTCCCAACTTGGTGTTATCTGCAAATTTGCTGATGATGGACTCAATCCCTTCATCTAAATCATCAATAAAGATGTTAAACAGGACTGGACCCAACACTGACCCCTGGGGAACACCACTAATGACCGGCCGCCAGCTGGATGCAGCTCCATTCACCAGCACTCTCTGGGCCTGGCCCTCCAGCCAGCTCCTAACCCAGCAGAGGGTTCACTTGTCCAAGCCATGGGCTACCAGCTTTTCCAGGAGTATACTATGGGAGACAGTGTCAAAGGCCTTGCTGAAGGGATGGCTGTTCTCTACACCTCAGAGTTAAGGAACAGAGAAAATGCCTGGCTGTCTCCAAGAGCCCTTCTTGCACTTCAGTGAACTTTAGACAAAGTCCTTGATGTGCAGAAATGGCTCTTTTCTCTTTTAAGCAGAATACTATGTTAGACCTCCTGAAAAACAAGCATCTACAGCCTTGGCTGTGCCCCCTCAGGACCTTCAGTGCTTCCTGTGGGAAGTGAGTTTTTTCATGAAAGATTCATCCATGTTTCTCGGCCACTAGCCCAGGACTTCTGCCTCCAGGGCAGAAATCCCAACCAGTCTCACTGATGTTCATGTGTCCCTGACAGAGGGGCAGCTCTGAGGTGTTCTGGAACATTTGTCCTCAGATCACAGAAGCAAAGGGCCAGCTCACAAATATAAGTCAGTCGTTTCCAAGGAAATCATCTCAGGAGCCCCTGGATGGAATTAATCAGCAAACCACCCCTGCTATGCTTTCTGGAAGCAGTCACAGTATAACCTCCTGGCTTTTGGCAGATGGACCTGCACTTATGCAATGCTGTGACAGCTGGAAGAGTTTGATGCTGTCTTGACTCAACATATCAGTCAGAAGCTTTCCCTGTGGGGAAACCTATGCGTGTTTTAGGTTTATTTAGTTGGAAAAGAAATTGACTCCTTAGTGTTGTGGGTTTTTTTGGTTTGTTTTAGTTTTCTTTTTCCCTATAGCTCTCTTTTTTCCTAAGCAGGAAAAGAAAATACATACATCTTTTTTCAAAGCATGCCAAATTAAAGGGTGAGTGGTTGGGAGAGAGACTGACACAGAACTTTCAGGCTCCCTGTGAGAATTTCTCTGAAAGGATAAATCCCTTCATGGCTTGTCCACCTGACCAGAAGACAAAATGAAACTTTGCATCATCACCTATCAACAAAATCCATTCTCTCTGTGCACCTGTGCAAACAAAACCATGTCCCCAGTTTTACAACTACACCTTTAAGC
Source organism: Sakesphorus luctuosus (assembly GCA_013396695.1). Taxonomy (NCBI): domain Eukaryota; kingdom Metazoa; phylum Chordata; class Aves; order Passeriformes; family Thamnophilidae; genus Sakesphorus; species Sakesphorus luctuosus. Next base: position 1,915,886 of record VWZD01010412.1, on the reverse strand, counting down.
CAAGAGGAGCCCCTGTAAAAATGGCCAGGGGTTATTTAATAAATAATAGGAAATTACTTTTTAAAGTAGCAGAGGGTACCTGGAAATGTATTCTTCCTGCAAGATTTTAATGGGGTGCTAGTTAATTCTATTGTGCTTGGTGCAATCAGTTTAATAGTTCTGATTTTTCTTGACCTCTCTGCATGAGGAACATTATTATGAAAGGAAGTGTATTAAAAATCTTCCAAAAGTAATAGTAGAGACAGAAATGGTAAGAGGCACCGGTGTTAGTGCAGATCTACAGTGGCTTGACACTTGCCTGCTTGAGTGATTAGGGCTCAGTTCATGCTGCATTTGAGATTAGTGGAGGTATTAAAGACACAGCCCCCAATATTAAAGAGAGAGAGGTGAAGGTTGAGAAATTTCAGTCCCAAATTGGATAAATTTACCAAGTCTCTGGCTGCAGTGCAACACTCATTTATTTGCAGGTGAATTTAATAGACAGGGTGTTGAATGAGGAATTATTTCCCAGAGCAGTATATTGAGTTAGGTGCAATCTACCTAAAGCCAGAACAATAGGTTGCTTTTGTGCTAATTGTGCTTTAAAAATGACTAAATGCACCTGATATTTTAGGTAGTCTTGTATATTTAAATTATATGAGACTCAAACTGTGTTTTCAGTGTTCTTTTTTTTCTAGCATATATCTCTGTTATAATATGCATTGTGTAGTATATTACTGTGTATCTTGTGGTTTCTTGATAATTTAAGCAAGAGAGGCTTTTAAATTAGCTATTAAATTACCATTCAGAGATCTGATCATCTTCTAATTTCCGTACAAAGTCCTCCACAGGGGATAAATCTAGTTTAAATGTTCTCTTCTTCCCATGATTTTATACTCTAACTGTAAGATGATACAACATTCCTGCATTTCTAACTGAAATACATTACAAGCACCTGAAAGGTTTTATCTCAGTCTTGTCAAATAAGTCTATATTTCAATTGTAAATGCATCCAGAATTATGAAGAAAAACATGATTTGTGGTTTTGTTCAGTTCTTTTACCCTAGCCACAGGTGTGATAGCTGAGTAATTTAGAAAAGCACAAATAGTTTTGGGTTTTTAAATACTTCTAAACGCTAATTGTCTCCCCAAGTTCCCTAATTTACTGGCAGAATTGAAATTCTGCGTTTTATTTCTTCTGACTTTTTGAGCAGATATTTGCTCACTGCTTTTTCAGGCAGGAAACCTTCAGTGTTTTCTTGAGCTGAAACAAGGGGTGAATTTCTTTCCTGCTCTGTAGAAGATGTGATGTTTGATGTTCCCTCCTGCTCACCATGATAGGGGTTCTGCAACACTGTGCCATGAGCTGCTGGTGCTACCATAGCCTGGGAGCAGCCTGGCAGGAGTGGGATTGGGAGGGGATTTTTTTTCAGCAGATATAACCAGAAAAAATATAAAGCTCATGAATAGTCAGACAGATTAGGAGCAGGGTATGTTGGGCTTTGTTTCCCCTTCCCTCCCCTCTTGGGTCTCCCTAGCACCGCTGCCTTTCCAGGTGACCCCTGTTACAGCAGATCCAGTTTCCTGAGTGCAGACAGCAGGGCTCAGAAATATTTGCTGCTGCATTATTTGTTCTTTCTCTCTCTCTTCAACATTAGTGCACAAAATAGTGTCTGTTGTGGCAAATAGCATGATGCCATTGTGTCTGTCCACACTGCTAAAAACAGATAACCTGTGACCACCTGAGTAATGGGGAAACCTGAAGAATAAAAATGAGGATGGCCCAGTTCTTATCTGCTTTGTGAGTTTTGCCTTGCCAGGTGCTCTCAATCAAAGTTACTTGAATTCTACTTCCTACTGCAAAACACCTTTTATTCATTTTATGCTGATGACAGGGACTTAGCTAGGAATTGCCATGTTCTTAAAAAATGAATACAAATAGAAAATACAATAAATTGGTGTAAGCTTAGCTTGTAATAGTTAAAGTAGTAATGAAAAAAACCAGAAATACTGCATCTGAAATTGGATTGAACTCATGCCTTTCTTTTGCCGCTTTATTGAGTCCTTTTAGTAAAAATACTATGCTGTTGTTAAGTTTTTGAGCCTATAATTGCAACCCAAAATGCAAGTTCAATATATGTTTTTTCTGGTTCCCACAAGTTTGCAAAACTTAAATCTTAAACATCCTTTCATGATGCATGAACTTTGCTCGATTACCTGCATTAGCCTAGCAGAACTGTCTCAAGTGATATGACAGAGCTATAATTTTGAAGCTGTGTTGTATTGAGAACAAAGCAGCATTCAAAACTGCTGGAACAAAATGCTTTTCAAATGTGATTCCTTTCTCTGGGTTTACTGCTCTGTGTTACCATGACCATTCACCACAGGCATGTGGGCTATTCTTTTCTCATTCCAGCTGCACAAAAAAATATAATTCCACAGACTGTAAGCTGTGATCCACTGCTATAGCAGAGGATAAGGATGCTTTTGTCTATCTCTATAATGGACTAATATATTCCTAGGCAGGTTCCAGAGTGTATTTCTAATAAATTCACACTATCAAAAATTGCCCAGACATATGTAACCCCCAAGGATACCATTAATTTTGCTTCTATACAGATTATAGCAGACTAATTCTTTGTTCCTCTTGAGGTTCCCACAGATGGGGTGTAACTACATCTGTTGTTCAAGGCAAGCATGTGCCTCTCTAAGAACAATATTTACCTCTCAAGGTTTCCTTTCCTCCTTTGTTCTTCTTTTGTCCTCTAACACTCTCAGAAGTTATTGTTATTGGGTACTAATTTAATAAAAATGCAGGAGATTCTGACTGAAATGATAACAACAAAAGCTATTCAATTGTTTTTCTGTGTAATGACTCTGATCGAAATTCTGGTCACAGCAAAGTCAAAGGCAAAATTTCCTTGGCTTCTGTAGGGGACTGGAATTTCATCTAAGGTGAATATTGGTTTTGATTTAGACACAAATATCTTATAACAGTTTCTGATTCGCAAGTCTCTTCTAGCATAATACCACATTAAGCAAGCCAAGAAACCGTAATCTAAAGGATATTGTCAAGTGGAGGCTGAACATATATTCATTTCAGATGCTGTATGCTAAAACCAAATCTCTTTATTTGGCATGTGATGTCTACCAAGAGATAACGTTATCAGGTATGTCCTGTGTGCTGTAGACATTTTCACTTTTAAGGCAGAGAAGGAGAGCCAAAGAAACAGCAACATAGCAGGAATGAAAGTAGCAGTGGAAGAGAAGGGAAAAACTGTGGTAGGGAATGCCTTGTAAATGGTGTAGAGATGTTTCAAAAATACTTGAATTCTTTTCTAATGCAGCCCTCTCTGTGAGCAGGATCTGGCCTTTCTGACTTCCTTTTCAAACAAAACACATGTAAATAAATCCCAGGTTTACTTTTTATCTTCTGCATTTCCCTATGTACCTATGTGAGAAAATGATTGAAATGCCCAAATGAAGACACCAAAGGCTTAACTAGCTAGTTAACTCTCACTATTTCTGGGAACAGTTGACAGCAACCCTTTTTGAATGCACAATTTCCTTGTAACAGGAAGAGCTATCTTAGTACTGCCTTTTAAAGAAAGGCATAAAGCAATCTAATATATATATATAAATGTACATACATATATGTACCTCTATATATGTGCATGTATCTACCTACCTATTTATATATTTAGGTTATGTGTGGGAGCAGAGCAAGGGTTTTTTCCTGTTCTAAGCAATTACCTACCCTATCAATATGTATATATTTCAGCACTTATTTTTTCTCTCCATTAAGCCAGACCTTGAATATACATGTTTATTTTTAAATAATCGCAAATTATCCGTGAAATGTTAAATAGGATAATGAACTCATTAAGCATTAATTGCTGAGGCGAGCGGCTCTGGTGACAGCATGAGCTGTAGCAGAGCTCTCTAGTGCACTGCACAGGAAGAATTCCCAAACTAGGGGAAATAGGAGAAGTCAAGAGAGCCACCAGAACCCTGCAGCTCACAGAGCCAGGAACAATGTCCAAAATCTCAACACACATAGAAGAAGACCTTTGGGGAGCACTGGCAACCAGGGCACGGCACAGCAGCTTGCACAGCAGGGTGGATATCGAAACCCTGTCATCTCCACCAGGGAGCAATGACATCTGCCTGGCAAAAACCCATGATCTCTCCAAGCTCTGCACCCACCATGACTGAGGCAGCTGGCCAGACAGGGCTCTGGCAGGAAGACATTGCCACCCAGGCATCATGCTGCCATAAAAGACAATAAAAATGCTTCTATAAATACATCAGCAACAAAAGTGGGTCTAGGAAGAATCTTATCCTTTATAGATTCTAGGAGGAAACAGTGACAAAGGATGAGGAAAAGATCAAGGTGCTTAATGCCATCTTTGACCAGTATTTACTAGTAAGACCAGTTATTCTCCATGCCCAGTCCCCTGAGCTGGGAGACAGGGACAAGGAGCAGAACAAAGCCCCTGTAGTTGAAGTGGAATGGTCAGTGACCTGCTATTCTGCTTCGACATGCACAAGTCTATGGAGCCAAATGGGATCTAGCCAAGGGTACTGAGGGAGATGCAGGAAGTACTTACTGAGTCACTTTTCGTCATTTATCAGAAGTCCTGGTGGACCAGGGAGGTTCCAGTTGACTGGAAGTTAGCAAATGTGATTCCCACCTAAAAGAAGAGCCAGAAGGAGGATTTGGGGAAATACAGGCCGGTCAGCCTGAGGTCAGAGCTATGGAGGCTTGTACCCTGAGTGCCATCACAGCCTGTACAGGGCATCCAGGTTATCAGCACAGGTTTAGGGAAAGCTGGTCTTGCCAGACCAACCAGATCTCTTTATATGAAACAGTGATCCACTTAGTGGATGAAGGAAAGGCCAGGGATGTTGTCCAACTAGATTTTAGTAGAGCTTTTGGCACCATTTCCCATAACATTCTCCTACAGAAACTGGCTGCCCATGTCTGGGACACTGGCTAGAAAGTTGTCTGGATGGCTGACGCCAAGGAGCGGTGGTAAATGTTGTTACATCCAGTTAGTGGCCAGCCACAAGTAGTGTTCTCAAGGGCCCAGTTTAAGGGCAAGACCTTTGTATTATCTTTACTGATGATCTAGATGAGGGTATTGAATATACCCTCAGTCATTTCACAGTCAAAACCCAGTTGGGTGGGAGCGCCAGTCTACTGGAAGGCAGGAACGGTCTGCAGAGGGATCTGGACAGGCTGGTAGATGGGCTGAGGACAACTGTATGAGGTTCAACAAGGCAAAGTGCCAGGTCCTGCCCTTGTGTCACAACAACCTCATGCAGTGCTACACTGGGTGAGGCAGAGTGGTTGGAAAGAAGCCCAGCAGAAAAGACCTTGGCATGCTGGTCAACAGCCGGAAACATGAGCCAACAATGTGCCCAGGTGGCCAAAGATGCAAATGGTATCCTGACTTGTATCAAAAATAGTGTAGCCAGCAGGTCTAGGGCTGTCATGCATTGAAACAGACTGTCCAGGGCGGAGGTGGAGTTACCATCCCTGGAGGTATTTAAAAAGCAGTAGATGTAGCACTCGGGGACACTTGGTGGACTTGGCAGTTCTGGCTTAAGGATTGGATTCAATGCTCTTAAGGGTCTTCTCCAATATAAATGATTCTACAATTCTAATCACGTAACATAGTTCAAGCAAGAAAGCAGCCTATTCACACACATTGCTTGTGAGTGACCATAAAATGTAGAGCCATTTGAGGGAACTGGGAAAACCAGCAGTTAAGGTGGTTGCACAGGACCTGAGAAATGACAGTGCATTTCATCATCCCACTGCAGACATTTCCGTGCTGCTGCTAAAGGATCCTGCCTTCCTTCACATCATTAGAAGAGTGATAAAACATCTCAGTGGGAGAGGAGGACAATAAGCACATGGCAGGGCTTGGGGGATGGTAAGTGACACATCTAATGAAGGCCATTAACGTATCACAGTTAGATTTTCATGGAGCAAGAGAAAAGTCATTAGTCTTTTTGTGTGTCAGCTGGCAGAAAGACTGTGAAACAAAGTCACTTTTCCTACAGGAATTTGAATTCACACAGAACAGAGATCTTCTCTTAAGGTTCTCTTGTCACTTACCCACAACACACAAGGGGAGAGGTTACAGAAGCACCCATCTGTTTGAAGATAGTTAGAGAGCATGCACTTTCCAAGTTAGGAATATTAGTTTAGGTTAAAATTCCTTAAGCTGAAAAGTCAGTGTAAGTATTTTTCTTTAAAATACATTCACTTTTTTAACCCTTAAGTTTTAAATCCTTACTAGCATAAGGAAAAAAAAATCTTGACATGAAAAACAAAACTATTTAATGTCAAGGAGAATATAAAACTTTTTCTTGGTGAGAAGGATTATTTTACTGAAAGGTCTTAACAGTAAGTGCTATTTAATCAAATCTGGAACAAAATGGCCAGGCTTTGTTGAAGTTTGTTTTGTGTAGTTCGAGTGACAAGGTGTTTATTTCACCAGAAAGCCTACATTTATCTGGGATCCTAACCTTGCAGACACTGGCTGGGTCAATAAAAAATATTTCATTAATTCTTGCTTCTTTTGCAAATCTTATCGAAATTTTACTCAGCAATTTACTTTTTACTTCACAATCTCTGTGAATGAGAATATTCCTTCAAACATTTGTAATACCGAAAAAACCAATTTTATTTACTAGTTGCTTAACAACCATCTTAAATAAATTATATTTTGAGTAGCTATACATAGTATCTTGCTATTAGATAATACTATATTTTTTTAAGTATTTCATCTGTATTGTGAAGTCACATCAACCAGGGAAAACCTCTGACAACTCAGAAGGGTTCAGGATTTGCACTTCTCTGTAATCATTCAAGCCATGACAAACTGAGCCAATCTGAGAACATCAGAAATAGGCCATCATTGAACTAGGATAGTAAATTCAATCCTATTCACACAAGTGTATGGCATCCCAGCGCATAGAGATGTATGGTGTGAACATAGCTTTCTTCAGTTTCTGAAAGACAGTGTATTAAAAAATGTGGCCAATTCATGGGTATTTTTTTTTTTCATTAGATAAGTGGCAGTGCTTGGGTATTGTTTTTTATAAATAAGCAAAAATAGCATGTCGGAGGAGACCAGACCGAGAAAGAATTACAGGCGCCGGGCACATGAGGACGCTGAGGCCCAGGATCCCGGGCAGCGCGTGCAGCGACAGGATCGGGACCATGAGACCTTCCACATGGACACTGTACCTTTAAAATATGGCTACGATCCAAGTTTCTTCTTCCCATAATGCCTTGGAATTCTCCCACATACCCCTGGAATTCTCCCACACACCTCGTTCTCCCTATTGGTCCTTTCGCTGCTCTTCCCTCCCCTCCTCCCCTTCGTTTGCATGCACCCAATGGAGTGCATGACTCCTCCCCGTCTCTTCCCCATCTCCGCCCCTCTTCCCCGCCCTCATCCGAGAACTTTGTGTGCGCCCCCTTATAAGCGAGCGCGCTCCATTAAAATTGGCTTTTTCCTCGTGGACTCTCGCCTGGAGTGGATCTATTCCGTCCGGAGGGGTCGCGCCGGGCCGGGAGCGGGAAGAGCTGACCCTAGCTTCTAAGGGGCATGATCTTAGGAAGCGCCGCCGCTTGCGGCTTGCCGTTTTCCCAGCCTTGCTCCTGGGAGCGTGAAAAACCCCTCCACTATATTAGTGAAATTATTCATCCACTGAGATAGCAGACCAAAAAGGCACTGCCATGAATTCAGGTTGCTTACTCTAGCTTACCCCTTCCTAAATACAAGCAGTGGTGAAATACAAATCTGACATATAGGAAAGTACGTCAGGATTCAGAGGTGCACATCACTTACAGTCCAATAATTTCTGTAATTAGGAAAAAAAAGAAAAAAAGAGCAAGCTTACACCTCCAATTGTCTCTTTTTACTTATTCTGTAAAAGTCACCAGAAATGTGTATTTAAAAGAATAAGAAGTGAGATGAATTTTAAATCTGGGTACTTCTCCAGAGATGACATTAAATAGTTCCTTGAAAAGTTTTTTTTCAGGGAGTCCCAGAATAGAGTAATACTCCTACACCGTTTTAGAGAAACCTACTCATTAAAGAACTCTTCCATTAAAATGGTTTTCTAATTCTCTCTTCATGTCTTAAACCTGTTTTTTTAAATGTCTGGCAAAGCTTCATCATTTCATGAATCACCTAGAGAGGCAACACTAGGAGAATAAATGGTCTGTTTTTCTTCTTTCCACCAGGAGTTAGAGCTGGAAGACAGACGGTGCAGCAGACGAGGACCTGTGTCACCAGAAGCACCAGTCTCCTGACCCTTGTATATCTAATGATTATAACTAAGAGCTCTTGTGAATTTCCACTGAGCTATTTAGGTTCCAAGTGCAAAATAAAAAGAGACAAAAACATCCCTTTCTGTGTCAGAGATTGTTATTCCCTTATAGTCGGTGGGTTGCTCTTTGCTATTTCTCAATCCAATAGCGCAGTGCTAATCAGTAACTCATCCTGCCAATCCAGACTGCAGGAAAGCTCTTTGCTGGGCAAAGCAGGTGTGACCAGCAGGTTGTGAGGTCTATTTGTTTTTCACTGAAGACTAGGCAATATTGCTTCTTTTGTACTCAGAGTGTGGAACAGTCCAGGTTTTCATTTTGCATTCACAGTTTGCTCTGCCAAAGTTCTAAAAGAAATTCCTCATACAAATATGAAGAGGTAAACACTTTATTGACTTGCATCATTCATCTTTTATCTAATGTAAATTCACTAAAAAGAGAAAGAAATAATAATTTCTTCTAAGAATTGCTGAGGCAAGTTGCTTATTTTCTAAAACCCCAAATGGGCCTATTCAAAGTCAGGCTCAGGATCTGGTGATACATATTTGCAGATGGCAAATTATTTGTAGTTGATGGATAATCTAATCAAAGAGTTATGGGAAGGAACTAACTTTTTTTTTCCTCCCTAGGAATGAATGCATTTCTTCAAAAATATGGAAAAACTGAAAACAGCAGTAGCCACAAAAATTTAAAACATGTTGAACAGGAACAGACTTGTTTTCCTAGACCTCTTTTTCACAACCAAGTACTATCAGATGGCAATGTTACCAACTAGAAGTATGAGTAGCTTAAAGTGACCTCAGCCACACAATCTGTTTACTCAAAAATGACAAACATTATACTCCTTTGTCTTGTCATCTTCTACTACAGCAGAACTGGAGGTGCATGTGTTAAATATCAATTCCTAATAACTGGCACAAAGAATATTAGTATACCACCATGCTGCCATGGTTTTGTGTCCTTTATAACAAGAGAATATACTGCAATTGATAAAACACTTGCAAGGAAAGAGACAGCAACCAACCTGTCCATCTTTTTCTTCATATGTTCCTGTAGTGTTTTTCCTTCATTTTTAAGTGCACTTACTTGCATCAACAAAGACTTGTCCTAGTCGAGTCCCATCCTCACTGCTGATGACTACAGAAAGAGTCAGAGGGAATGAGTCCTCTGGCTTCAGGCACTCTCAAGCATTAGGAAGAGATCCTTTGAGAAGAGGCTGAAAGGAAGACATAGAAACGTTTTCATTACAAAGCTGTAAAAATGTCTTCTTTGCCACATTCTATTCTCCCCCTGCTCCAAATCTTGGCCATGCAAATGACTGGCTCTGAGGGCCTGCACTCAGCTTGCTCATAAAATTGTCAACAAGACAACATCTGCATTTCATTTTCTTTCTCTAAGTCAGTTAAAGTGATAATAGCTCCATCTGCCATCACCTCCAAAACTGACTAGAAAAAGAGCTTACACAACTGTTTCATGCAACTGATAGCATATAAATTTAAACATTGGGTTGCCCTCAGATAGCCCAATCTTTAAAGGAGTGGATTTTGAATGAAAATAGACTCATTAATAAACATAAAATCTTGCTTAAGAGCATGAAGATGGAGGAAATCACAGTCAACCCTAAAAGGATTCCTAAACTGTCTGGAAGAAAAGTTTTGAATGAAACACTCCAGGTGGTAAACATAGCAAAAACGGCAGAGAGAAGATCTGTAACTCTCATAGGAAGACAATTTGATGGGAAAGATAAAGACTGAAAGCTGGTATAGTCCACCTAAGTACTGCATATGTCAGGGGGTTTGAAATATAAGAATGATCCTAACAATATGAATCCTGGACTAGACATCAGCATAGAAGATTATTTTAATAGGAGATTCTCAGGTTTCAAATGGAGCTCATCTTAGTGGAGAGGCAGCATTCAAAGCAGCACTCCAGCTCCGTGCTACAGTTACTGGGTGGGAAATTATTCCAGGGTTGCTATTTGTATCTCTGCAGTAAAGGCTTGTATCAGCCCTGTCCCTGTAAAACTATGATTTTGAAGAGTTTTATTACCACAACATCAAAAAGGTTTTTTCAGGGTTATATTTGATTCATACAGCCTCTGTGTGATAGGAATCTTTATTTCCTTATTTCACAAGTTTGGAAGATGTAAAACTGACTTAATTTTAGACTATGGATATAAATATTAAATAATTGCACATATACAGGTTTTGGAGATTGCCACGTTGCTCTAAATCAGTAGTGACTTAATAAATGAATTTTGTACAATAGTCAAGTTACTACCATGGTCTAAATCAATGTTGATATAAATTAAACTGACAAATATTTATATTACTATCTTGCTCTGGAATCCAGTATTACTTAATCAATAAACAGGGTTGTGATTTGTGCCAGGTGGCTAAAGCACAGAGACAGTGTCTGGCCTAAACATTTTACTACATATACTGACAAGCATTTACAAACTAGTCTATAATTACTCAGCTGCTTGGTTGGGGTGAATCACTGGGATATTTATAACACTGGTAAGAATTATCTAGTTGCTACCACATTACAGTAGAGGCAGCTCTGCTACAAGTATTTGCTCTCACTCAGCATCATTCAAGCAGGTATGGTCAAAGCTGAGACCAAAACATTAATTTTCTGGCTTGAAAAAAGAAGCAAAACCAAACAAAAACCAAAATACATGTCTTTTATCCTTTTCACATCCTTTCAAATGAAACTGAAAACAACTATTTAGGATACAACCCAGAAATACGCCCGAAGAACCTCTGCATGAAACCCTAACAATGATTTTAGTGGTCCCTTTAGTCACTCATTCCATTTTCAGATCCAGTTTCACAGAAATCCCCCCAAAAGACACTGCTTTGAGAACATAGGCATTAATTTAAATATGCATCACACCATGCTGCTAATTAAGATCCAAAATGTAATTTTTTTAATAGAAAAAGTTATTCACAATTTTTGACCATTTCAAATCACTACAAAATCCCTAATGTGGGATTTAAAATAATGACAAAAGTATCTGCCAAAATTAGGGACTGGAGGCGAAATATATTTAGAATGTGCAGAATAAGGAGCAAAGACATAATTTCGATGATTTATTTGCTCTGTAGCAGTACCTACGAGTACCACGACAGTCCTTGCCCCAAGCATTGAACAATTACAATGCTATTAAAGCAAAATGCTTTTAGTAGATGACAGAAGTCAAGCCTGTATGGTGAGCACATTGGATTGTAGCACTACTGTTAAAATATCTCTCAAAATACCCCTTGAGCAACAAGAGAAAGCAATTTTTCCTCTAATACTCCCCATTCACAACATGAAGCCCTTGAAAATGCACAGGATAAATTCTGGGACCTGATCTGTTCAACATTTTCCCAAAGCTCATACCAGATTGTTGTGTGTCACTGATGAGATTTTATCTTTTTAAGCCCCACACTCTTTTATTTGTTTAAAAAAAAAACAAAACAAAAAAACAACACAACAAAACCCACTCATATTCTCACTTTAATACACTAGACCTTCACATTCCTGACCATTTCTTTTTTGGAATGACCTTTCATTACTTTTAATACCTTGTTAAGAAAGGACATTTTTTCCCCTTCAAATCTTCTGCAGGCCATCTTCATGCACAGTTTTTAACCAGATTCATATAATCTTAGTAATGTATCAGTCATTCCCAGGCATGTCTGACAGCCTGTGAATTTACTGGGCTTGTAGTCTGGTCTGTGACTGACAGAAAAAAAGATGTGGAAACCATTTGCACAATTTAATACATGACACATTCAATACTACATTTGATAACAAGAAGTGCTTTCTAACACTCAGCAGAGGGAGAAGATGCCAAAACGTAAGAATGCCCTTTTGGGCACAGTGAGGGACATTGAGCATTTTGCTCCAGTCCTGTATCTGTGTCAGGGATCATTTGTATCTGGTGAACAAGAGTCTTGCAAAGTCATTGAAGAGGCACTTTCATCACATGTTCAGCTGGCTGTCTTACTGAGGATGTTTGGTAATTCACTCAAACACTTTCTGTGGACTCCCACTGCTGCTACTAAAGAGTGACACTGCTGGCAGTGTCCAGCTAATGCTTCATGCCGAGAGACAGCTCTGCTCTCAGCCAAGGGTGAGCTCTTGAGCTTCTGCCTATGACAATTTTTTGCCCCATCCTTTCTGTAAAGACTTTTCGCTTGTTACTTTTACTTTACTTCATGAGTTTAAAGTTTTGCTTAATGGTCTACTTTTTTCCATCTCCTTCATTGACCAAGGGGAAAAACCTGAGAAGAATGATATTTTTAAGAGATGCTTCTGTCATCCCAGCCACATCCCTTGCCTGCTGAAATCACTGTAATTGAGGGTTACTATCTTTGAATCTGCATAAATCCTTATTTTTCTCTGTTAAACATTTTCTAATATGAATTCAAAATTTACTTACTTTTTATTTTACTTTAGTGCTTTATTTTTGCAAGTATTTATTTTTTGTTCTTCCTTCTTGGCAATGCCCCTTATCACATTTCCATTTAAAACAAAGTGTGTGTTATAACACTATTCTAAGTCTGACTTTTATCTGGATCTTGAATACCACCAGTAATTAAGAGCCAGAATTGTTTTATTGGGATAAATAACAGATTGACTCTGCATATCTTAACCTTCCTTTTTTTTTTTTCTCTTTCAGTCCTGTCATATTTAAATGAAATTACTAATCCCTACAATGAATGTCAGATATATTTGCCCATGGTTTTCTCATTGTCCATAATATTACCTTTCTTTTTATTATCATTTTCTCCTAGGGACTGTCTTGTTTCTGTTGTTTGTGTCTTATATTAGTCAAGTTACTTGCTTATCCAGTAAGATGGTATAAACTAAATTTATGTGTGCACTGGACAGCATAATTCCACTTTTTTCAGGGAAATATCAAAAAACACTAGGAAGAGCACTCACTCACCTCAGGCTCCCACTATTCACCCAGGGCAATACATTTTAATTTCACACAATATTTTTTAAAAAAAGGGCAGAAGTACAATCTAGTGGAAGACATGGAGAGGAATATTTTTATTGGACTGTCTAAAACTAACATGTTTCATGGATTCTAAAAAATAAAACAGTCTGAAAAAGGCTTTATGATTAGAAACATCATTTAACATGAACAATTACCTGATAGTTTGCTGGTTCCTAGACCTTACAGTACAAGCTTCAGAAAAGCTTCTTTATAGTTACAATACATAACTTCTCATTTAAAAACTTGTACTAATAGAAACATCACAAATAGCACAGGGACATTGTCTTGATATATTAACATAATTTTTTTACTCTGGCTACATTCCTCAGATATCCAGGAAACTCCAGACCAGACTTCACTGACCTGAACAGAAATTTTCTGGAAAAAAAAAAGTCTTCTTAAATTTTGTTTGTGAGAAAAAAGTTGCCTTAAAACCTCAGAATTCATGACAATGCAATTACACAAAGGTGCAATAAACAAACAAGTAACTTCTATATCTCTGCTGTATTATATTGCTTTATTAGTTACTCTCTTCTGTCCTTTTTCAGGGCAAGCAACTGAATTACTATTGGATAGAAGGGTGGCCTTTCTTATTCCATACCTGCTGATGAGAACAGACCAGGTATAATTAATATTAAAAAAAAATGAGCACCCATTCTTCCTTCCCTCCCTTGTTCTTTCACTCCCAAGCCTTTGGATAAGGTAATAATCTTTGACAAAGGTAGTCAGAGGCACAGTTTGCAGATGAATGTATTCCCTCCAGGAAAGCCGGAACTCTCCAGGTGCAGTGTTACTCACAGACAGTAGTGCAAAGTGTGCACTGTGTAATGAGGCTGGTAAAGCTTGTAGGTATAGTTTCTAGGGGGCGGTCCCGTGGTGTAGTGGAGAGCACTCCAGTCTCCGACTCCCAAGGTCGCGAGTTCAAGTCTCAGTATGGACCGCCCAGCCAGTTAAATGCCTCCCTGCCACCTGATCCCTTCAGATCTTGGATGCTCAGCAGGGTCAGCCCCGGTTAGTAACGGGTGCTGTAGACAGTCCTAAGGACTTCACTGTCACTGTCCAAGCTCGCTTGGCCGTGGCAAATGGACCTTAGGACTTAAACGGTGGGGCCAGCTCTGCGCACGCTGTGCCTCACCTAAAAAAATCCACTGCGCAGGCTCGGAGGGCACACCCATGTGGGGAGAGCCCTTCCCAAATCTTCGTTCGCGAAGATTGGCCATTACATATATATAGTTTCTAGGAAAAAAAAATTGGGAGTACTGCCTGCCATGAGCCAGTAAATAAAGTGGCCAGCAAAATAATGATACTTTGGACCACACCAAAAGAAAGTGGAATAAAAGAATTGGGGTTGAATGAAATGATTCAGGCTCCTTGTACTTGGGAAAAAGGCCCTCTTCTCTTCCAGCTGAAGGATAAGCAATAATACAAAGAATTCTAATGGACCCTTGCCAAAACTCATCTTTCTAAATGGCAACCTGAAAGCTCACTTTGTATGAATATCATTATTTCACTGTTCAAGATTAAATACAGTCAATTACTAAACAGAGACACTTTTTTGGAATGTATGCTTAAGCAAAAAAAAGAGAGAAATAATCTTGCAGAAATATCATATACTAAGACTAAGTAGGGTTTAACCTTTGAAAAAATAATTGCCTAACAGGCTGAGCTACCAGCCAGCATACATTTCACATGGCAAATGAAAGCACATCAGGCAAGAAGGAAACATGGGCATTTATAAATAATAAAGGCTGAGGAAGGTCTTGGGTTTGGTAGAAACAACTCTGTGATACTTGGTATATTGCTCAGATATTTGACCCAATAGCTGCCTTCTGTTTGCAGGGCCCCAGACAGAGAAGATTCTCCTTTATCCACCATGACTATATTTCTGCTTCTTCAGAAAACAGTCTTCTCCTCTAAGTACATTCATAAATGCACCATGGTCCACACCAACTCTATTATTTGCCACATTAGTCTAATTAGGAGGCTGTTCAGAGCTTTTTCTAATTGTGGCATTTCCTATTCCCAGTCTGAGTTTGTTTGAGACTGTTTTTTTTCCTCTGTTGCCTGTCATAATGAGAAACTTCTGCAAGTATCAGGTATTTTTAAGTCAAAAGAAAAAAAGTTCATTTCCTATCAGACATTCACTGCCAGGCTGAAACCCTGTTCTGTAAGAAATCCTTCCACTTCCAGAAGTAATGCTACATATGAACCCCCTACAGGGTATTGTACAGTGCCTCTATTGATAAAAATCTCACTCAGTCTACCCCACAGTTAACTTGTCTCTTTTCAGGGTTTCGTGCCTTAAGGTATGGTCCTGCTCTCATCAGCTTGTCCTGCCTTCTGTTGCTGTCACCAAGGGGTCTCCTGCTCACAGGAAAAAACTCCTGCACTGCAGCCTTTAATCTCACCTCTATAGCATGATCTTCAAAGTTATCCACTTTTTCTTCTACTACCATCTTCCCTCCCTTTTTTTTGGTCTACACTGCTGTCGATCCTCTTCCAGGCCTGGGACAAGAAGCAAGAAACAGATCCCATCGGTAGATGTCCAGGGGAGGAACACAGGATCCTTACTTAAGGGTTAAGGACCCCTCCAGGAGGAGAGCTACAAGTGAGCATTAAAGAGAAGAGCATGTAGAACAGGCATCCTAGGATGCACAGTGAAAATTCTGCCATTATAATTTTCTCAGAGATAAAGACTTGCACAGATTTCTGAGGCAGATCAATGTCAAAACTCCAGCTTTCATTGCTGGAAACACAAATCCATGAGCACTTTCTGGCCATGTGACCATTCTCAATCCAGCTCTTCAGCAAGCCTTTCCTTACTTTAGCCTAGGATGGTGTTTTCCAGCATCTGGCTGTGCTGATGAATATTACCTCTCTGCCCTCCTCTCCTGGAAAGCCACCCCAGCTCACAAGGGAGGGCTCCAGGGCCCCCAGAAAGGGAGCAGCTCTAACACCAAGCCAACGCTCCCCCTTTAGATGTCCTGGGCAGGACATTCCCAGTGGGAGTGGTGTCCTATACAGCCACAAGGATTGGAACCTGCTCCATTAGAAATCTACCATCTAGTTCTCATTTTGTTTCTGTTATTATAAGGTGAGAGTCAGAGATAGATGTTTTTCTTGGATTCAGGCTGAAAGTCCTCTGATGATACATTCTTACTTCTCCCAGACCTCAGATGTTTCTGATAAATACATTTTTGGTTTGTTTTTAATAAGACAATTTAACCACTTTTAAGCCTTTGAAGGCAGAGGTGAATTGTGTCAAGCTTTATTGTGATTTATAGATAAGACTATTCGGTTTTATCACTGCCTGGTTAGATGGTGCTGCAGTACATGACAGCCTGCTATGAAATTTTCCCTCACCTTCTAGTAAGTCCAAACTTTTTTTTTCTTATAGATTACAGGAGTGAAAGACAGAAAATGTAAAGTACTGGAAGCCCTGCACTAAAAAATAACGATCCATTATAGTGACATCCTTAACTACCTCTATCTGCCTGTTATGAAGCTCAAAAATACATTTGGGCAAAGATGTCTGATATCATTCAGGACATGTGGAGAGTCTGGAGTAATGAGGAGCTGCAATATGAACACACACAAAAGAGAGTTCACTTTTCCTCCCAAGTTAATTATCTCTGACAGAGGAGGCAAGCTCAGAATTGCTATTTGCTGTTGTATGCAAATATTTAATCTGTCCTTAAAGAGTCAGCTTTGAAAAAAAAAAACAACAACCAAAACACAAAAATACTTATCACCACTGACTTTGTCAGTGAAATTTCATTTAAGACATTTATGTTTATTTTAATTGAGCATGAACATAACAGCAGTGAATGTCATAGCTCCATGGGGAACATACTAGGTACTGCAGGGCCTGTGCTTTTCTTACATTGAGAAAGTTTCTGGGGAAGTTTCTCCCCAAAGCTCTTGCAAAGAGAGCACTGACCTTATATATACCTCTAGCCAATGTAAAAGATTGGCCATGCTTCCTGAAATAGAAAGCAGTAGAATAAGTACGTAATATCAGTATTCATCTTTCTACTGAATAACTAAAATGTATCTTTTTCAGAAATTATTACTTTAAGCTGTACAAACAGCAGAAAGAAATAGTCCATAATGTTTTAAAATGTCACCCTCACTTTTCTGGTGCATTCAACCATTTATATTTCTGTACATTCTAAGAGCTAATCAAATTCTGCCAAAAAATGGATTTGTCAGAAAGTATTTACCTTGATAAGACACATTAAGTGATGAAATAATGTAGTCACTGGATACTGTTAGAACATCCTTACTCAAGACATCCTATTCAGTCTTGTCAACTTGGCATTTTTCCTTCCTCTTCCTACATTTGCTCTTGACTTCACCTGCCTGTAACAGACCATGACTCACTCTTGAGTCAAAAATTTCCTGCTATATCTATCCCTTCTTTCTTGTTTTTGTCTGGCTCTACCACATTTTTATCTTGTTAGTTTGTCTCTGCAGTGTTGTTTAGCTTGATTTTCTCTCCTTTTTCATCTCATTTCTTATTTCAGAAGCTTCTTTCAAAATTCTTACTGTCTTTTTCACAACTTATCAATCTTCCCTTTTGTTTCTCTTCTCCGTGTCTGTCTACCTTCATATGTCCCCTGGTATTTTTATGAAGCATTCACACATGAGCTTCAGAAATGCTGCAGCCAGAGCATCCCTGAGGGAGCAGGGAGTGAGAGAGGAGAAGTGGAGGCTCTGCTCCATATGGCTGGGAGCTAGAGGGGTCTCTGCCCTCCTGGGAAATCAGTTTAGCTATTTGTCTGATACCACATCCTCCTACAGTGCCCTCTCCTTGCCTGTGAATCATAGCCACATACTATATTTTACCTGACATACTAAGGTGCTTCTGAGACAAAAGTCCCAACAGGTGCACCCCACAGATTAAACTGTGTTCCCCCTCTGAACTCCTGTCTCAGCCTTTTTGCAGCACTGGTGGTTTTCAAGGCTGACCAGGTGCCATTGCTCAGTCAGCAGGCAGAATACCACAGCAGATGGGCTACATGTCACCTTAGAGACTAATGAGTAACCCAGAATAAAAATAAGTATTACAAAGAATAAAGTCATCTATGTCATGTATGGTGTGCTGAAATTTTCCAGATAACAAACACCTGTAGTTCAGGCCCCACCTTCATTCTTCCTGGATGTTAATTTTTGTGGTCAGAAACAATTGAATCAGCTCAAAATAGTGATTTAATCACAACTTATTTTTTTTCATGTGTTCTGTTCTATCTCACAATTAGCCCACTCACTTGCTATATTATGGCAGCCTCTTACTAGACCAGCAAGAGGTCAAAATGCTGTTCAACTTCTAACACAAACTTTTGTACTGTGTTTATTTTTTCCTTTGCATTATTTCCCTTCTGCCTCCCTGAACCTGCATAGACACTTTACTGAGATGTACCTTGACACTGTTATGTCCATTTGTGTTCTTTTTTTCCCCCTGGAGTGATTATAGCAGCTTATGCCTGGGACTTGCCATCAATGACATGTCTAATCATTCAGTTGTTTTCCCATGCTCTGATACAACAGGAGGTAGAGTTGTCTTTCTCCAGAGCAGATCAGTGACGCTTCCTATCATTTATTTATATATAAACTGTTGAAGAATAACAATAAAATAGACCTAACAGAACAGGATTTCATTTATAGTTCAGTTCATAGGTTCTCCTCTATACTTTTTCCTTGTGTTAAAACCATACAGATCATCAAAACATAGAAATATGATTTATTTTTATTTGTGTAAAAGAATCTTTACCTCCATCAAGGTTATTATCCCTCCCATCAAGGCTAAGATAATTCTATACCAGGTAAAACATATTTGTATGGTAAGAACTTGTCTATGGTTCAAAGAGTTTTTAATACAAATAAGATATACAATTAAAATAAGAGGAGGCAAATGCTTCTGTTGCCACTATATACCTCTCTGGGTGAGAGGGAGAAAAAGATCAGATAGCGTAAGAGAAATTGTAAGTGAGTTTGGTGACAGAGGCAAGACCTGCCCTGGGCACCCCAAAGGCAAGTGCATTGCCCCTACCACTAAGCTCAACCCCCTCTAAATTGCAGCCTACCAGAGATTACATTAGTTTTACTCCACCATAGGAAATCACCACTCTGAAACAGTTTTGGTGGTTTGTACTTTTTTTTTTTTTGTGATACAGTGTCATGGTGAAGTGTCTCAGAGAATGACACCTTTCTCCACAATTTTTAAGGTGAGGGGAAAACACTATGACAAGACTGGAAATCACACTCCCGAACAGACTTGCCACTGAAATTTTTTGTAGATTCATAGTATGTGTGGTTTAGTTGAAGAGAGCATAATCCTCAAATACTTTTGAGGTGAGACTCTTGGAAATGATAGGAGTCTGAATGAAAATGTTGCAGTGTATTACAAATAAACCAGCACTCACTGTTTCTCTCCTAAACCACCCGGTCCTGCTACCTAAAGCCAGAGCCCCCCCATGTGCTGCCCTTTCCCAGTCACCCCAATATTCATTACAAATCTGTTCCCACAGTCCTGACACTGATATTCTGAAAGCAAATCATCAGCTCTCTGGCCTCTCCATTTTAGTTGACATCCAGCAAGGCAATGAACCACTGTGACAAATTACTAACATCAGAAATCCCATCAAGGAATATTGTGACAAATAGAAACTCTGCAATTACTTCTTTCATGGCCCTCAACATCGTGTCCACAAGTAGCATCAATCAGACCATTCAAGATGTGATTAGACAGTCTCTGAAGCCCCCTTTGCACTCTCCAGATGTGCCATTACATGCTTTACTTGTAGAGAATTGTTATTAATTTTAATATAGATCTTCTAATCTTGGATGATATTTAGTTTTTTTTCCCTGCTGTTTTGTAGTCATGGCCCTCTTTGTCAGGAGAGAATCACAGAAAGGCTCTAAGGTGCATCCTTTCTGGGGGAGCCTCAAGTAATTTTACTGAAATATATATATATTTATAATCCCCTTTATCATCAATATTGGCTGTTCCTTAGTTCCATTAGCTTTTTTATATAAATGTTGACAATATATCCAAACCAGATTGCTTTACAAAACAATGTACACAATACTCAAGGATTAAGACATAAAAGTAGGTAAAAATCTGTGGGGTTAAATTCTAGTGCAGTTACTGTACCTTGTGCCAAATATGTTCCAGGAAAATTTTAGAAGAATAAACTGTGTATTAATCATAATATTAGGGTTAATTATATTATTGATACAGCATTAAAGTAGATATTCAACTTTTTAAAAGACCTGAACTATCCTAAAGACAGTTAATTTTTAAAACAGCAGAATCCAAAAAATTCCACTTTTTTGATAAACCTTCAGAGAATCCCCTTGAAATCATTTGGGAAGTTATATAGCACTTTAAAAACATTATTGTTACTAAATAGAAAAGCTGCCCTACCATTTGTTGTATTTCTCCAGCTACATGGGACCAACTGTGCCAGACCTAGAGATGATCCACACAGAATACTAATATTTTTTATATTAACCTTAACAACACAATTGAAAACTTTGTGGCTGCTTGTGAAGACCTGACAGAGCTACACAGATCTGCCTGAGAGGTAAGTATAAGCATCACAGCTCCTGCTTTCTTAAAGCATTAATTTACAACATAAGGATTAAATAATGAAGTTTAAGGGATACAGATCAGGTTTTACGATGGAACTGTATTAGTGCACAGACAGATAAATTTATCTTCAGTTAGTTCTAAAAGAGAACGCTTTAAAATTAGTATATGCTGCTAAAGCATTGCATAATGAGCAACCATAATAGTTTGGAGGGTTATTTATTAATTCAATTTAGGTATGAACCTAACAAGCTTCTGGTACTCAGACTTAAGTAATACTGTCAAAGCTGTCAAGAGTTAGAGCTGAGATAGAACTAATCTATACTTGGCCATGCCACATCTGGGGTCCACTAAAAACAGTAATTCCAGAGTGTCAGGAATCTTCCAGATTTTAGTCTGATAAGCAAGCTACACACGTTTTCAATGTGCAATGAAAATGGACTGTTATCAAGTGCTACCCTGTGAAACATAAGTTACTTTGACTATATATGCTCCCATTAAGAATTAACAATATTTTAGATCTCATGAAATGACTTCACCATTTAACAGCATTTGTAATTTCCAGCCATTTCATGCTTTGTAATAGAAAACACACTACAAAAATAACTGGTGAGTTACTAATATTCTTTGTATCAAACAGAAAATTGCTTCATGTGAACAACATGGGCTTGCTTCATGTTTTCACACTTCATTTCCACTGAGCTGAAACCACTTCAGACATTTCCAGCTGTCAGTTCTTGTCCCACTGGGGATCTGGAAGATGCACTGAGGTGCCTGGAGGGTTTTGGAGGGAAAAGTCATTGGGTGGAAAAAAGGGGGCTAATAGACACTGGCAGAAGAGGCTTTCTAGCAGCTACAGGCAGTGTGGTCTGGAGTCCACAGTGAATATACAGATGTTATACAGGTCAAAAGGATACCTTTCTTTGAGCTTATTTCCTAAACTCGTTTTCATGTGTTTACCTCTGGAAGATCCATATTGGTGACTGTACAGCATGTATTTTAAAGAGATTGATTAGAAGAGGCTTCTAAAGTAGGTAAGAATAATGGGATCTCCCAGAAGGCTTGGCACGATCATGCAGTAAAGTCACACCTGTGCTTCTCTACTTGTCAGGATCATCTAACAAAAAGGAAATAAGAAGTGATAGGTAGTGGGGAATCTCCTATAGTTCAAAGAGATTTACGATTTCAGAGCAAAAGTTCGTGACATGTCTTTTCAAACCTCTGTCATAGACTTGTGGCTAAGCTCATTTCTGCTCATGTGGCCCTGAATCATTACAGATTGCTGGCATTCAATGAGAAACAGTATTTATCAGGAAGGGATTTGTGCTATCTGATGGGAAAAAGCCCATTGATTTTTTCAACCTGCTACAATAGGTGCTCTTGAAGCTGAAGTTCTTTAATGCGCTCAGACACCACAGATTACCAGTAATAATTCAATTATTAATACTTTATGCATTCAGTAGCAGCTTACACACAGCATAAGTTATTGAGGGATGAACCAAGACAGTGGTTTAATGGAGTGTAGCCATTGCATTCTTAGCATGTTAAAGTACTTTGCTAGGGAAGAGATCAGGTAGGAGTGGGATGAAAAGCACATGGTAGTATCACAGAATCCTTAGTTTCACTTGCACCAGCAAAATGAGGGTATTCTGAATGCAAGAGAACTTCAGGACTACAGAAAATGGATCAGAAGCTTTTTAAAGGTAATTCCACTCACAAAGTCACTGAAGCTGGAAGGATGAATTTGGAGATAAGTGTATAAATCCATTAGTTGGTAGTGTTGAAGAACTGTATGCTTATGAGTTTTGAGTAAAGAATAAATACCTGGTAACTTTTCTCAGACTTTAGAAGAAAATAACTGGCTTGTACCTGAACCAAGTAAAATCTGTTAGCTTTACATTGTTAGCTTATCAAAAGATTAGAAATTCTTTTTAATGCTGGTAAACCCAAAGATAGCTTAGCCTCTCATTACAGCCTGATTTTTCCTTCTCAGCCAGATGAAATTAAGAGCTGGAAGAAGGAAAAATGGAAAGTTGTTCTGACAAAAGACTGGTATAGAACAATGTAGTGGTTGGGTAAGAGAAAGTTGTATGGTAATGCATTATACTTGCATATTTTTTGTTGGTTTCCAGTCTTGACAGCCCTCCTCTGGTACACTGACTCATGTCCTGGCACCACATTTGTAATTTTATCGTACCTACAAAGACATGGAAAATGCCTGGATCCTCTTGTCTTGTGGTGAAGCTGTGCTTTCCAGCCTTCCACACTGCCTCAGGTTAAAGGACTCTTGAAGATGTTAGGAATACAGCGTGCTGTGAATCTGGCTTGAGCCAAAACTAACTTTAAGCTTTTACTTTTTGTCCTATACTCTTTGGAGGAGTAGATGGACAAAGAAACAAACAGCACATTTACAATAAAATATAATGAGATTAATCTCTATAGTAAATGTTTCTCTTGCTGTAGCTTAACAATATTTGGTTGCTTAAAGACAGTAAAGTCATTACTGCTCATGTGAAGTATTACTCTATCCTGTGGGTAACTGATATTATCAAGGTGATGTTATCAGTGTGTGCTCCAGTATTTCCTTTAAAATGAGGGCTCTTCTGCGCCATCATACTGATATCTCTGACATTAAACAATGAAAGGCTGATGAAAATATTTCCCCCAGTCTTAGGCTGGATCCCAGCTATTGTGTCTGGAGGTGACTTTTCTGCTACTTGTGAAAGTGGTCCTCAAATCTTGAGAAAGCTACACAACCTGATTCACAAGAACAGCCAAGCAAGGGCACAAATCAAGAGACTGAGGGGAAAGAAAGAGTGGAATAGTTCATGAAAGTCATGTACTACAACATGGTCAGTCAACCCAAATGTGCACACCTCAGTTACCACGGGCTAGCAAACTTAAACTCAAGAATGCACTTGGATTTAAAAAGCTTCAGTGAAATAGAGGAGGCAGCAAACACTTGACATTTACTAAACATTTAAAAGAATCGGCTGTTTTGCACTTAAAAGCACAGGAAAATCCTTCCTCTCCTGTGCTACTGGAAACATTCAGAAATGGATCTATGATTATGTGAATTCTCCTTTCCTACTACAGCAAATGGGTGTGGCTCCTATCAGCCAGTGAAGGTCTGCCATTGGTTCATACTGATTTGCATCTGAATGCTGCCAGCATTAACCAGATTTCTTGTTGCTTTAATTGTGGAGTTTTGGTACCCATAAGTATTACAAGGCAGCTGAAGATGATAAAGAAACTTAATTTGGTCCATGTCCAAGATGAACTTCTCCTCATATTTTAGTTCTTTTCACACTCCCCTACCTCGACCACTTTTCATCCTACCCTCATTATCTACTTCTATACCACATGTTAAAGCTTAACCTAAAGCCTATCAAAGTGAAATGTAAAAACTCACTGAATACAACAGACTTGGGATCATGCCTGCGGGGATTAATCAGTATGGATATGGATCGTGTCTGTGAGCTGCTGAATGCTCTCAGATCTCAGTAGAATCAACAAACCTCACAGGACCAAGTCCGTAGCTGGAATGTGGTACCAGGACTGACAGAAGCCTGAGACATCTTGCAGCTTTTGGGTTTCAGAAGTTGTTGACAGGCAGAGGAGCTGGTGCATAGGTATGGGGAGGCTCTAGGAAAGTATTTCACAGGATAGGAAACTTCTTAGGCCCATCTACATTTTTCATTTAAGTTATCTTAATAGGCTTTTCTCCTGAACCCTCCTGGGGGTCTAAGGGAAAAAAGAAAAAGATAAAAATTAATTCAGGTTCATGTTCTTTTGTGACTGCTCCTACTGAGCACAATAAACTGACATGCTGCTTTTAATTAGCATTTAGTTAACTGCTCATTTTTGTGCAGAAACTATGCACCAACTCCAGTGAACACAGAGGTGCTGAACTGAGGACAGGAAGATTGAGTGGAATTATTTAAAAAGCAGCACTTTAGATTCAATGTTCAGGCTCTGTCTGATTTGAAACTGCACAGATAGAAACAATGAAATTTGAACAAAAACATAGTCATTGTTGGTAAATTCACCTTAGGTAACAAATTTCAACTCACTATCACAGAATAGAATCACAGAATATTCTGAGTTGGAAGGGACACACTAGGATAAGAGTCCAACTCCTAATCTTGCACAGGACAGCCACAAAAATTCCACTATGTGCCTGAGAGTGTTGTCCAAACACTTCTTGAACTCTGTCAGGCTTGGTGCTATGACCACTTGCTGGGCAGCCTGTTCAGTGCCCCACCCATCCTCTGGGGAAGAGGCTCTTTCCTAATATCCAACCTAAACCTCCCCTGATTCAGCTTCTTGCTGTTCTTTTGGGTTCTGTCACTGGTCACCACAGAGCAGAGATCAGTGCCTGCCCCTCCTCTTCCCCTTACAAGGAAGTTGTAACTGCAATGAGGTCTCCCCTCAGTCTCCTGTTCTCCAGGCTGAACAGACCAAGTGCCCTCAGCCGCTCCTCATACGGCTTCCCCTCAAAGCCCTTCAGCATCTTCATTGCCTTCCTTTGGACACTCTGTAATGTCTTTATATCTTTCTTATATTGCTGTGACCAAAACTGCACACAATATCCAAGATGAGGCCACACCAGCGCAGAGCAGAGTGAGACAATCCCCTCCCTTAAACGGCTGGTGATGCTTTGCCTGATGTCCCCCAGGACACAGTTGGCCCTCCTGGCTGCCAGGGCACTGCTTACTCAGACTCAACTTGCCATCAATCAGGACCCCCAGCTCCTTTTCCACAGTACTGCTTTCCAGCATCTCATTCCCCAGAGTGTTAAAATATCCAGGGCTGCCCCAACCCAGGTGCAGAATTTGGCACTTTCCCCTTGTTGAACTTCCTATAGTTGGTGATTGCCCCGTGCTCTAATTTGTGAGGTCTCTCTGCAGGGCCTCCTTGCCTTTGAGGGAGTCAGCAGTTCCTCCCAGTTTTGTGTCATCTGCAGACTTGCTCAGTATCCCTTCCAGTCCTACATCCAAGTCATTTATGAAGGTGTTGAAGAACACTGGGCCTAAGTTGAAGCCCCATGGAACTCCACTAGTGACTGTGCATTAAAACATAATGGGATCTTACCACCACAACACCCTCCCAACCTAAACCTGAGCTCAACAATCAATGCCCAAAACCATGACAAATAACACCTCTCATGGTGAAAGCACTACATTTACAAAGCTAAGTGATTAGGTGATTTCATCAGCACAAGCTCTGCACAGTCATTGCTCTTACCATTTCCATTTATCCACTCAATAGGATAGAAACTGGTGCCTTGAGAGATGCCAGAAAAGTACCTACCAGCAGAGAGAGGCTGCACCTCATTTCACTACGGCTGCATGACCCAGCTTTTGAAAATCAGACTATGTAATTTCAGGAGAACACTGGCCACCTGTGAGCCACAGTCATTCCTCTACCATTACACAGCACCAGAAATCTTGCTAGAACATATGAGATGAAGAAAATCCCTCATTTTGTTATCACAATTCACATGGCCTGCTTCTTGAAAAATTAAAGATCAACTTGGCAAAAAAGGGAACTAATCCAGATGTTGGCTGAATTCATAAACAGAGTAGTAAGTTTTCTCTACAGACTTGCAGATGGGCATCACCACATACACAAACTTATAAAATGAGCTACTGCATGTGAAACTTGCATGCCTGTTCAACTGAGGAAGAAACACAGCTCTTGTCTGTTCTTTCCCAGTCTGAGAAGTCCTGAAATAATATTTTCTTTCCAAGTTTAAGAAAATACTGATGACCTCCTTGTTTGTCTCACCTGCTGTTCTTGGTCAGTATTCTCCACAGAGGAGCCTGAAGCCAGGGGTGAGCTGGATTAGTTAGAAGCCACCGGAAATTTTCCCATATCCTGCCTTTATTATCATGGGAAATTCAACCACAGAAGGTGTGCCATTTTGAAAGAAATGTTTAGTAAGTTTTTCCAGTTGGAAACAAGACATTTATGCTTTAAATTTGTGGGGGGGAACCAAGAAATTTTTACCATAATTTTCTAGTAATACTTCACTAAGAACAGCAGTGATGAACCGGGAGCCACTTGCATGGCCTTGTGCTTCAATTATGAAAGGCAAAATAAAAAGGTGGGCCTGCTGACCCTCAGCATCAGATTGAGTACACCCTCAGCAAGTTTGCATATGACACCAAGCTGCCCTTCAGGCATGTGGTTGGCGTGCCTGACGGACAGGATATCACCCAGGGGGACCCAGAGAAGCTCCAGAAGTTGACCCATAGTCATGAGATTTAACAAGGTCCTGTCACTGGATTGGGGTGCACCACCAAAAGCCCAGAAGAGCAGGTCAGGTCCTGTCTCAGGTGTGATTCACAGGGCTAGACATCTCTTTACTTAACAAATATGTCTAAGGAGATATGAAATGCCACCCACAGGGACACACTACATCAAAAGAGAGGGGACTGTTTTTTACAGGGCTACTGCAAGAAGAGAAGTAGCCATTCTGCATGGCTATATTTGTCTGCTGTGCAGCCACTGGTGAGCCCTGAGACTTGTGCTGACAATTCTGTACTGAAGTTGCTCATGTTCTCTCAAGTGCTGCACCAAAACCCTGGCAATACTGGCTTTTCTAAGCGAAGCTTCTTGTGCCTGAGAAAGTCTGAGTAATAATCATCACTGAATATATAACTTTTTACATGCCTTTTAAAAATCATGTCATTTTTGAGAACTGAAATGTTGCTGGAGAGTCACTCAGCACCACCAGAGTATCACTTCATTATTATAAGCATGTTTGTATTATTTTCATAAAAAAACCAATGCAAAATAGACAAAAAAAGGAATGCACTATTGGAGAATAGTAAAAATTACAATTCAAGATATTAATCACACTGATTCCTGTGAGGTTTTTGGCAGATAATAAATGGGTGATAGATTGATCTCTAAAATCACATGCATATTATGAGCATAATCCTCACTTTAATGCAGGGTCATAGAATTTTACAGCCTCATAAGCTTGCAAGGTTTCACCTGGAACACCAAAACAATTGCTAAAAGTGTAATAAATTCTACAGCTAGCCATCTGCTTACCCTCCTGACCTTTCAAATCTTGTAAAAACCTATGCTCATAATTTTTAACACTATGAATTTTTTTTTTTAATACAGTATGTTCAGAAGGTTACTTCATCTTTGCCACGTAATAAAGAAGATCCATTCCATTTGATAAAATGTTGTGGCAATAGATATTTTTTCTTGAAAGTATTGAGTGCTATCACTAGAGCTAATGGGATTGGAGGGCATTGCCAGTTGTTTTATCTGGTTGGAAACATTTATTTTGAGTCATGCTTTCTTGGATGGGTTCACCCATCAGTTCCTACTGAAAATTACATCCAGCAACTGCTTTGGAAGAGGGTTAAATAGCACCAGTGTCCGTTTTCTGCCTTAATTTCTGATGTTGTGAATCACTATGCTTTGTTTTTCTGAAAGTCATAAAGGTTAAGGTTTCCTATTTCTCAATACTGAACTATCCTATCTGTCTCTGAAATTAATATTTCTATTCCAGCTAGACAATTAGGCATATAAAACATATTGGTACACTTTTTTCACACATTGTACTACACCAATACTCTACTATTGCCAAAAAACCTATACAAGACATGTCACATTTCAAAAGTGACACAAGTTAATAAGCAAACTATTGCAAATATTCTCCCTTGACTCCACTAATATGAAGGAAAACCAATATGAAAACATATACAAGAGAAAATTAAAATTATCAATGCAAAGAAAATAAATTTGGGCTTGCACATATCAAAGTTTAAGAAAATACACCTTGGAGACAGCAGCAGATAAAAAGAATGCAATAAAAAAGAAACAAATCTTAGAAAAAAGTAGGAAGCAACAAGCAAATGACAACTCAGGGCAAGGGCTTTAGGCTGATGTTGTATCTGTGAAATACACCAGAAGACACCACCACGTTAAGGTAAAGGAGAGCAGTTCTCTGATGTTTCCATAGGTGGAAAAATAATATTCCATACCATCTTCCTCTAACATCTATAGCAAACTTAGGGAAGGACTGCTCTCTCTTCTATGTCGTAGAGAGACCTGCTGTTCCTCATGCTGTAGGGGTCAAACACTAGTTGAGATGGGATTAAATCAACATTACCTGACTGAGTCTTTTCCCAAAAATGATCCTTCTATTTCTTTAAGGTCCTGTACCCCCCACCCCCCCTTTCCCCTCCTCATACCAGAGATGAGGACAATATTCATGCTTTTCATCTAGGTATCAAAGAGCCACTGGTTAATGTTCAGAAATACAAGCAAGGTGACAAAATACTTAATTGTTATTCACTCAAATTAGTTTTGACAGTTCTTTCAAAGACTCTACATTCATCCTCAGTGATGAATAACTAATAATAATAATGGCCAATCTTCGTGAACGCAGATTTGGGAAGGGCTCTCCCCACCCGGGTGTGCCCTCCGAGCCTGCGCAGTGGATGTTTTAGGTGAGGTTCAGCGTGCGCAGAACTGGCCCCACTGTTTAAGTCCTGAGGTTCATTTGCCACGGCTGAGCAAGCTTGGACAGTGACAGTGAAGTCTCCTTAGGACTATCTACAGCACCCGGTACTGACCGGGGCTGACCCTGCTTGGCATCTGCGATCTGACGGGATCGGATGGCAGGGAGGCATTGAACTGCCGGGGGGACGGTCCATACTGAGACTTGAACTCGCAACCTTGGGAGTCAGAGACTGGAGTGCTCTCCACTACGCCATGGGACTGCCCCAATGATGATGATGAATAACGACAAAAACTCTCAATCCACATGCAATTCTGAAACTGGTTTGATTTTCAAAAAAAAAAAAAATAGATTAACATTACCAATTCTCCCCTTCACCAAACTTATACTCAAGTTATTTTCTCCCGTTTCCTGACAAGGTGAAATCTATTCAGTCTCTCCATATGGCTGTCTCCCTTAATAACCCTTGAACCTCTTGGTCACTTTTAAAAAGGCACAGCTTTCAGAGGTGTGAAACTGCTGCAAACATAATGAAAACAGTTGACTACTGAAAAGAGATCCAAATTATTGCCTCAGCTGGGGGAAAGATCTTTTCCCATTCTCAGAGATAAGAGCCAGCAAATCAGCACACATGTGCTTTGAACGTGCCACAGCAATTTGTCCAGCCAAATAAACTGGGGATGCTAGAGGGAGATAGGCTTGCTGCGAGAGCGAGACTGTCAAGGAATAACGAGAGAACTAGAGGAAATGGGTCACAACTGGCAGCAAGATCATATTAGAGAACATAAGGCAAAAATCCATCGGAAGAAGGATTTTAAACCCAGGTTCTGCTCAGAAAACAATTTTTATTGAAAAAAAATAATTAGACTACATTACATTAGTTCATCTCTTTATGAACTTTCCTTTAAAATAGTTTTAAATAAAAGGGATAGGTCAGTGTTTAAAAGAAACAACAGGAGACTATCTGCCTTTGCACAATACTGTGATGTGCAAGAAGGATTGAATAGAAATCCACTTATAGGAAGCCTGCAGTCAGAATATGTGTTAGGAGAAAGAGCTCTCGTCTAGTTGGGATACTGGACATACTCAGGGAATTAAGGTAACCTACTGTTCTGCTTGACAGCAAAATTTTATTTTGCTAATAAATTTGTCAGTTGCACTACAATAGCAAAGTACTAAATACAAACTCCTCCATAAGTGTGGACACTTCCAGGAGCTCTGCCGGCACAGCAGAGGACTGACACTGATGTTTGTAGAGAAGGGCATCTGGAGATAACCACTAAGAACATTTCAGAAGAAGAAAGAATGGGTTAAATTAGCATTATTTCCTATTCACTACAGCCAGTGAAACAGAAGATGAACCAAAGTAATGCCATTTTTCCTCTGTTACAGTTGAAGTCACAAGGCTGAGGTACCCAGCCTCAGTTTTTGTTGGTCTCTATGTGATGTGCTGTCAGTTCTTGCAGGGTTTTTTTGTATTATTTTAATTTGGAACCCCATAACTTCCTCACAGTAAACGTGGTCAGAGACAATATTATTCGGTATGTTTCCTATGCCACTTCTTGAAGGCAACAATGCCAAGATGATTTCAGAGTGGTTAGGTAGTTAAACCCCACGTACATACAGTACTTGAAGATGTTAACCCATTCTTTTTGCATCTAGGGGTGGCATTAGCTAGTGAGAGTTGAGATTTTACCTTTCTTAAAATATCACCCTTTTAAAATTTGCCTCAGTTAAGAATTTATCCATTACAAAGCTTATTTTCTTCATGTATAGGCACAGAATCCTTTCTTATGTTTCTTTTCTATGAAAAAAGAACAACCAGTGTAAAAGTTATGTTAAACCTCTCTTCTCATCTTTGGGTTAAAATTTGAAAAAAATGTAACCAAGCTTAACTCATAACCTAATCTTCAAGGACAGCTTGTCACCCACCATGTACAGGATTGGGGGTGGCCTGGCTGGTTGGTTTTCTGTTCAGTGAGTAGTTCCAATGGGATAGAGGACAAATATTGTTCACTGCCATTTCATTTTCTCATATTTTAGATTTGCTTCTTTCCAGAACTTCCACAGGAAAAGAACAGACAATTTTTGGCTTCCTACAACAGCCAACATTTGTCCAGTGTAATTCTATGGGGCAGAGAACAAACAGAAGCACTTTAAATTCTTTTCTTCAAAAGTAAAACACAAAAAGCTTCTCCTGGAACAGATCCATCTTGTGAGAGTCTCCCCAGAGCAGCAAAGGGAAGAAATGGTATTTGGGAAGAATCTTTCCTTAAGGATTACCCAAAATGGACTAGGGGCCACACATCTCACATTATGTCCTCTTTGGCCACACAGCCTTCAATAAGGAATTGTGGTGGTTGGGAAAGGACAAGTAGTCCTGGAAATTAATAAACACCTTGAATATCAGCAGCAGTTGCCATAGTAAGTGCAAAATCACATGTAGCATGCAGGGCACAGTGTTCTTTTGATCTCTTCATTACTGACAACAATTACTGCTGATAATTCTGAAAGACATGGGGAATTGTGTCCTTAAAGAAACGACATTAAAAATTTAACAAGGGCAGGTTTGAAACCAAGAAGAATGGATACTAATGGCACAGTAATTGAGTAGATCAGAGCTCATGAAAGCTAAAGGGAAAATTACATGCTCAAATGGATAGAAAAGGAAACAAAGTTCAAATTATGATCACCCACAATTTCAATCATTCCACTTCTCATTTACTCACCTGGGGGGAATGGATGGCAGTTGAAATTTATTTAATGGCACAGTAGGAAACTGGGCTTCATTCTTCACAGTAAATGTGAGTGAGATTATTTCAAACATTTAATTCCAAGAAAGCAGAACCTTTACTCAACATTGCAAACATAAAAAGACTAGAGGTTCCATTTCTAGTGGAAAAAAACTGTGCCACATCCAAGCAGTCTGACTAAGTGACATTGTGATTTGGAAAGTCACAGAATAGATTGCTCAGTAGAAAAGTGATCTCACCGGCACTCGTTAGTGGCCCATTAGCACCACAGACTACAGTGGGATAAACTCAGTTTAGTAAAAGATTATGTTCAGTGTTTGATACACTTGGATTCAGTTTCCTTCAATATTCCTGCCTCGCTGCAGGGAGGGTCCCTTTCTGTCCTGGGGAACAAACCACATGTATATGCAGCTATACTTAGAATCATGCACTCAGACAGCAGCATAGATGCTGCAACTCTTAGGCACAAAACAATCATGAAAGAGAAGCTCATCAGAATTTCCTGTGCATTAAGTTCATCTTCCTATTTCAGATCTATGTGTGCTGGCATTACACAGACTTCAGAAACATTCCACCTGCACCTTCTCTCGTTCTGTGAGACATTTCATAGTTCAACTTCATTTGAAACATTCCTGTTCCTCTGCACTGATATCAGGTTTGCTTAGAGAAAAACTATTATTTATGCAGAGGAGATCACAACTGTTACTCAGCCAGAATACAGTTGATCAAATGCAACAAAATAAGACCTCGTTATGTACCGAGCATATGCAGTGTTATAGTCACACATCCCTTAAAAAAATAAAAAACCACATAAAGTATTTTTATGTTTACTCCACGTAGGTTTCACTGTGTGTTCTACTAATTTGGTTTTATCCTTCAATAACATAATGCTTACACATTGGAATTCATCCTGTAATGTAGTCACTGTATGTAACAAAATCTTAAAGATCAGATTCAATGTCAAAGCCTGAATTCTAGGAATTGCATCCCTAAAGGGAAGGAAAAAATGAGAACAACAGAATAGATCACGGAGGTGAATAATTATTGTTGGATGAAATATTAATTTTTTTTTCACTGGTCTGATTTTTGCCACAGTTGAGAAGCTCACTGAAAATCAATACAAATCATTATTAAACCAACAAATTGTTACTAAATCAAAGACTAGATTTAGAATAACATAAAAATTATATAAATAATCCATATGCGCAATTGCTGATTTTTAAAAATGTAAACTATTTAATAGCCTTGACTAACTACATCACTAAAATTAGATTCTTATACAACCTCCTCTGTCATCCTGGGCTGCCTTTCCTCTCCAAGTTACAAAGCTGAAGGTTTGATTCTGCAATATGTGTGCCCTCCAAAAAGGCCAGCACTATCCAAACCCAGTTTTAATAAGATCTCTTCACAGTAAAATAGAAAGACCTACTTATACCTTTTCCTCTTTGTAAACAAATTCACTTTGAGACCAGATGAGGTTTTCACTTGAAAGTGGATGAGATGGATCTAAAACCCTGAGATTAGCTCAGTTGGTTAAAACTTAGATGTAATCCTTCAGCCTTATCAGTCTTCAAGATATACATGCAACATTGTGTTTTTCAGCCACACTATGTGCACCACAGCAGTGAGTAGGATTCTCATCACATCCAGCTCAAGACATGAGAAAGTTGTCCAGCAAGGTGAAGTACTCACAGAAGATTTTGAATTTCTTGCAAAGTTTTACTTACATAGTTTATGAAAGGATTATTAAAAAAATAGAGTACGGGTAAGGTAAGTTGCCATAATAAATAACCAAAACAATGGTGTAAAGTTTGAGTTTGCAGACTTCATACTAGAGGAATACAGAGGACTAGGATGCCATCATTAATACTCATGGCATATCTTTACATTGTCTATAATGACATTAATCCCAAAGGCCAGCAGCAGGATTGCTTTACAGACTGAGTCCTTGATCTGTCATCTGTTTCACCGCACAAAATGACAACTTGCGCTGCCTGTGTCGGCTTCCCTATTAACATTTCAAATGGCCCCCATTCTCTAGGAAAAGAAATATCAGAAACCAAAGAGAATTCTCAAATCTATAGTCACATCAGTGACACTAGGTAAGCCAG
Source organism: Sakesphorus luctuosus (assembly GCA_013396695.1). Taxonomy (NCBI): domain Eukaryota; kingdom Metazoa; phylum Chordata; class Aves; order Passeriformes; family Thamnophilidae; genus Sakesphorus; species Sakesphorus luctuosus. The sequence goes on along the minus strand of VWZD01010412.1, from coordinate 1,881,609 downwards.
GAAAAGATCAAGATGTGGTAATGTCTCTGGAAGACGCAATAATGAGAAAAAAATGGGGTATTATTCTCCTTGTCAAAACACTAGGCACTACCCATGCATGCCTGTGCAAATGCATGGGGAAACAGCTACTCCAAGAAAACATGGCAGTACCCCCTCGGAGAAGCAAAAAACCTAGAGAAGTTTGAGGATGAGGAAAACTTTATACCTATTCACTGAGATACCCACCTTATCAGAGTTATTTCTTGTATGCTCATAGGGTAATTCAAACAACTAGCAAAAAATCATAGAGGATACTTTGGCTTTCATTGTTATATATTCTCCTTAAAATCTTTTCTTGCCTTTGGGCCTCCTTTTCACCTCGTTCTTTCCCAAGTTCATTTTCTTCTGACTTAAAATATCAATAAAATACTGAGGATGGGGAAATTTGTTGGCTTGCTGAAGTGAGAATCATAAATACTATTGAGGATAAGAGCCTCAGATGATGCAAATGTACCACAACTGTAAATCAAGAACCCCCAGTTGTGTACGATGGGCAGCTCCCACACTCCCACTTCCTTCCGTTTGCCTACAGGGCATTTGGGATTTCTGTCTCTCTTTTTTATTTTTTTCTTCCCTATGGAGAAGGGGGAAATGGGAAGGGCTGACCAGGTTGGTGTTGGTCTTTTGGAAACCTATACTCTCCTAATTCTGCTATTTACTTAAACAACGACAGTAGATGAACTAACAGGGTAATAGAGAGCTGCCATCACGTCATTTGACTTTTTAAAAAGCTACTTGCTGGATAGAGACCCATGGAAAAGCAACTATCAGAACATCTCTATATTTATTAATACAATAAATGCAAGCTGTATCTTGCCCCTAGAATATGTATATATGTGTGAGTGAACAGTAGCACATTTTCACTTTTTGTTTACCAATACTTAAGCTAGAAAGCTAATATTCCAGGGTACAGTTGGCAAGTGTCTGTCCAAGGCTATACTGCATGAGGTTCTGATTTGTGAAGGACTCAAAGGAGGTAAAAGACTTAAATTGCTTAGATTCTTGGGTCTGTCAGTCTTTATTCAAAGTTTGTAGAAAGCCTAGCCAAGAACAAAATAGCAGAACAGAGCATTGTGAATTAGTGGGACCTTCAGAGCAGAGATTTTGCTACCTATGGGTTGCAGCACAGCAAGGAAAACCTTGCTCTTCACTTCATGACTCACATGATTACACCATTTTTTGTGGCCAGCTGAAATGAATTTCCCCTGTAAAAAAAGTGTTTTATTTTCTATTGACTACATTTGCTAATAGTTACTCATTTCTTTTTATGGTTAAACACAACTACACTAATCATACAGTTACTCACTTTGAGAGAAGGAAGTTGTTATAACATTTGTTCATATTTATCATTATGCCAACAGTTTTATAATCACTATAGTAGTCTCCATGCTTACCATCAACCATATTATTATACTATACAATTTTTTCCTCAGTGCTTGACATCTCTGATTAATAAAGCTAAACATTGTAGATGGCCTCTAATTTCACAACCCACGCCTGGATTTCCTTTGCATGCATCAGTGTATTCTGTCTTAAATCCTCATTCTCCTCACTCTGTTTGGAGGAGACAGAAGCTGTGAGCATCAGAAAGACCATGTTACCTGGTAACATGCACCTTCTTGAATTGGATTCCTAATCTTGCTATGAAGACCTTTCCTGGCATGTGTAATTTCTGCTCTTTCACATGGTCTTCCCTCACACAGTGCAGGAGCCCTCACCTTTGGTAGATATTTCTTACCAGCCAGTGTAAGTGGTAACATCCTCCTTTTCTTCTAACACTCCTGCTTGCCACCCTGGAGTTTCACATGATGAATCCCAACACATTCTTGTCATTTCCTGCTGCATGTTGGTTACAAACCCCTGGTCAGATATCTTAAAGCATAACATGCTAAATGCCACGTTTACTCATATTTGATCAGGTTTAGTTAGGGATATCCTTTTGTACCATTCTATGTGTGCCCTCTGCTTTTCACACTTCTCTGCACTAAATTGACACCTTGAGTTCTTCTGACACACCTGAGGTTCTCACAGTAGTAAGCTTTCACAACATACTACTAGATACTATAAATTATGTCCTTGATTTCTATTTGTCTAGAAGACCACCTGCGTCATACATATGTATGTATGTATGGCCAAACTTTGCGAACGAAGGTTTGGGAAAGGCTCTCCCCCCGTGGGTGTGCCCTTCCAGCCTGTGCAGGGGATGTTTTAGGTGAGGCACAGCATGCACAGAACTGGCCCCACTGTTTAAGGTCCATCTGCCATGGCCAAGCGAGCTTGGACACTGACAGTGAAGTCCTCAGGACTGTCACAGCACCCAGTACTAACCGGGGCTGACCCTGCTGAGCATCCAAGACGTGACAGGATGGGATGGCAGGGAGGCTTGAACTGCCAGAGGACGGTCCCCACTGAGACTTGAACTCAGGTCCTTGGGATTCAGAGTTCAGAGTGCTCTACTTTACACCATGGGACCGCCCTTGTCATACATAAAAAGCTGAAGAAACAGTTTGATTGCTACTTTACATTCTTAGTCAAGTTAATTATAATCAAGACATATCTTTTCTGTTGTTCTAGAGAGCAGAAACAAATACACCATCTCCTCTCATTTAAAAATAAATATAGACCATTTTAGAGTATATTATTTTATGCGGACTCTGATTCAGTGTTATTATCCCAGACTGAAAATCAGAACAGGGAAAGACAGAGATTAAATGGAGCAAATCCAAGGCAGGACAGAAACACAGATCTGTGTATAGAAAGGCCTTGCTGTGTTTTGAGAGTATACAGATATCTGTAGAACAGACGCAATTATGACTGTTTGTGTGGTACTGAGACTTATAGACTGTTGAAATCTTAGAAAAAAAATAAAATGGAATATTTCTTTGGCCTGCAAGAGAAAAAAGTAGAACTGACCCACAGCCTTACTCGTGGTTGCTCCTATGACGCTAGAGGCCAAAGCAATGCCATTTTTATCCCAGAATAGTCCACTGTGCATGCTTGCTTAGTTGGAAGAAGACTTTGAGCACACCTCCATAGCTGTGTGGTCAACTTCCAGGCTGACATTCTCCCACTTTCAACTGTTTAACTCCTTGAGGCAGACCCCTTTCTAGTTGAATGGATTATGTTTGGACTTGTTTGGAGGTGACCTCTTTGTCCAAATTCAGCAGGGTCATTCCAACCATTACTGAGTCCCCAAGTTCAGGAAAACAAAGACATTTTCCCATCAGGTTCCAACTAGAAATTGTGTAGGAAAATAATGGAGGCAAGGAGCATTCAGCAGCCATGAGAGCTGAAGCTAAGATATCTCTCAAGAATGTCAGTCTGTGGTATTTGAGTCAAGAAATTATATGCAATATGAAAATATCTTTTAGTTAGAAAGATTCCTTCCCAGGTAACAGCAGGACAGTTTGAGTCTTTGTCCAAAATCTTTTAATGGACTCTATTAGCAGAGCTTAAACTAGTATTACTTACACTGTGTTTATATGCAAATGTTAGTGCTGACTTCAGTTCCACACTCCTAGTATAACTTTTCTTTTTTCACCCAGAGGCAGATTACTTGCAAGACATTGACTTGTGTGGCCTCTTCTTGTCCTCTCCAATTCCCACAGAAACCCTAAAAGTGCAGGATTTTTGTTCGTTTGTTCATTCCCTGGGACAAGGCAGTGAGGGGAACCTTCTCTGTTACCAAGTGATGTTACTTAATAACTCCTAGCTACCAGGACACCAAAGGACAATTTAAGCGGGAAAAAAATGAAATATCAAAAACAAGGGAGAGGTGATGGATTATTCTGAATGTTTTGTATCCCACATAGACCCACTCAACATGCCAGCTTTTCCAGGGCATATTTGAAGACTGTGACATTGGATGGTAACACAGTTTTCTCTGCACAAGGAACAGGGAAAAGAAATATCACAAGTAGGGGGAAACCCTCCCCCAAAAATCCCTCTTCAACAACAAATGACCCAATTTGTTCCTTCCCAGTAACTGCAGCAACTTGGTACAGCTTTGCAAATCTATGTCATTGCTGCTATGAATTGGTTACTTTAAATGGAGCCTCATTTTTCTTATCACAAGGCATGGCAAATTACCTGTAAGTAGTTTTGGGTCAGGTAAACCAATTTTCAGTTTGAAGCTACAATTATTTTTTCCAGCTTTCACTTACTCTTGCAGAACCTTTCCTTAGTGTAAAGAGAGTCAGCATATAATAATTTGCATTGCAAAGAATGTGATACAGCAATTAATACAACGAACATCTCAGATCAGATTCCTTTCAGTTTGAATCTCTGCTGATATTTCTGTTGTTGTTCTCTAGATCACACCCTCAGCTCCTGGATTTTGTAGAGCTGGGCAGCCTTTCAATTGTCTGACCTTTCAGTAAGCTATGTTTTCTCCAGATGCTAAAATTGAATATAATTTCACTTTATTCAGTATTAATAAACTGTAAACAACATCATTGCCTATTCTTGGCAAAGTGCCTGAATTAAATAGGCTTCTTAATGTATCTTCTATCTATATTAGAGCTATTTAAAAGCAATAAGCCAAGTGTGCTGATGATAAAAAGACCATTTTTCATTCATCTATTTGCTTTTAAGCTCCATATATTCCCTGTGAATATTTTATTTAGCATAAGCAGTTGCCAATACGAGCTTTTGTATTTTAAATACATAAATTACTATCTGGCTTTACAAAGAAACCACTATTTTCATGAGCAAGACTGTCAACTCTCTTTAGATAGTAAAATCCATGCCTATTTCCACTCTAGAGAAAAATACTCAGTTGGACAACTGATACAAGAGAAGTTTTCTTTGATCTGCTTCTACAGGTCTGATCACTTCTGGAAAATATCAATTATTATTCATATAGTTGTCCAAGAGAATTTTTTTTTAACTGAACAGATGTTAACTAGAAAATTTGGAAGAAATTCATATAAAACCTTTGTAGTAAGTTAATGTTCCCTGTAAAACCAGACAACAGTAGTCAGTAACCATTGTTATCATTGTAGGCAAACCATCCATAATTTATGGTTAAGTTCATTTATTACAGGTTTTTAATGAGCTGATGGATTTGAGTAATCAAGTCCTGAATCTTACATCTTGTGGATATTTTAATTTCTGCTGTCAGTTTCCCCTGTTTGAACCAAGCAGGTAACATAACTTTTATTTCAAAACTTAAATTTACACTCAGAAAAAAAAAATCCAAAGAATCCTACCTGGCTACATCAAAATTATTATGCTATACCATAATATATTTATGTAGGGTTTACAAGTAAATGAGAATCTGTATCAAGATAGCATGCCATGGGTCAGTATTGGGGGACCTATTAACTTTTTTACTACATTTAAACTTGCCCCAGATCAGAAAGATTCAGTTATGAATCACAGAGGCCCCTTTTCCCACTTGGTTAACAGAATTATGTCAGGAGTGAGTTTTCTGTTTTATGTTTAATAGATATTGTGAATGAAGTTGCCAAGTTTGTACCTTGCTGTATAAGGGAGAAAGAAAGACGGACAAAAATTAAGGCCCAATACCAATAACTAGAAAAATACTCTGTCTAAAGACCAACATATGTCCCCTTCCCAATTTTAGAAGGCTATACAAAACAAAATTAAAAAAAACCAAACACCAACCATACACCAATCTGGAGCCCAAGAATGTAAACTCTGAAGAACAAAAATATAATTTCAACTCTTCCATATCAGTAGAGAGAAAACCTTTCTGAAAATCTGGAAGCACTTCACTGCTTAAGAGCTCCAACTTTGGGTTTTCAGATGGCACCTTAGGAGGACCTGAGGCTGACTGTAGAGCACATGGGATACACTGGAGATAGCCAGGGTTCTTCCTACAGTGCAGTCACGTTGTTGAGTAATTAAATACTTATTTGCATCTTTACCCAATAAAATTTCATATAAAAATAGGTGCTGATAATGTAACATTATTTATGGATAACAGCTGTCATATTCCCCAGCTGTTTCCTTGTTGTCTGCTATAACATATGTTAATTTAAACTTTCACCAAATGTCATGGATTGTTTGCAGTGCTCCAGCTGCAGCTTGGCAAATTTTTCTTCTAGGTTTCTGTTGGCTCTGGAAGTGATTACACAGACAACCCATAACAACATAAACAAGTCTTGTGTGGCTGCTGAGCTGTTCGTTAACCCAGCTAAGAGAATGTTTGCTGGAGGAAGCAAAACATGGATACAAAGTATCTCTCTTAATTTTCTGAGGTATTTTTGGAGGTTGTCAGTGGTGAACATGCAAGGAATACCTGACTCCAAGAAATCTTTAAGGAAAAATTGCATCACACTGAACACTATTTTATCCCCTCAATGGTCCTAAGTTAAAATAAGTTTAATCTACACTTGTAGATAAATTGTATTCCAAACACGGTATCAGAAGTGAGATGCTCAGTTTACAAAGGCAACAACAAAAATTTTATTGACTTAACATAGTAGGACTGGGTGACAAAGTTTACAATCAATAAAAGGTTGCCATATAATATGAAGAGAAGAAAAAATGCAGTACAAACTGAATATCACAGTCTGTGCACAACTTCTAATGCACCACATTGCACAGCAGGAAAAAATACATAGCAATGAATAGTCTAAAGCAGGAAACTGAAGATGGAGAAGAAAATAGCAAGAAAGACTGGCAGGACTTGTCAGGCACGTTGGGTTTGTTTCTCAAGGGGAAACTTTCAATCAGAATAAATACCATCTACATGCTGAAAACAAAGGCTGATAGAGAGGGGAAGCTCTGATTTCTCGTAGAACAGCTTTTGCCATCCCTTCTCTACCTTGCTGCCTCTTCCACAGTGGGAAACTGGCATTTCTTTGAAATATGCAAACAGTAAAAACACCTCCTGCTTTCTTTTTCCCTTATGATGCCATCAGTGTTCAGAAATGATATTTAAATCACACTAAAGGTCAGCCTTGGCAGACAGAACAACTTATGTCTGCTTTTCAGAGCAGGGTGAGGATCAATATACAGAAATGGAACTTCCACTTATGTAAATGTACAAATGATAAGATGATGCCAGCAAGCACAATACAAATATTGATCAATTTAAATATGAGAGTAAACGAAAAGGAGAAAACATCATCTGTGGTGACAGACTCACAAAGAGGCTGGCAGCAAATAAAATGGATGGTGAGGCTGGAAATCATTCTTTTTCTTATTATTTATTTTTCCTTAAATTAGCTTGATATTACCTCTCTGCCTTTTCTTCCTGTTCTCAAATTACATTTTAAACTTATCACAGAAAAATTTTGCAATATATGGAATGTGTTTTAGATTATTATGATGTAGAGCCTCTATAGAAACAAAAGATAGCAGAGAAACAGAATTCTTACATTAAGTATACTAGATATACAAGATATTTGCTGTGACAGAAAACAAAGTTGAAAATCAAAGTTGTTTTGTGCTATAATTTACTACAGCCTAGCATTTTGCATTTAAACCAATACCTGTAGAAACAAAAACAGCTACTGTAGGCATAAGAGACTGCTGTTTTGATTTGGGTAAAACCATGCACTTATACACAAGCCCAAAGACCCCAGGTTTTTCTTGTGTAGGTGGCTTTATGTCACTGCCAGCGTGACCAGCCAGGACCAGCCTGTGGGACTAGCTCTGAATAGCAGCATGTGCCTACACTACAGCCAAGGAACAAACATTCCCCACTCCCTCAGTTCAGACTGGGACATTCCTCCACTCACTCAGATATTCCAGGGCATTCTAACATCTCTTCAGTAAGGATGTTTGCCCCAAACAATTTGGTGTTGATCAACAAAGAGAGGCTCAGTATCTCTGCACATCTCTTCCACAGACTTCTTGTATGAGAACAGGTCTACATGCTACTGAACCCCTCTAAGGTAAAACTCTTCCCTGCAGCACCACACACAGAGCCCAGAGCACTTAATCCTTCCTTTTCAGCAGCTCTCCTCTGCCAAAAGTTGCTGAAGTGGAGAAGGCTTCTAGCTTGTTGATATTTTGCCAGCTGACACAAAAATTAAATTTCACCCAGTTGAATCAGCCTCATTTAGTCAAGGGCCATTTAACAATTTTTTTTAAAAAGCTCCATTGCACCACCACAGTTAAATGCAACATTTTATCTCTGATAGAGTCACAGTATCCTTAATATTGACTGAATCCCTGAGCACAAAACTTAAAGCAATGGATATTATTAAAGACTGATTCCGCAAAATGATGGTGCAGGAAACTCATTACAAATTGCCTTTTTTTTTCTTTGCTTTTAATCCTTTGATCCTGAAGACCAAGTCTGCTGAAATACTCTCTTAACTTTCCTCTAGAATCTTAAAATCTCAGATTATCTGAGATTTTTTTGTTTGTTTGTTTAAAAAAGACTGTTCCACACTGTGGCACACACAGAATCCTATGATTGTGCACATTCAAATTCCTCTCTCTAAACACAAAATACAATTTCCTTGAAAGTCTGAAGAACTTTTCCAAACACTTGCTCTACAAGCAATCCCAGATGTAGAAGAAATCCAGAAGACTTTGGATCACATACAGAAGGTACATAGCTTTACTGTGGTGAAAAGGGACAAAATATTTGGTAGTTGTTTTGAATTTATCTTCATCACGGATTTTCAACAGCACAGCACTGGATGGATTGATGTTAAGGTGCTGCCTACATGAAGCAAAGAGGAGATCAGTAACCATCTCGCCCATAAAACCATGATCTACACTTTGAAGTAGAGAGTAAAAGCTGCAAATCACCTCCAATTTCCCCATTTTCAAACTATAACTCCTGAATCTTCCATCAGTTAAAGCAGTTGGAGGACAAAAATCCTAGAAAACTCCAGACAGTATTTGAAGTCTCTTTCCTTAGATGATGAGATTTTCAAGACAAATATCAAAAATAAGGAGACACTACATCCCATTTCAGAATACTTGTTTGTTCTTCAAAGCTGAACTTTGTGTTCATGATTTCTGGATTAACTTCCATAATAAAAACAAATAATGTAACTGAAAATGAGGTGCTGTCTGTGACAACTCAAAGTTGACTTCTCCCTGTAAATATAATTACTTTAGACAGAACCCAAGCACTTTATGTGCCCCCAGATAGGCATCCCTTAAGATGCAAAGACTTTTTCCAGCTTGTACTGGTCCCACGTTATAGCACTCTTCACCAAACACAGTGGTAAATGTGAGACTTTGTTGATACTCTCAGTAATGAGACAGAGATAAAGGACAAGGAAAAGAGTTTGCTTCCACTATACCCACAAAAGAACTCTGTGTGACCCTTGTAAAATAATCCAAACCTTGATAGTGCTCCTGTTACAGGTAAAACATATACATCATTAAAATTATATGTAAAAACTTACTGGAAGTCTTTAATATTCATCTATTTTATTATAGGAACATTTGTATGCTTGGATTGTACTTGTATATAAATTATTTCCATAAATTATTGCAATACAGCACTTATTTTTAAATAGATGATGCTAAAAGCACTTAAGTAACCTCCGTGTGTCTTTAAGGCTGCAGAATGCGTTATGGGTTTCAGAAATATGCTATAACCAAAGACTTATTCTAAAATCATGATTTGACATAATAATCAGACACTGACACATTACTAGACCTCTTTGTCAGAGCATCAATTTTCAACTGAAAAACAGACAAAAAAAAGACATCACCGACAGAGTTTAAAAGAAAGCGTATGAGTGGGGAAAGGAGAATATCTGAAGGAGCATGTTATTTGCATTATAATAAAGTAAGATTTTTTGTGAAAACAGCAAGTGAATTTACATGAATGGAGTGTCAAGAACAGTACTGAAAACCTTCAAGGTATCTCACAAAGACTGTTGGATAGAGATGTTAGGACTAGTTCTTATAGAGTAATGGAAAAAAAAGGAGGGAGATTGTGTCACTGGAGCTACTGCCGTGTGATGATCCTGTCCTATATCTGCTAAACCTTTTACAACTTGCCCGTCTTGCAGGTTATGAATAAGACTTTTTTCTGTGGAAACTGAACCATGTCTCTTTGAACTCCCTCTGTAAGAGGCAGCTGACTCTGGTGGCCAGCATCACTGTCACGAGTGCTCTCTCCTAGCATGGGTCATCACAGCCTGGGACAGGGACCTGTCTGCAACGCCTTCCACCACCTGCTGGGACCTCTGAATTCAGCCAGTGTGGCTGTTAACCACACATCACTAACAGCAATCACACCCCTTCAGCCAGTGGGCTCACTGTTGCTGGATATTTCAATACTAATTCTAGATGTTCCATGTACCCACATGTTACAGAAAAAAATTCATTTAGCTCTTGGGCTCGTGGAATTCTCAGGATACAAACCAAAAAGGCCCCAGTGAGGAAGATGGCAGTCAGATGAGTCAAGTGTAGGACACCACAGACATGTCCTCTACACTGGCAGTTTCTGGTCATCAGTGGCTAACAGAGAACACAAATACCACAGCCCCAGTGAGATAAGAGCCCATTCCCATTTTTAAATACATTAATTTCAGCAGTAGATAAAGAGTGAAAAAACCCCTTGCCATTAAGACAAATGTTTCTTATTATAAAAATCAGAATGTTTTGCTAAAGAGTCTGAAGTTTTGTTTCTGTGCTTAAAGGCACCCTTGAGCAGGACAGTTTTCCTCACTGTGTCTCTCCAATCTCTGTAGCTGCAGGAGCTGCCTCTCAAGGTTGCAATCTCTTTTAGGGCACCAAGACAGTGTCTACATTACTGTAATAAGTACTTGACAAAATATTTAATAAATAAGCCTGAACTAATCTTCTTATCATGGAAACCAAAGTGTTGGGTCAGTGATTTCTTGACCAAGATAGTGTTTTTCTAACTTTAAAACCACTCTCAAATGCTGTGAACAGTTTGGAGCCTTGTCCTTTCTGGAAGGAGGCAGATCTCTCTGTGTAAGGCCTCTTCCTAAGCTTTGAGAGCAGCTCTGCACTCTTGTCTGGGTCCAAGGCTTTTCCCCACTCCTGATAATCTTCTTTACTGCTTCTGGCCAGTTTGGCTGGTCAGCTCTTCACCAAAGCTTGCATCCAGTTTTCATGTGTTTTATGCTTTTGTTGTTTTTTTTTTTCAGCTGGGGAGGAGGCAAAGTCAATGCTTAGACAAGGCACTAAAAGAAAGCGAAATCCTCACACTGAATCCCTGTCTAAAGTCACATGCTCAAATTCTGTCAGGCCCTGCTCTTTCCTTCATAGGAAAGGATTTCCCCTTGGATTACAAGGGCTTCATTCTGCTTCCCATCTCTATCTTGTAGCTCAGGAGAGTGGGTACCCCAAGAACAACTGGTCTTACTGTTAAAGACCAAGGCAAAGGTGATATTAAGTTCTGTTCACAAACAGCAGCTTCCATACGGTACCTTCCCCAGCTGGTTCCCTCACCAGCTGTACCAGAAATTTATCTTCCACATGCTCCAGAAACCTCCTGGACTGTTTCCTCTTTGTTGTATTTCCAGCTGATGTATGGTAGGTTGAAGTCTGTTTGCCACACAGTGTAGTGGTTTTAAAATCTTTTCTCCATTTGTTGTGTGCTCAAGCAAAGAGCTCCACAGACAATTTCAAAGTGAAGAAAAGCCTCTTGACTTTGACAAGCAAGAACAAGCATGTGCATGGTCAAACAGTGGCTGAGATCAGAGTTGACAAATAATGGCAAAGAGGCAATAAGAGAGTTTATCAAAAACAAAGCAAAATGTCTCAGGATAGCAAGCAATCACCTACCTGATACAAGCATGTACTAATGAACCTTAAAACATTTTCTCTGGAAAATACACTGAATGAATAATAAAACATGTGTTGCACTATGCAACAAAAACCAGCTTGGTATAGAATATCTGAACTGTTCTGTGACTTTCTGCAGAAGGTGTAAATATATCCTTGTAAGGTCTAAGTTGCAACCCATTTATTTTCCAGCTTTTTTCATAGAAATGCCTTCTCTACAGGTGAGAAATACTGTCATCTCCAAAAACCCCTTTACAACTCGCCATAAACAAGCAAAGTTTCAGAACTAGTAGCTCAGCCCATTTTTCTAGAAAACTCCTGTTGAATACATCATTCAGCAATCCTGACAGCTCCTGAAGGCATCTTAGATTTTTGTTTTACCTTTCTAAATAATTTTAGTTCAAATATTTTACTATTTGGAAATCTCATCTGGTAGCCATTAACAGATAAACAAGTGACAGCTCTCAAGTTATCCTGATTAAAAAACCCCAAACCCCAATTCTCATAAGAATACAACAGATGAAGCACAAATATAAATACAAAACTGCCCTGAAAGCATACTACATTCTCCTAGGTAGTGGGTCGCTCTGCTCTTGCCTTTCTCTAGAGAGGAACTGCCAAGGAGCTGAGCACACAGAGCCAGTCCTCTTCCCGCCATCAGCTCTTCTCCCATGGCCAACTGCTCATTCATTCCACAGTCACCCCACAGTACCAGGTATTTTCAGAGTAACATGAACATCTGCAAGTCCCTTTTCTGACCTGACTGATGTCAAAAGACTATTGCCAAAGAGTCTTGTCCAAAGTTTCACTCCCTGTGAGCTCTGTAAAGTTGCCTGGTGTTTGAAGATGTTTGAATAATTAATTGACTCCTTGAGCTCACAGTAAGGTGCATCTTATAAAAACACATGGGCTGGCAAGATCCTTTTATTTGTGTCTCTGCAGGTGGTTTCTTATGTTGGCTGAAAGTCAATCCAATATTAAACTATACTCAAAGATTAGATTTTTCCATACTAAATAATTGAAGTTAAATCAAATGACTGTTTCTTTATAACTCTTGGGATATTCCAGTTACTTGCTTCTCAGAGGATAGCAGAAATCTACATTAGCTCAGTAATCAAAGGTGGGATGACAACTGCATCTGATATCTGGAGGGACACTGTACTAGTGAGCACCACGGTAAAGCAGGTAAAGGTAGTTCTGACTTCTGTATCAGGATCCACAGGGATAAAGGTGGAAATTGTGATCCATTGATGGATCAGAAAACACTGAATGGCTGAAATGCAAGGAAGAAATAAATGAATAGCATCTCAGAAGGAGAGAATAAGTATAAAAGCTTATCCAAGCTCTAGAGGTAACAGTCTTTTACTTAAGGAAAAAGACCCCCAAAATGCTTGAGCAAATAATCAAATATTAACAATATATGGAAGTCTTCAACTAAACCTGTGTCTATAACTGCTTTGGAGTTATTCCAGAGTAAATCTAACTCTGTTGTTCCCAACAGCACTCTAAGCAAAAATTATAAAGAGTTAAACACTGAAGCAATGATTCATATTCATGTGTAATCACTCCAAACACTGAGTTTGGTTACTTCTAACATTGCCCCTACTTTAGCACACAACATGACTATATATTTCAGTGTTCTTTTGTATTTCAACACTGTATGTAAAACAAAGGCTTTGCGGATGAATTATTTAGCTCACTGCAGAAAATGTGCTTTAAAATCCTCTTCTTGGGGACACTGAATGCATTTATTACCCTGGAAAAATTCAGATCCAGCATCTGTTGTCCTGTGTGTTTTACTGGCTAATGATGACAGCCTGTGGGATTTGTTTGCAGCAGGGCTTTCTGGATTTATTTTTTTGTTTGTTTTCTTTTGCTTATTTCACTCAAAGACAATAGGAAATTGAAAAACATTATTAATATTTTAATGGAACAACTTATGAGATTTTGACAACTTACTGATTAATTCAGGTGGTTTCCAAATTGCCCTCCTTTAGAGAACTATGGTATTACAAGACAAAAGCTAAGGAAATGAGGGGGAAAAAAAATAAAGATTTTTCTTTTTTTTCCCCCTCCCCTCCAAGTTGCCTATAATCTGATTGTGTAATTTTTCTTTGGAACAGGAATCCTGGCCTACTTCCTGAAGCATCTTATCTAGGAAAAATAAAGTGAAGACTAAATTCACAGAAGAAATTGGTGGAAACTGTACTTCACAGATGGTTCTTGAAAGCAGGGAGGCTATATGTATGCACGTGGGCATTCATGACAAGGCTGTATTTGTTATCATAAATGGTTTCTTGCACATCAGTTAGGAGCTGATTTTTGATTCATCACTGCAACCAAAAGAAAGGCCAGGCTTTCAGAAAATGACACTTCTCGTAATTTTTACCCCTCAGAGTAAGAGGAGGGGCAGCTGCTTTGTGTGTGTTTCAGAGGCAGTCATGCCTTCCTAATGAGGAGACAAGAAGTAAATGTTTTTGTGGGTGCAGACATCATAGGGCATGAGGGGTAGGTGGGGGGAAGAGCACAGAATGGTCCCCATCTTGTACTACAACAGAGCAGGATCCAGACAACTTCAGGAAAAAAAGAGGATGTTTTTGCCTACATGACATCCCATTGGCTTCCCTTTTCATCTTTCAAGTTGTATCTGTTTATTGTAAGCCCTACTGGACACATTTCAGTAGTGTTTATGTAAAGAATACCACACTCATTCCAAGGGGAATTCATTAAATGTCCTACAAATTGAGCCAAACATCTGCAGAGCTAAAAGGATTTAAACTAATCTGAGCAAATGAATCCAAATTCTTTAAGACACACCAGGGCCCCAGCACACTCCAGGGCCTTCATGGTTAACCTCTGTTCCACCTGCTGAAATGATTCCGGAGAAGATGAGAAGATTCTGAAATCAAACCACTAAAAAAAAGGGAAAAAAATACCCACAAAGGGGGAAAAAGTTTTAGGAAGTTCTGTAGGTTACGGTTGCCAGGGAAACCACTTTGCAACAGCCATATGGTCAGAAAATCTATTTTCTTTGTTCTCTAGGGGAAAAAACCCACGAGGTATTTTGGTGCAGAGGGGAAGAAAAATCCCACAAAAGTTACAGAGAAAAATATTTGCACAGATACACTTAATCACTAATGAGAGAAGATAAATGACTTGCCAAACTGAGCAAAGGAGATCCAGCACTAACTAAAATATTAATATAGGGGATGTGATTTCCTTTCTGCTTTATGTTAGTACTTCGAAATGAGCAGCTTTCCTTGGTATCAAAGCTATGTGGTGTAAGTGTGAACTCCATAGGCTGAAAGATGATCCCAGCACTGGCTTTAATTTTCTTTGTCATTGTTCTTCTTTATGCCCTGTGTTTTCCACATGAGCCTTGCTGCTCTAGGAGGGACCATGGCCCATAGATGTGCCTTTTCAAAGCATTTGCCTTCCAACCTTCCATATTACCAGATTCAAGCAGAAAAGTCAGGGAAGGGCTGTAGGGAATCTACAAAAAAAGGGATCATTTCCAGACCAGCATATGACTGCCCGCAACCCTGGCAGCATTGAAGACATGAGAAGTTGCAGGTCCCTTGGCTACCCTTGGTCATCAGGGCTCTCTGCCCTAGGGGGTCTCTGACACCTGCCTCCAGGCCTGGTCTCAAAGAGACCACCCTTGAGCTTGCAAAATTGCACCAAAACAAGTTTTCCCTGTGCAGTGATGAAGAGGGATCCCAGAGCCCCTCACAGCTCTGCACAAAGAGCTGATGAGCTTGTTTACTTTGGCTCTTTGCTCATGAAAAAAAAAAGTTATTGCACTAAATCTCTTTCAGCTCACAAAGGGTTTCCTAGTAAACTATTTGGAACTATTTCCAATGTTATCCATGCTAAAATTTTTGGAAAAGCTTAGTTCCCTAATAATAATAGCTTAGTGAATAAAAATGTCCTTGAAAATAAATAATCTGTGAAACGGCAAAGATGCAAATAGTCTGTTTTTTAATGACCACAACTGTTCATTTCCACTTTACAGAAACAGACTGCCTGTCTGTTCAAAGTTTTTGCTTTACTCCTATAGCAACATTAACAAAAATGTTAATGATAACAAACCCAGTATTTTCTGGTCATTATGAGTAATGGATACTGACTTGTTCTTCACAGTGTTCTTCAAAAACCATCTTAAATACATACACAGAACTGATATTTTAAATCAGAGTCTACACTGACTTTGCTAGTGTTACAGACCTGCCAAAGAAAAGCCTAAGGTAGAAACAAGTGCAGACTATACCCCAGATCTACTTCTGATTTTCTGTTTGCCCCCATGTTAGGCAGCAATAAATGAAATCCTAACTTCCTCACAAAGATGGTAACTCTGGGATTTACTGCATCAATAGTGTAATGACAGTCTCTCCTTTTCAAGCTGGGTTTTTGGTGGGCTACTGAGACATGGTTTTCAGAGAAAGTGATAAAAGGTACATTGGTACCAGGACATAGGGATTTGTTATATTCACATCTGTAAATATTTACAGGAATAAAACAACTGATGACAAGGCTGGCAACTAAGAGAAAAGGATGGACCCTTTTCTCTTACATCCATGCTGATATTTCATCTGAACCCTGCATCAAGCAGTGCTGAGTGAATTAATCATAGCACATAAGTCTCAAAATGCCCTGCTGCCTGTTATAAGACTCTGTTGTTAAGACATTAGGAAGGATGCTCAGAGCAGGAAACCTGGGATTCAAATTAGATATCTACACTCTGTGAGCAGGGAAACGTTTTCTAACAGCTTCAGCAAAAGATGCCTAGAAATCAGACATCTTCAGAAGCAAAGAATTTTATATTTAATTGAAATACGAATTTCTGATTGATTGATTTTTAGCAAGACTTACTTTCTTTTTAAAACACATTCTGTCTGCCTTGGTGTTCCTAGAAAGTCTCCAGCTCAGGAGCTGAGCAGTTCACAGCCATCCTTGGCCTTCAGCAGCTGCTGCCACCTATTAGACTTCCAGCCAGCATCGAGGTGCAGAGGACAGAAGAGTTTCCTGAGATGTCCCAGACACTTGACCCATTCTTCTCAAGAATCTTAGTGAGTGGGCAGACTACTGTGAAAAATGGCACTAGGAGTATTTTTGCTGAACCTTAAGATTTCAGCTGTGTAATTAAGCTTCTAAAGGTTATGATTAAAATTACCACCTGAAAGGACACCTTGGGGACAATCTCTAGATCAAAAGACTGTCAAGAAACCAAATTATAAGTGAGAGTGAGGGCAAGCCAACAGCACTGGCTTGTAGGCAATGTTTATAGAAAAATGATCTCCAGTGTCCCTGTTATTTGCCATGTCAGTCACCTCAGTTTCAAGAGAAACCCTTGCTACCTACTTAGCCCAGCCAATTTACTGTGGCTTACCACTCTCTAACTGAGATCTTCAGTTTTCCAAGAGCACAGCTAAAGACCTGGTAGCTACAGTGGACTTTGCTGCCAAATGAGATCACAAATTAACAAGTCATTGAAATGGTAGAGCTACTGAATTTGTTCTTGTTTACTCAGACCTCTTCTCAGGCCTACTGCCAAGCCTACCCATTTTGTCGAAGGAGTGACTTGGCAGTAGTTTTGTCCCTCTGAACATTTATCCTGGCAAATTTAGCAACTGATCTTCTATTACCTGGTGCTTTTGCATTAGAGTCCCAGTTGAGGCTTCCAACTGAGAGCTGTTTGCATAAGTTTCTGAATTCCTGCTTTGCAATCTTTGCATCTCATTCCTTTTGACGAACATGAAGATCGCTCCTAGCGATACCTGAACCTAAAATGAACCGGGGAATGTATTACAACTTTTAAGCTTGCCAGGCAGCAGAGGAGAAATTCACACCAATCCCAGCTCTCAGAACAGCTGTTGTGACAAGGTGATATTGCTAAGAAGTCTCAAAATAGAAGCCAAGGCAACTACTCTCCCTGTAAGGGTTCTGCTGTGTTTTGCAGTCTCCAGCTGGAATCTAATTGCAATTTAAACCCAGAGCACAAACCTCACAATATTTTCCACTTTTAAAGTTTTTTTTTAAGAAATCAGAGAAAATTAAATAATAAATCATAATTTAGATTTTCTTAGAATCAAGATGGATTCCCCAGAGATACACTAATTCCTTTATCTATCCAGTAAAATTTAGTGAACTACTTTTTGTTAAAATAACAAGGTGCCAAGGAAAAATAGTACTTTATTTCACATACTTCCCATGATCCTCTGTGGTTTTTTCGAGTCAACAGCAGATGCTAGGTGTAGATGAAAAGCTAACACACATTTCAACAGACAACGTGTTATTTGAAATAATTTCATATTTGAGGAATTCTTCCACATCTCTCTCAGTGAATTATCTCAAATAACATTCTGATAATAAAGATGATTGACAAAATTGTATTTGCACTTGCTGCCTGTCTACCCTCCACTCTTAGGGGTTGAAGACTGCTGTTAAGGGCATTGTGAGCACTGATTTCTCCATGCAAACACAATACCAATTGTCTTGCATGAGTGTATTTACTTATTTATTTTTAAACTAGGCTATCTGATTTGCATCCATCTGTATTAACAAGGTAACATCTGCATAGTTCATTGCGGTTCTGTTGAATGTTTGTTGAGGAAGGCCTAAATGTTTCTGCTTCTTGATTGTGTGCTGGGGATAATCTACTCATACAAGACAAAAAACAAAGCTGTTCATTTTTCCTATCCCCATTTGCAATAACAAATGCAAAGTATGAGCAGCTGATGGTGGCAGAAGTCTCAGGGTTTGGAATTCTTCATGGACCAGGTTGCATTTCCTGTGCTCATTTTATAATTTTCTTCTCAATACAAATGGCTTTCCCCTGCAAAGATATATCTCTACAATCTCATGAATTGTTTTTTCATTTGCACCAGTTATGTCAGTATTTATTACTATTTCCTTAAACATGCACCTTGATCAGTACCCAGAAAGAGCACCATAAAATATTCATAAAACTGTAACCAATCATTTACCATGAAATCTGTTAACTTTTCCCCCTTTCTAAGCCATCGATGTATATGACCCTGGAATATAAACCATCTCTTCCTAATAAAGATTTCAAACATGGGTGGTTAGGTTTTCAAGTGTGCTCTTTTTCACATATCATTATCCACAGAATATGCAGAGCGATGATGGATTTCCTGTTTCCTCTCAACTGAGGAGCATCTGCCTGGTGTGCACTGGGCAGGAGACCCAGCTGACCTATTTAGCCATAGCAGAGAGCCATCTGAACTGGTGTGTCACAGCAGCTGTAGCTGCAGGACAGCAGAGGCCAACCCAGTCTGCTGCAACAGGAAAGCCTGAAACCTGGATTTGCAGAAAGGAACTATCACCACTGACTGGCACTGGCGAGCAGAGATTCCCACATTAATCTTGCTCAGAGTGTGTTTTGGGACAGCTGGAAGAGCACACCTCAGGCTGCGCTGAGGCTTTCCTGAGTGCTTTGCTCTGACAGCACACTATATCATGACAGAGCAGTATTTGGTCTTGACTCATTTTAGCCATGACAACAATAACTTTCAGCAATGAGACTGTTAAGAGATCTGTCCAGCAAAATGAAGTACAAGAGAAGTGAGGCCTCGTGTAAATGTTTGCTCTTCCCTTGCACAGAACTACGCACATGAGATACCTTCTAGATAGATATATCACTCTTGTCCACCTCTGGGACACTGCTTGTGGAATGGCAAGGGACAACCAACAGGACAGATGAGAAGAGCCTCATGCTCCTTCTTTGCACTACTTTGAGCAGCACTGAGGAAAAGCCACTCTAAATCCAGTTACTGACAACATGAGAGAGAAAGAGGGTCCTTGATGGTGGTGACGATTTATCTGACTGTGAACTACTGTGAAATGCTCAACATCTTCACTTCATTTTCTCAGCAGTGAATGGTGAGTACATGTAATCCTGTGTGTCCAGAGGCTTGGGTGTTCTCCATTTCTGAGTGACCAGACTGAATGAGTGCAATGAGGCCATCTTTTGGAAATCTAACATCTTGGCTGTCAAAAAATTGGATTATTTCGAAGACCAGACACTGTTTTTAAAGGTTCTTAAATATTCATCTATGTAAGGAAAAAGCAACACATATAGGAGATTCCTCAGAATTTACCCAAATGTTTTTTCTCAGTTTCATCTCCTACGCACTCCTTACTGAAGATATTGCTTTAAGAGATAATGATGAAAAGTGAGATTTAGCTACAGCACATTTTGCTTTGAGGCAAATTTATGCATTTTCTTATTTCATAAATACATAAGAAAATTCATTGTAACATGCATCTTTGGTGAGATTTATCTCTGCTCTGTTCACCTATAACCTCTGCTCTTCTGCTAAGATTACCTTAGGATATACATTTCATTTGGTAATTGATACTATTAAGCATAAAGAAGATGTCAATCTAAAATCTTAGCTTGCATTCCTTCCTACATAGAGCAAATTTGCCATTATAATTAAAAAAACTTCTGTTAGTTCAGAATTTCCCAGGCCAGTGCCTTTGGCACCTTATACAGTGAAGACACTTTCTCTCACCTTTTCCTCTGCAGACAGAAATATTTAGTTTTCATCTGAAAACACATATTTCACTATCATTCAGGTTTTGAAGACAGGTCTAAAAATCTCCATTGAAAAAGAACAGAAGTGACTGAAGTCTACAGGTTATTTTTGCTTCAGTGAAACAAGATGATTGACAATCTGCTGCAATTAATCCAGCTCATTTCAGTAACATTAAATACCTCAAAACAAGTTTCCAAAAGAGGGATTATTTTTAGCTGAGTGAGCCTAATTACCCATTCTAGGTAAATTCAGTATTTAAAGAGATCTCTTTCACATAGCTACAGATGAGGGGGGGAAATAAAATTCATACAAATTTTGATCCATAAGAGACATTTTGTGCTGTGATAATAATTTTTTACCATTATTAGCAACAAAACAGGAGTCTTGATCCCTTTCCTATTATCATTTTGTCAAGTCACTTCTCAAAGCTTCAGCAATAGCTTTCTTGATGTACAGTAACAAACACCCCAAAGAGTGGTAGTACAAGCACCGTGCTGACATCCTGGATTCAGCAGAGGACTAACCTACTTGTGCGTTGTAACTCTCCCTCTGATCATGACACATGTCTATAGTAGTAGACCACAACCTTTTGCTCTCTTCATGCTCTAATGAGGACTAAACTCATTTGTGTTATTGCCTTAATATCATATGATGTCAATGGTAATAGTTTAATCAGTCTGTACCTTTTTTTGACTGGCCACACTACCTCTTTCCCATTCAAATGAACTCTCAGAGTTAATTGAGTTATCATTTTTTAGATGGAAACTATTATTAGCCTTCCATTTTTATTTCTTCTGTAGACTTGCTCCTGGAACTGCCTTTCAAAAAAATGTTACTGCAATCCAAAGCCAGTAGAAACAGTGTTTTTAGATTAACAAAAAAAAATGAAGTTTGTGGAAATTCAGCTGCCTTCACTCCCAGCCCAATACGATCATACTGAAAACACAAAACTGGGACGTGTTGTGCAAACTGCAGCATTTCCTTCACTGTACCCGTTTGTTGACTTGTTATATGGATTAAACAAGGAAGCAAATACAAGTGGGGAGGCACTGACTTGACCCTGCATTTATATCTGATCCTCAGGATCAGGTGGGGCCATCAGTGGTTTAGTTCCCCTGTACACAGCTCTGAAAAAACATGTACGGATAGACAGCTCCTGAGTCCCAAATCTCTGAACTGAAGTGCATAAAATCAAGTGTTCAGTGCAAACAGAGGCACTCAGAAGTGGCATGAGGGTCACACAGCACCTGGCCAGAACTCAGCTCAACTCCCCATGTCCATTTGGCTAGGTAAGCTTTCATAGGTTTTTCTTTTAATCTAACTTTAGTTTTGCTCCAGCCTGTTCTTAAAGATATCTCTCCTCTCCCCTCCCCGACCCCCCCACCCCCTGCCCTGGTTTAGGATTATTTCTAGCAAACTTAGAGACTGCAGAAATTGAAATACAAATCCAGAAATATGCTGGAAATTCTGGAAGTTTACATGATTGGTATAAAAAGGGTTACTGCTCATCCGAACAGTAATTACAGGAAAATACACAAAACAGACCTAGAAGGGGCCTCAAATCCACATTGGTCCATTCTTTTACGCTGAGGCAGAAGCATTTTAATCCAGACAACTGCTGACAGGCATTTGTCTACCGTATTTTAGGAGACTCTTCAAAAAGCCTTGTGAACTGATAGCTATTTAAATTACTATCCCCACCTTTCAGTAGCCAGTTTTCTTCAAATCTGTGTTACAAACATATTAATGCTTATCCATTACAGACTGGACAGAGAGAACACTATGTTATCTACCTCTTTCTAGCTAGCCTTTGAGGACTATTGTATCTATTTTTACCTTACAGGAGGACCTTATGGCAGAGCAATGAATACTCCTGTCAAAAACCAGCTATACTCTTGAAAATCCTGCTTATTCCACCTCCACTCAGCTAATGTGCCTCCAAATCCTGTAGTTACAACAGCAAAGCTAATCTGTACACAAGATAGCACATATCAAGGCACCATTCATAGTCACTGCATTCTGTAATCAAAGATAATATGCAGGGGGGATAAAAAGAAACTTCCAAACCCCATGATCAAATAGATGCAAACCTAGCAACTCCCCCTGCTTTCCCCTTCCCCCTGTAGGCTCTCAAGTGCCTATGAAAGGGAGGCTGGAGAACTGACAGGAGAGATGGTTTGCCTTAATTTGTGGAAGTGGCCCATAACTTTGGTTACCAGACAAGCGCTTAAT
Organism: Sakesphorus luctuosus; assembly: GCA_013396695.1. Taxonomy (NCBI): domain Eukaryota; kingdom Metazoa; phylum Chordata; class Aves; order Passeriformes; family Thamnophilidae; genus Sakesphorus; species Sakesphorus luctuosus. The sequence goes on along the minus strand of VWZD01010412.1, from coordinate 1,859,071 downwards.
TCCCTCTTCCTCTTTCAGGACTTGAAATACAACACACTGCAGCTGAAGGCCATTTCGCAGTCCATGTCAAACACAGTTTGCTGTATATGCATGTGGGGATAACAAGGTTGGTTCCCATCACTTGGCATTGCCCAGAACCTATCATTTTAATGTGATGGACTGTGACACATGCCAAGTAAAAAGCAAACTTGACACAGTGAACTAGACATTTTGAGATGCCTTTAAATAGAAAACATGCATCTAACATCCGTAACAACATCGGGGTGCTGCTTTAAAAACTGCAGAGAGACACTGAAACCTTTGGAGCTCATGGAGATTGATGCAAGTTCTGGATCCATTTTGGGCTACAGAAGCCAAGCACCTGGCCAGACACAGGAGTTTTAACCTATTCTCTTGTAATTGATAGATCACAAACCCTTTTATTCTGATGGACACACATCTTTGTACCTGGAGCATTCCCAGAAGCATCATCTGTGGCAAGACTGTATTATGATAATTGCAAAGTTACATTAGACTGTGTGGAGTCTGTGTAGCAACGTTAAATTAAATTTCTCATTGGCTTCAAGGCTTGCTATCTGTAATTAGTGGCTTCTGTTCTTTATTACACTGATCAGTAGTGCAGCGCTATTCATCACCGCAGTCTTAGTTAATTATCCTTGCTAATGATTTTCACTGTGAAAATAATCTACAGGTCCCATTTGCAAAGATTGCTTTGTGTTAAAATTATTTGCTGGTACGGCACCATCATGAGCTGACAAGCTGTGGGTAGAAAGTTACTTAGCCTGTAAGATGGCAGCTTAGAGGATGCAGTCAAGAGAGGAAAGTATTATAATTTCAATTTGGCATTAACTTCGTGACTATTATCTGCCAGATGTGCGAGAGGGTGGGAGCGAGATGTCATAACAGCATGCTGAGGGGAGCTCAGCTGGAGGTGACCAAAATAGAAAAAGGAAGACTTTAAACATCTTTGTAGTTTAAAGCAAGCACTGCTTGTGACTACTGCTAGTCTTCTTATAACGGCCAAAACATACATTTATGGCTAACTAGCCATACCTGTACTTGGCAGAACATTTACTCTAAAGTTTAAAGCAGAATTGCTGAGTGGTTTTGGTGCTGCAGATGAGGGGTTTAGCTAAGGATGTGTTTTGGTAGAGGCCAGCTTTGTCTCAGGGAACTGAGATGGGGGCTACCCTTCCTCAGGCTAGGGGAAACTGCCATGGAGAATAGAGCTGGCAGAGGACAGCTATGCTTTACTCCTTATGCAAATACATGTGACAGAAGATCCTTGACAAAGTAATCTATCAGAAACAAACAAGCTGTGTTTAACAATTGCTTTTGATTACCTAACCCTCTTAATAGCTGTAAAAATCCAAGGATGAAATTTCTCATGCAATGAAAATAGTAGACTGTGAAATTAAACAACAGCAGTCTGCCACCTGCCTTTTGCACTCAGTATTTGTTCTGCACTTGGAGATATGAATGCACCACACAAATCAATTTACAGTGCACTCTGCACACACAGCACCCTTAATATTCAAATTAACACAGTAAGGAAAGAGGTGAAAGGACTTGCAAACAGCTAATGTCATTTGTCTTTGGAAGACATTAAAGGGTATAGGAAACCACCATTAGTACAGGGGCTATCAGAAATCGTATACATTTCACCAAGAAAACAGACCCTGCCAGAGGGGAGAAGAGAGAACGAAAAAGGACAAAGCTTACTGACAGGTGCTTTTCAGAAGGAATCTGTCTCTTGTGACTTTACTGAGTAAAGTCAGTAAAGGTGAGGAAAGCCAAGGCACAGCTGGAGCTGTGCTGGCAAGGGATGCAAAGAATAACAAGAGCTTCTGCAGGTATCTCAGACAGAAAAGGAAGGTCAAAGAAAGTCTATCTCCCTAATGATCTAGACTGGAAAACTGGTAACAGTGGATGAGCAGAAGACTGACAGACTAAAGTTTGCCTCTGTTTTCACTTGTTATCTCTCTTCCCACACATCTTGAGTGAATGGACGACAAGACAGGAACTAGGGTGACATGCATTGCAGAGTCGTGAAGGAACTGGCTGATGTTGTCAATGAACCACTTCACCTGACCATCAGGATTTTTTCAAATATAAGGCAACAATCCTGGTGACTGGAAAAAGGGAAACATTGCATGCATTCTTGAAAAGGGCAGAAAGGTGGACCCTGGGAACTACTGGGTTGGATGAGGAAGATGTCCCTATTCATTGCAGGTAGGTTGGAGTAGAGACCTTTAAAAGGTACTTTCCAATTCAAACTGTTCCATGATTCTAAATGTGAAGTCAGTTTTAAAAATGTATAGGTTCCTATCTGTGAAAGCGGGGATGACTCTGGAGCAGAACAGCTCCACACATTCCAGCCTCTGTGAAATGAGGGCCTTGGATACTTGATTCTTGCCACAGAGCACACAGCAGCGTGGATCTTTCTAGGGCATCACATATTCAGCAACAGTAAGAATCCTACAAACTGTAAAATTTGTATCTAGCAGAAATACCCAGAGAAGGAGCTCTCAACTCTTTACAAGTGAAATGTCACTTTATTATGAAACGGAGTTTCACAAGATGTAACACATGAAAGCCCATTTTTAGAACTTGAAGTTCTTGTAACAATTAACATTTGTCAGAAGTCATTAGTAAACACCTCTAGAATTAACGTTTAAAGTTAAGCTAACCCAGCAACCCCCTTCTCTATATTTCTACCAAGTCTTACTGCATGCACTCATTTGTTTGGTCTCCCATTAAGTCTGATTTCACCCATAACATGCCATGTGTATTGCATATAAACAACAGAAACACCCACTATACTGCAGAGTGTCAGGAATCCAGGAGGTGTACCCAAAAATTTAGTGCTCCACAAATACAAGCATTAAAGCAGTTACATTGTCAGTGAGGCTTTCACTAGCACAGACCCGTGAAATTCCTGCAATTACTTTACTTTACTGTTGAGCACAAAACAGAAAATCCTCTTCTCTGTCTCTGAAGACAATCAGGAAGTTTACTGTGTAGCAGTTCAGGTGACCACACATCTGTAGTAGCCTCTTTTTGTCTTGGCCTAACTAGATCAACACATTTTTAAACACCCAGGGGTGTTGAACACTTTATGGAGGGCTACCTGCTTACTGCAACTCTGCAACACTTGCAGCTTGGAATATGTAGTAACTTTTTCATCAGAAGTGGCCAGTGCCTAAACCCACAGCTTGTCTCAGGTGCTTGATTTATCCCTTTGAATAATACTCCAAAATAAACATGTTTATAGTTCTGTGTGTTTTCCCACTTCAACTGCTGGGAGCCAAATGAAGTGTGATGTTGATTTCAATCTGCTTTGCATAAAATACACAAAACAGACCTTTGCAATTCCAATGCTAGAAACGGCACCAAGCAAAACCTGCTTTCAGCAGAGGCTCAGAGTCTGCATCTCCCTGGTAACTGGTTTATTGTGTCTTGCTGATGGTAGCAAGCTGTCGAGGTTGATTCTCCCCTCTGTGCCAGAGAGCTGTGCTCAGGTGCCCTGTGGTACAGAAACACTTCTCAAGGGTTCCCTGGACAGATTAACTCTCACCTTCTACTTAAGGCAGTTGTACCACAAAAGCAATGCCAGGTACACCAGAGGTCAGCTTCAATTCAACCAGTGGAGCACAGGAAGTGGGTTTACATCTTGTTTAAATTATGCCAGTCAGGGAGTACTAGTCTGGTTTGGCTTTCAAATACAGACCATAGTTAGTGACAATACACAGCATAGTGTTATCCTAAAGAGTTAACTGGCATTATTTTTCCTACAGCTGCTCCCAGGAGCTCCTGTATAGCTTCTGAGAGCTTACTGAATTCCAGTAGGTTCTGTAAATGGCAAGATTACCCTGGGACATTTCTACTTTTACCTCCTTGGTCCTTAACTCACCAGGCCGTTTGTACATGAGCATCACCTTCCCTCTTAGCCTGCTTTGAACTTAGACCCGTGGTTCAGCCTGCAATGGCCTCTAAAGCAGACCCAATGCACACGAATAACTTCTTCCTACAAAGTGTATCTTAGGCAATGCTTTAGAATGATTTAAAACTATAGACAATAAGTCATAGGAATGTATATGAGAAGGTCTGAAAGCAGCACACGTGGCTTGCATAGAGGGGGAAGGGAGCAATGAAAGATGCACTGTAGTTCCAGCAGCAGTGCATTTCAAGCTTGATGTGAGCATGAACATTTTCCAAATGTGAATAAGAGGTGAGGGGAAAGCTAATTTTATTTCCCTTTGAAGTAAGAGAAAATGTTAATAATAAACACTAGACAAAATACCCATTTACTCTATGGTTTGGCAAGAATAAAATAAATACACTGCTTTGAGAGTCAAATACAACACTTCTGCTTACAATGCAGGACAGATAGGCTGAATAAACTTTGCTGCGACATTACTGAATCATGATGCTGGAAGTGATATTCTGCAACTGATTCTACTTGTATTGCTCTTTAATGTCTGACATCTGAAGCTTTTTAACAGCCTTTCACAATTAAGATGCAACATTAAGGGCCACAAAAGAAAGAGGGCTCAACAATACATTTAATGACACTCAAGTAGTACACCAGTTCAGATAAAATAGCTAGTCCTAAATTTCAGATTTTACTAGTTTTGCATCCATAAAGCTGGACAAAGTGTCACCTGAATCTTAGTGTTGTTTCAAAGTTACACAAACACCCTTCCTCCTCTTCCTTATTTCTCAACCTGAAACATTGTCTTCTAGCTTAGGATCAGAAGTATAGAAAGAAGAATTATAAATTTCTTGCCAAGTTTATACCTTCCTGAAAGCCTTCACTGTTAATGAGCCTTTTTGTTTCCTATCAGAAGCAGTCAAAGACTACAGAGTATAGTTAAGCCATAATAACTCCATGCAAAAAGCAGCCTAAACACTTTCAGCCAGACATTAATCCTAGATGGTTATGTTGCTTGACTTCTCTGTAACATGAGAAAAATATGATGAATTTTCCTAGTGCCATGTATTTTTTTATTTATTTTGGCTTTCCATTAGTCAAAAATCTAACTACTCACATTATGCAGGACTAGCGCATCTGCTGAAGGGTATACAAGTCACCAGAAGTAATAAAAGTGAAGGGAGAATAGTGCTTAAAGTGTTATTTACAATTTAGTTATTTATCAATAAATGGCAGCTGCGTACAAATACAGTAGGTTTGAGCATTTCAAAAGACAACTGGTGGTTTCCACCACTGATAAATGAGATGAAAGGGATTCTCAGTAAGATAGCAAAGATATATTGGTTGAGAAAGTTATTAGCTTTCCTTTTCCCAGTGAACCATGGAAGGAGGCTGCCACTGACAATACAGCAGATGAAAACCTAAGAAAGGTGACAAGGTGGGAAGGCAGCAAGCAGCCAAGAGACAATCAATTTACTGAAAGGGGTCTAGCAACTGCAGCAGTGTCACACACCAAGTCAGCTTCCACCTACCTGTAGGGAGATGACAACCTTCCCCAACCCACTCTCCTCACTGCATCTTTAAGTGATTAATTTTGAGCTGCATGTAGGATGTCAAATGCTTTCTGTTGTCCTGCTTTTAAAAGCAGAATCAGGGCATTTAATTAATCTTACTCTGGTCATTGCAGTCAGCTAAGAAACTTTCTGCTTGGAGATAACTGGGCAAGGTTTCACACTGGAGAGCCCCTCCAACCATCCCCTCATTTAGATTGGGTTCCACAAATGTGCCATCGTGCTCCAGCTGCAGAGACAGACACTGAGCCCTTTGGCCTGCTGATAATCGAAAGCAGACAGGTGATGCAAATATATCACCATTAAAGCACCAAGCAAAGATGTGGTGCTTTAAATATGTCTGAGTTGAATGCTGAATTACACAGGAAAATATTGCTAAAGTAAAAAAAGGTAGTCAGACAATGACAAAGTCAAAGTGGAAAGTGAAAAGGTCAAAACAGAGTGTACTAAAACTAAGCTATCTGCTAACGTAATGGCATCAACTCTGCTTAAGTAGCATTAGGTACTCAAACTCCTTACTTGAAAAACACTCAATTTACAGAAACAGGAAAGCATTTTAAACTACTCATCTTTAAAGAGGCAGGAAACCTTGTCAAAAGGAGAAAAGAAATATCTTCCCACACTTAACTTTCACTCATAACTTGGGATTAGAATAAATTTTTCTCGTACAAAAAAAAGTACATTCGAACTGCAAAGCTGTTTTCCCCCTCAGCTGCAGTAAATCTGCACATCCCTGCCTGAGCAAGTAAAGCACCGCCAGCTCCCACCAGCTGGAGAGCTGTCCCAGACATTCGCACCCAGGGAAGAACATGGCATGCTGCACTTTAAATAGATCATACTCTTAAATATTTTATTGGACTTGAGCAGTTCAGCCCCATTTTATGTCTTTCTTTGAAGCAGAGCTGATGATGGCAATTATTTTTCCAACTTCATATGATACCATAAACTCCCAATTACAGCTTCATTTAAAGCTTGGCCCATAGGATTAATGTGGCTGCTGGGGTAGGAGTGCTTTACTCTGACCACAGATGTGTTCATGTGAGGAAAGACACAGCCAGTTGAATGGTAAGCCCAGGACACCTCAATATGGCAAAAATATTCATGCAGTGACAAATTGTTTTAGAGTATAAGCCCCCAATCAAGTTCACTGTTCAGAGTGTTGGGTTATTTTTTTCTCAGCTTACCACGGTGGAGGGGTAATAAAGAGCTGCCTCTGGACTCTGAAAACTTCTAAGCAGTTGTGAGTAAATGACTTTGGACACAAAGGGACCCAGTGGTGCAATACACCAACAGTTTCATTTGTGCTAGTCACCCACTGCCACACTGCTCAGCCAGCTTATCTGATGACATAAGCAAAACAGATTAAAGCTTGCTTTTGTTTTGAACTGCCTTCTTGCTTCCTGAACATTACCTTCATCCTTTCAAAGGTTTTAGATAAGCAGTTATTGGAAGTGTAATTCTTCTTATTGAAAAAAGGTTTAATGTGTGTGAGGAAAAAAGTAGGTTTTGCAGTGATAAGGTAACAGCTTATTTTAGGTAACATTACAAATTATTAGCATCCCACTAATTATTTTCCCTTCAAAAACCCACCAATGTGAAATTCTTGAGGAAATTAATCCTTATTATTGTCACACACATTATAAGGAGACATGGGCTCTGCTTCAGTAAATCATGTTTTGTTAAATTTACTAGTATGTTTTTACCAAATCTCCTTATTTTCATCTTTCCAGGGCACCTTCCTTCATTCTGAATTAATATCTAATAGTACGTAATGCAGACAGAATGCCACAATGTCACAATATATTGTTATACAGTAGTACATAGATTGGTGATAGTATTTCATATCCATCTTCTGTCAGATATACCAGGAATTTGAATCATAAACAGATTTTCCAATTCTTAAAAAAGAAGAAACCAAAAAAAACTCAAACCACAAGAGAGTCTCAAAAAAAGACAGCAGGAATCTATGTACTTATTACTGTACTGAAAAAGAGAGTTCCTTGGATTCTGTCCTCTCCTCTAGGTAGTTTTAGCAATCTGGATAGTAAAGTAAGGGTTGTCATCTGAGCACAAGAGTTAGAGGGAACAGTTGGTCGATCTATCAAAGGGAGAACAAAGGTACATTTTTCCTTGGCAGCAGAATAAATGCCCCAGCTTTCCTACTTAGAGTAATAGATGGTACCTAGAAGAGGACAAATATAGATGAAGCATAAAATTCATAGAACAGAATTAGTGGCAAATCTCAGTATTAGGCTTATATTAATATTTCTTCTAGTTGGAATAGAATATTCACAACTCTTTCAAAATGCAGAGAGGCATCAGCACAGGATGTGTGTTAACAGAGGGGTAACAAAGGCCCTGAAGTGTGGGTTGCTTTGTTAAGATGGCAAATCTTACCTTCTACCTGGGAGAAGCAAGAGCAGACATGGGCAAAGGAAGCACTGGTAAGAGCTGACACTGTTGGCTCTGAAGCGAAAGCCAATGTCACCTTTCTGGTTTACAGCCAGAGGAGGTTCTGGACACAGCAGCCATCCAACTATGGGCATCCCTCAGCCTCTGACAAGTTTCAGAATACTTCAGATAAAACCAACTTGCTTCATGTTGAAAGATAAATGCTACTTCTAACTTCATCTTCTAGCCATAAAAAGGTTAAGAATGTTAGCAAGTGACCTGGACTGGAAATTAATGTATTTCCTTATTTTTAAACGTAATTTAAAGTGATTTAAACTAAACTACATCATAACAAAGAAAAATATTTACATGTCATCAAAAAATGAAACTATTTTCTCGCAGTTCTCTACTCTAAAAAGCTGCCATATCAGACAGAATCTTTTAAACTTCCTTGGAAACCTGTCACATCAGTAGATAGCACATCTGCAAGTCAGTGATAGAGCCAAATTAATTTAAAACTAATGATAGAACTAAACATTTATCCCAGAGTCTTTGACAAAGAAGCAAAGATATTTGTCAAACCATACTTTGTAGGAATAATTTAATTTTGTGAAAAGCTGTTTTCAAGATACACCTGAAGTACTAAGTGACTGAATAGCAAAGTATTTCGCTACATAATATTTTACTTTACTAATAATATGCATATTTTTAACATTTTACTGTGCTTTTCTGGAGTTATTGATTATAGTGACATTAGACTTCACCATGTCTTGCATGTCAAGACATCTGGAGCTAACACAAGCTTTAAGAGCTGAGCTAATATGCCAGATCCCTGTGTGTCTGTGAAGACAGACCACTCTTACTGCCTCTGCACAACAAGCAACACTGTGAGGATTCCAAAGCAATCCATAATTTTTCTTTTTTATCTGAACAAATGGTAAATATAACAGCATTATACTAGTATATATGTATACACAATAGTAGATTGGTTAAGTACTTTATGCCTGATTTCAGAACAAAGCCTTCAAAATTTCTATTGAATTACATTAACTTACAAAATTCCAAGTTACAATCAGAAAAGCAAACTCCTATTTCAATGCTTTAACCTTTTGACCATTGTACTTTGTTTCATTGCTTAAGTAAGACTAGATAAAATAGAGGAGAGAAAGTGTATCAGAGGAAGTCAGGAAATAAATTCCCCTCACATAGTCACATTGAAAGATACACTCCATTTACAAGAGACACTTTCATGGCCTGGTTAGCAGGTTTTTCTGCTCTTCTAGAAACTTTGCACTTCCTCAGTAGATAAAATTATAGACAACCCTTTCAGCTGAATTTGTCAGTTTAACACTGTCAAGAACATTAAAAGTCACCTTTCTCAGGAAATCCCAAAAAAATTCAGGAGAGAAAAACCAATATGAAAAATGTAGATGTCTCCAGATAGCAAAGTATTTCACTGATTATAAGATACAAAATTCAAGCGACAGTGATGCTCTCATATCAGCATCTAAGAAACATCATATAATGATCTGTGCTTTCAGAGATGAAAGAAAAACAAATGTAAGAGGCACTAAATAAAAGCAGGATGACAGAGAAAACTTGTTAAGTGTTGCTTAGCAAAGATGCATTTGTGCTATTTGTATAGCTGACACACACATTACCTACTTTGATAGAAGAATCATTTATGTATAAATCTAAAGGCTTTACCACGTGAGGATTCTGATACACAGCTGACTGGTTCATAGGAAGCTGATCCCCTTTTAACTTTTGGTTGGGTACAAACCAAGTACTAATATATAATAAAAAAATCCAAACCCAACTAAAACAAACACCATGAAAAATCAAATACAAAAACCTTTACTCAAACCACTAGTTTTCCTTATTTCCCCATCTTTTATTAGAGTTAAAATAACAGTGGGGATGTTTGAAAGGAATTTTCTTCACTGCTGTTTGTTTTTTAACCAATGCTTTCTGGATTACTTTTTGGTTGGTGGTTGTTGTTGTTTTTTACCTCGTAACATTCTCCAAACATTGAGACCAGAAATAATGCAAAGCTGCTTTATATCTCCAGCTTTTCTTTTCTGCCCTTAAACTTTCAAAAAGTCCTCAGGTTAAATGGGATTTAAAACTCTTACCATTTTGAGGATCTGAACACCTTTCCAGAGCTGCTTAGAACTAGGAACTGAAATACATCGATAGCACCGCAATACAAACTGAAAATACATTCTAACTGAATACAACACAATGTTATTTTACCGGTGTGACATGCAATGGAAAAAGGAACAGACCTCCTGGTTATTTGTTTGAAGTGACAACATTAATTTGTGACAGACTCATCTTTGCTATGGATTTGATCATGTGCTCATTTGTTGTTACACAACTTTTCAAGCCAGCAGCAGCCTGATGTATGGCACAGGGGCTGTTGTTCACAAACACACACCTGCTCTGAGGCAGAATGAAAATCTCAGTTTTCTCTTTTTCACTGAAATTAGACACCTTTTCTCCACCCATGGAAGCACAGCATAAACTAAGACAAACATGAGACAGAGTTCATCAAAAACTCTATTGATGTAACCAATTAGAGAATTAATTTTATTTTATTAATATCTACTGGTGGCCCTTTTTGCATAATTGTCATTGCAATCTTTCTCTTCTAGTAGGTTTCCTTTACTATGACTTACTCTAAACACTGAAAAACTCCAAAGAGGGTTCTCAGCAGCAGCAATTCATAGGGTGTGCTCCCACAGTTACTCAACCAGAGCTAACAAACCCATGGGGCCATGCAGACAGAAAAACCTTGTGTGAAACAGGCAGTGGCAGCCTGTGACACCGTTCAATGGGATCAGCTACTGGGCCATTGCTTCGCAGCAAAGCGTGTAAACCACTGCTCACCAGTGCTCAACCAGCCAAGGCTGTAAGGAAAGAGGGCAAGGTGCACTTGGAGCCCAGTGACAGCAGTCTTGGAGAAAGCTGTTTCCATTGTCATCAGAGGCAGAGTTTGGTGTGATGGCCACCACATTATCTGTTGCATTGCAAATGTTTCATGTGGTACAGCAGCGTCAGGGCAAACATCTAATGATCACTTCTGGTAGCAAAGCTCACATTTGCCCCTCAGCCAGCAAGAGGCTTTGACAATGACACAGGATTTTTATACCTAGGTCATCCATGTCACTATAAATATTCTCCTCCATGCCAGCATTAGATCAATACAAGATTATGCATCAAAACAGTAAATAGCTCAATCAAGTCACTCAAAGATAGTGACATGAGACTCCCCTTTTGCAGAACAGAAAAGAAGACTGATTCTCCATTAAGCGCTTTCCACTAGCTGCATTTGTTCACTGCTCCAAAGAGTAGAATATACTGAAGTAGGTGATGCTGAAAAATATTCTATTCACAGACTAAAAATATCTTCACGTTCAATCATTAAGATTATGAAAACGCACAGTTTTTTTCCTATTCATTAGAAATTATATTAGATACTTAGCAATCAGACATCTGTCTCCCATTCTCACTGTACACCAACAGTGTGCTTTCCCTCTTAGGAAGTTGCCAGACTCGAGTTCACAAAGAGCACAAGCCCCTCTGCATGAATCAAGAGCTTTGGAGGACACAGCATTGCCAAGTATTGCTGTGCCTCATCATGACACACTCGGGAAGATTCTGTTTGTCAGTATCAAGTGGTCTGTTCTCAAATACTCCTATTGATACAGATCTTTATGAATAAATATCCCAAACCAAGAAATGGGGAAAACACATCTCTGTTGAGGTTTTTATCACTTCTCTATTCTGGTATCTATTTCAGCTGTCCTCCCCACCTAAATAACAGTTAGAGCTGTTACAAGTTGCCAGGTTAACAGTGGCAGAATTTCACTGCTTCGCACCCCTGTGAGTTGTGGCTACAAAGCAGAAGGTCCATATATTGTGCATGCTACATGAGGCAGCATCCCCTGTGGGATGTGTGCTCTTCTGGGTGTCTCCTGCCTTCAGCAGCACAGAGAGCACACCTCACAGGAGCTGACACAGGTAAGGGCATGGTGCCTGGGACCAGCCAAAGCTCATGGCTAAACATCGTATGACATGCTGTGCTTTCCCAAAAAACACTTCGACATGACCTTAAACAGTAAGTGGTTGTACACACACAGAGGGTTCATGCAGCAAGTACAGACTGGCCCCTTCTAAATCTCCATACAGGTCTCTCTTTTAGAGGAATGAAAATTCATCCCCTAAACCCAGCTGCATCTTCTGCATAAAAACACCTCCCAGCCTGGCTCATCATCACTGATATTATTTTCTTGTTCACCTCTTTTCATTCTGTCCACCATTGATTTTTTTTAAAGTGCTGTGACAAAAACTCAGTAGCCTGTGAGAGAAACACCCACCGCATTGTTATTTGCACATTTTCTTCCATGTATGTCTAACACAGCTGTGTGTTTAGTGCAGTCGTACTGGTTACTATATATTGTTGCCTGAGTGTGCCTCTAACTTCTATTAAATTAACAAACAAAGCAGTAACTTCAATAAACCCTATATTACTAGATAAAACCAAATCAGAGTAAGAAAAAAAACCCCTTAGCATGGAATCCTTCTACTCAAAAAGTTCATTTGTTCAATAAATAAAACACATTTAGATGTTAGACATATAATGCAACTCTTTGGATATAAACATATAAGGCATATAGGTATATAATTTGTTTAAGCCTCACATATATTGTCAGATGCTTACCAATAAGTTTCATAACGCGTGATATTTGTTAATCTGTGCCTATTGAATCAGTGGCACTTCTATGATCAAATAAAACTTTTAAAAATAGCATAGGATTAATAAAGCTATCAAATGAGTTATCATATACTTTTCTGCAGTCTTCTCAAGACTTGGAAAATATTATCCTTTCCCTACAATAAATAGCTATCGGATGCAATAACCTTACTAGCATGTGGGAAATGTGGACCACAAACACATTCTATAAACTGAGATTTGACAAGATTTGTAGTGCAAAGCAAAGCATACAGCTGGCTTACAAAGCTGCTTATGGTGGGTACATGATTTGCAACCACTGAATTGCTGGAATGGGACAGCAATTTCATTATTGTGAGAAAATCTTTAGCCATTTTAAAGAGAAAAAACACTGCAAAGAACAAAACATTTATCAATCCCCTGATACTCAAGACTTTTGTGAAAATGAGAATAAGCCAGTAACATTCTTGAATCAATAAAACCTGCTTCCTTCTGAATGTTTCATGCTTCATTTTCACACCTAGAACTAGCATGCTTCAGTTTGACACTTTGGAGTTCAACTGAAGAAAGGTTTTGATCCATTTTTAAATGACTTCAGGTCTTGTTATAGTGAACGCTTTCATTATTGAGTTGATTGTGATTTTTCAACCCCTTTGAGCCAAAAATGTATTTTGAATTTAGTATTTTTCACAAATTTACAGGTGCAAAATACCTCTGACTATAAGGTAAAAAATTTCAGTAGACGAAGCCAGATGTGCAGAATTACATAACAACCCAAACTTTACTGACTCTTCAGGTAAGCTGTAAAGATCAAGGGAGTTGAAAAGCTGCCACATAAAGTCTGTGGGACTTTTGAACCCTCTTTCTATCACAGGAACATTGGGCAGTCCTTGATAAAAACACTTTAAACAAATCCTTTTTGATAGTCAAATGTAAGAACTTAACAGTCATATACAGAGACATCAGCAGGCTTCAGTTAGAGGTTTAAAGACCTACTTTGCACCTAAAATCCAAAAGCATCATTACTTTTATTGAGATGTCCACCTCACACAATTGTGCCACACAGAATCACCTCTCAGGAAGTAATATCAGATATGATTGTCTATCATTTCATACCTCCACTTGCATAAAAATTTGCTAACTTTTGTGATTTTGCTGTTTAGGGTAAGCCAAGACAAGTTTTTGAAGACTGAAAAAACAAACAAACAAACAAACCACAAATCAAGGAGTAGTTGTTTGGAAGCATGTCTAATATAGGATTGTCAATACTCATACCTGTGATGATAATGGATCAAGTACAATCTCAGTAAATACAGCCAAACTTCATCATGCTGAAAGGCAGCCTACACAGGAAGGCAAAGTCAGCAACTGTCTGATGCGCCTGGAAGCACCCACAGAGGTGACTTAGGCAGACAGTACAAGAGGCTCTGTTGAAAGCTCTGTTTTTCCTGACTCCATCATCAGATGACATTACCTTCAAACAGGTCTGGGTAGGTTTTGCTAAGGCTGGATGTGAACTCCATGAACTGAGTGATCACACTGAAAGGATGTGGCTCTTCAGCAGAGCTGGTAGATTCCACATAGGCACTGAACCCAGATGATATATAGCACTGTGAATATGTACATGTGCAGGAGTAGTTGTCATATTAAACTAGAAATGTTCAGGCAAATGAGCTGCTCTATCACTACCTCAGATAGTTGAAGGCTGAAAGATCATATGCCAAATTTAAACAAATGTATGCTGCTTTTCTTACACAGGTAAATTATCTTCCCCATTAAATTTAACAAGTGATGATCTGTATTATTCATCACATTAAGTTTTGAATCCATTTAACCATCTAAAGATTGCATTCCAGCTTAATTAGAAGTGATGGGCCTCACATAGGAATTGCTAGGTGAAATTTCTAAGGTGTATATAAAGCAGAAAGCCTGAGAAGCTTCTAGCCTCAGATCCAGTGGCCTCTCTAAACCCATGTAATGAGTGTTTGTGCAGCATGTTATTTTTCACCAGATTTAAGATTTTAGTCCCAGATGCAGTCAGCAAACTTTCCTCATTGGCCTTTTACCTACAAATCTGGCATTGTCAGGCTGATGAAAGGGTTAAGCACTGAGTCCCACCCCTGAAGAACTGCAGACATAACACATAAAAAGTTCCCATCACCCTCCTCTTCAGGAGTTATTCTCCAAACAGGTTTGTACACTGTTTGTTTGCTGTTTCTCTCCACCCCTTTGAATAGCTGGTACCATCAGGAATTGCTACAAGTGTGTCCTAGTGCTGAAGGAAGCCCATCAGGAGACTGGCTCGGCCAGCACTCCTCCTCCGAGCAGGGATCATTTGCTACAGCAGGAGGTAGGTTAGGGCAGGCCAGGCTGAAGCAGCCCCTTACCTGCACAAGGTGATTTAGGACAGCAGTGGCTCACACAAAGCTTCTGTTCAGAAATCACTCCTACAATTTATTTAGAGGCCAAGGCAAATAGAACCGTGATTTCCCCTCCACTTCTCCAAGAGACTCCCCTAAGGCACAGCTCCTCATCTTGATCAGCAGTTTAAAGATAAAAGTATCTTTGGTTTTGATTTGGTACACTAGCATTTTCCTTAAGAAGTTAAAAAGCCCCTGTTGGTGTTATTTGACCACTCAACTGCCCAGCAGAAGCACATTAAAACAATGCACAGGACACTTATTTGCCTGGGCTCTTTGCCTAAGTACACTGCCCTCCACCATAGGAGAGCCTGCAGGGAGAATCACTACATTTTAATATTTTTGACACTTTTGGTACAGTTATGACTTTGTCTAACATGTTTCCTTCATCTCCACGAACAGTGCCTTCGATACACCATTTCAGAGCTAAAACCAAAGCACTTTCTTTTTTTTTTTTAATATTAGCTAGATTCTGACCTCATCAAGAGCAGGAATTCATGGTTTTGTTTAGAACACATACATAAAAGATCATTAAAAAACTACCTCTTGTGGTTTTCATACCAGCATATGGTTTAGCTTAACTGCATATAGATAAGGCACTCATACTTGGTAGATTATCCTCTGTGCCATGCTGCTAAAGCAAGAAAAAGCTCTAACATGCTTAGTGATACTCCCCAAAAGAGTTAATGGAAAGATATCTGACATATGGGGGTGGTGAGAGTTCACTCCAACACGAGGAGGCACAAAAGAGGAAAGCAGTTATCTGTGAAGATACTAATTTATCCTGATAGCAGCTTTAATAACAGCACAGTTTTTCCTCTTAATGTCACTTCTGCTGCATTACTTTCTTTTCATTGCACAAAAAGGTTAATTGTTAAAATTACACTTTAGAATAGAAAATAAGGTTAAAGATGATATCCAGCTTCTGATACTCTGTTTAACCACCAATACAAGCTGGTACAGTTTCATTAAATAAGAGAGAACTTGGGGAGCAGTGCACAGGAAAGCCTGAACATAGAAAAGGGGAAAAAAATAACAATAAATCGGCCAAATCACACACAGTTAATACTGAAAAAAATACAGTATCATAATAAGCAAAAACCAGTGCTACCTTCTACAAAATTAAACATAGAAATTGCTCAAACCCACTGTTTCCTGTGTCTTTCAACACAGTCCCGACATCAGCACGCTTTACTTCTCTCTTGGTTTTGTTCAAGTCCACAAAGAAAGTCTACTAGGAAAACAAGAGGTATGAAAATCAAATAGATTACTTATGTCAGACTTGATTCTCTCCCTTGTGGGACTAGTGAAGAAGCAGAGTTGCCTGCTGGAGTTCTACTAATGCCAACTGCTGTAAAGAAGGAAAATACCCACCCCTTTCTGATTCAACCTGTGAAAGAAATCAATGATGGAAGGCTGTATTTCATAGAACCTGTCTTTTCTTATTTCTCTGTTCCCAACTTGACAGTTGTCTGCCTCCACTACCCTTAGTACTTTGCAGCTCCCATTCTTAACTGTCTTCACTATCTGCTCCTTTATATGAGTTTTCTTTCTGTTATGGCTCCATTTATTCAATATTTGGAGCCAAATTCTTGGTACAGTTTTACATGCCTACAGGCTCAAATTAAGGCACATTGTTGCTCTTGCCATTCAGATGCTCTGCACACTCCTACTCTCCAGCCCAGCTCTGTGGATCTTCTGTAAATGCCAAACCAAGTTTCCTTCCTTCTAGCAGAATCTTTCAACTGCTCTGTCCTTACCCTGTATTTATCACCTTTATGTTTTATGAAGCTCTCAAAAAGAAAAAAGCCACCCACAGCACTGTATGAATTCCCTTTTTCTTCCTCTTCTGCCTCCCACAGTCTCCTTTCACTTTAATCATTAATATGGTTTGAAACTACTTATCTTGATGATGAGCTTTAAGATATTCATCCATGGTCAAAAGCCAGAGAAAAACATTCCTGTTTCTATACATACTAGTTGTCATTATTCATTCAGATTCACCGAATTCTTTCATCAAAACAAGCTTCTTCCTTTATCATCTGCCAACCCTAAGAAACTAAGCCCCCTGGGAGCTCATCTATTCTGTGAAATGCTGTCTTGGATGTGCCTTTATTCTGTATTTTCACAAAAATAAAAAGTTGCAGAAGCTTTATCAGTGAAAAAATCATGAACCCTTGTGAGTGTTGTCAGACAAAGAGAGAGGAACAAATAATCAACTTCATTGTTCAAGTGTTCAAAATGCAGCATATGGGCAGCCTTGTTTACAAGATTCTCTCATTGTCTTTCAGCACAGTTGCATATAATATAAATCTCCAGCTACAGTCCTGCTATTTGACTAGCTATAATCACCATGACCCTCACTTTTACCTCACAAAAAGATGTTTCATTAGAAGTTACTCTTATGTAGGTATATAAAAAAAAAAAAAAAAAGAAAAAAACTGAAAGACTATGACAAGCTCAAAAATACGTAGTTTAAAACATATTTTTCTTCAGAAGCAGAAATTTAATCCGAATTTTAAGGGTGGCAGAGATAATTAGCTTAAGAAAACACATACTTGCATTATTAAATTTAGCCACAGGATCTGTCAACTGCATCACCTGAGTGATTTATATGCAGACAACAGCAGGGGGAAAAGTGAAGCAAATATCAACAGATTCAAGTAGCAGGTATGGATTTAATTTCTATGAAGAACCATAAGGTAAAGCGTGTTATTCCACCAGAAAGGAGTAGACATGGGTATTGCACCAATTTTAGTGCCCGGTAATGGTCTTTGAAGATTTTATTACCCCTCTATCTCCCAAGTTTGTATCCCAGTTTCACCTTCAAAGCTGAGTAAAACACAACCACAAGAGTCTATGCTCTCCTTTTTCACCAGTGCCCAGGTGGTGCTGGTGAGCACGGAGCCCACCCAGGGAGCTCTTCCCACACACACTCCGCTCTGCCAATGCACAGCTCTACAATACAAAGTTACTTCTCACAACTGACTCTGGGAGGGTGGGACAGTCACAGAACAAAGGAAGGAAGCAGCACCAGGGAGGCAGCCTGGGAATTACCATCAGAGAAGTGATTTTGTGAGACAGCCAGGAAATCCTGAAATAATCAGAAAGGTGTCCTGCATTACCCTCTATACAGTTCCCTTACCCAACAGTCAGGTTGGATCTGGGTAGACTCCAGGGTGCACAAGTCACATCGGGTAACTTTTCTAATTCCCAATTAGAAATATAAAGCAACTCAACAAGGACAAGAGTGCCTTCCCCCCACCCTTTCCTTAGGACTTAAGACATCTCCTTCAGATTTTTTTCAACATTACCCTACAAAAGCTAGAAACTACAAAAGGACTAATTCATGAAGTAGCAGTACTGAATTCAAAAACCAGGAATCTGTAAAATAATTGTACAAAAATACCTTTAGAAGACAACAGAGGCTCTTTCCACTGCAAAAATCCAGTAAACTGAGAAGCCCACCTAGCTTCTTGCTGGGTCTTTTGTTGCTCCAGTGTGATTTGTGACGTCTCACAGCTGAGGGACCTACTAAGGGTCTCAAATAGTCATGTATGCATTGAGGAAGGGGAGATGGAACTTCCCAGCATGACAGTCCCATGGTCAGAGACAGCTTATGGGTCAGTTTCCTGTCCCTCTATTAAGAAATTTGTTGCCTCATTGAATTTTAGCTATTTCATTTACAGAGAGGTAGAAAGATGTTATTTCAACGACAGTATGACTTGCTCAGGACTTCAAGAGCTGGATAACTACTAGTTTTATTTTCACATTTCTTTTCTGTTAAGGATGTAAATTTATTACTGACAGCTTCCTAGTTTGTGTTTCACCTTCTGTTCCAAATTAGCACTGAGGGCAACGGATTCCAAATATAAATTGGTATTTGTTAATATCAGACCACTAACAGTGAGCAAGAGCCCTAATTTGGTGGTGGCAGCAATAAATTTTATTACATAGATGTTCAGAGCTGCTTTTCTAACTGTCTCTCAGAAGGTATAAACTGCTCTCAAGGAACTGGTAACACATCTGAGGCCAATGATGACCATGATTTCACAGCTGACATGTCTTCAGCATTTACAGCTGCAGGAACTTAAATTTTAATTAGCACAGCAGCCCCAAAGTAGCCTGATTTGGATTATGCAAAATCCAAGTGAAGTGCTCTGCTCCATGTGACATTACAACTTTGTTTAGAATTTCTAATTGTTGGACATGAAAGATCCTTGAGGCTGACTGTTAGTTGTAGTTTAGAGGAAACCATTTTTAGTGAGACAAAGAAGATGCTTTTACAGCAATGACATACAGTTAATAATGTCATTTGTGGAGGCTAATGCACCACCATTAAAATGAGATGCAGAGTTTCATAGCTGCAGCTATTGTCTAACCACCAGATTTAACTTTTTTTTTCTCCTAATATCTATCTCTACAATTTTATATCTAGCCTCTCCACTACGGATTATTTAAAGTGGATCTTTCCCATGATTTTCAATGGGACACAGTGGCAGACAATTGCTAATTTAAGAACAGTGCCTCTGCTGTAGGAAACAGAAATTTTTGCCCCAAGTACAAAAGTATGTAATAATTATTCCTTTTTTTTTTTTTTAAGAATAATTTAACTCTACCAACCCTATTGTCTTTCTTCAATCACATTGCAGTTACATGTGCACCTTTTCTCAGTAAGTCTGAACAAGAGAAAGTATACTCCAGTTTGTGGGTAGTGATGAATAGCACTCATTCAGCTTCCTAATACACCCCAAAGTGTCAAAAATATTTGCATATGTATTTCATTAATAGATAAATTAAGGTCCAGCTTGCAAAGGGAGACTAGCAGAGGCAGGGTAAGAATATTAAACCCTTGTATTGCTGTGATGGAAAAGCTGTAGTCTGGGTTTTTTTTTTATATTGACTGAATTGAATCTTCCTACAAACTGTTACTGAATCTCCATATTAAGAGATACCTCGTGCTCCTTCCTTTTTTCCAATGTTACCTTACCCAGTGTTGGGCTTTTTTTTTTCTTTTCTTTTCTGCTACATTTCCTGCTACATGCATTTCTCTAACTTTCAAAAGAAAAAAGAGTGATTTTCTTACTAACTCTAGCACACTGTCAGCTGAAATGCTGAATGAGAAACCATTTTTCCTCAGCAGTTTGCCAGTTTAAATGTCTGTGCACAGGTTTATTTCATAAACTACATTGTAAATGAGCTGAAAATGCTCAGATCTTTCTAACCCCTGCAAGTTTCTGCTGACTAAGGGAGCCCAAAGTCTAGACCTGAGGATGTTTATTCAGCACCAAAGACCTCTACCAAAAGAGTCTTCTTGTTAAATAGACCAAGCGCTGAAATAATGCTCAGTCTCAAATTAACAGACCTGGTCTGCACACAAGGTTTTACTCTGCTTGCAGAATTGAACAGTTCTTTGCTTCCAAAGAACTAATTATAACAGCACCTGGCAGCATGACTGGAGATAGGGGCCTGTCAGCACTTTCTCCAGACCCTCTTATGTAGACTTTTATAGCTCAGTCATTTAAATTTCCTTCAGCCTTAAACTTAATATAGGTTTTTTAGTGGCACTTTTGTCATAAATGCTTTGTATGGTCAAATTCATTTGTTCAGTCCATGAAATAGTGGTTTTGATAAAATTGCAGATGTGGTCTGCAATTGATTATTTTCCTCTTAATATCTCTAAAGAATAAGAATTTCTAATGAATTTATTGGAAAAGAACTGATTATGTCTGTGCACACTTGCCAAATATATCCTTTGAAGCTTTTAGGACTTGGAAGGTTAGGAGGCACATCTTGCTCAAAATGACTGGAGTATAGTTATAATATTTATTTATAAATATGTAGCAGTATCAAACAAAATCAATTTTAAAAAAGCAAGTAAACCTACTCCCTAACATGAGTATACACTTTTTTACCCCATATATGTTATGAGAAATTGCACAGTAGATCTGATGTTCGGCTGTAAAAGGATGGCATTTCAGTAGGGCTTAAGCACCTTTCTCTAACTGGAGGACTAAATTAGGGCAGAATTACATCCTCACTCCTGTATCCATCTATCTATTTTTTTTAAAGAAATGAAGTTAATTCAATTATCAGGACTATTATCTCTCCCAGAATGATACACTATAATCAATTCAGCCTTCAAGCTTGAAGAGAATTTATGTCATCCAGCTTTGCTTAATCCAGCTGACCTCTCCATAATGAGAAAGGATTTTTAACACTACAGTAATGTTTATAAAAGCTAGATAAGGAAAGGCTCCTGATTGGCTGTTTCCATGTGGCCCACCTTGTTAGTTTTGCTTATGTAATTTCTGGTTGTCTTAAAAATATACAGTTAATAATTTATGTAATTCTATTTCAATGTGCTGATTGAATTGTTTACCAGAGCTTTTATAATGCCCCACTAAAAAAATAAAACAGAGAATTACTTTTTAAAAAAAAAAAAAACCACGCTAAAACTTATGTCTAAGCCACTCTTCTAGCACTTTTGCAGATGTTTTTATTCTAACTCTTGCTTCCAACAACATGTAAAATGTGAGTAATATGGATGGCATTGTCTTGCAAAGAAGGGATAATCTTTCTCCCTATGAACTGTTGCACTTTGGAAGACCATCCAGCTTGTAGTAACAGGTACAACTCAATCATTGTTCTGCAGAATTTATGGGGTTTGGGGTGAAGAGAATTTCTTGATCATCTGGCAGCATGGAACCCAATCTAACTTTCTCATTCATTACATACAGAAGTGGTTAATTCATTTTACTGTTTTCTGAAAATATTAAGACTCTAGTTCTCATTTTCATAGCTAATCTCTTCTCTACTGGAATAATTTTAATACTGTTTCCTACTTCTGCAGTTAGCTTAACATACTTTTTAAATTAAAATAACTGAGTTAATATAGATGCATTCAATTTTCTTGGATGTTCACCACAGCTCTCTGCTCCAAGTGTTACTCAAGGATTGTCATAGTATCACTGTGAGACAAGGTCAATGGTCAGCCTTTGGAGGCTGTGTAATGTCACAGATTTGTCTCTTTACTTCTTACACGTCCTTTCAGACAGGTGAGCCTCTCTAATTCCTCAAACATCAGAAATTAAGGCAATTCAGTGTTACTAAAGTGTGTCTACTGAAAGTTTCTGGAAGTTGTAGAATGATTTTCACGTTTATGTCATTCTACACATCAGTCACTTTTTCATAAGAAAGCTCACAAGCACATTGTTCAGTAAGGTTTACCCTCTGACTTTGCCCAGGACTACTGCAAGAGTATTGACCTAATTATACAGAACCAGCAACCTCTGAAAGAGGATGAGAAGGACCACACAGGGGATGAACACATATTGAAAGTCCATGACTTTTTCCAAGACTGTATTAATCAGGCTCCTCTTAATCCTTCTGGTAACCTGATAACTTGTCTTAGTATTCCCATTATAAGTTTTTTAATTATTAATTCACTAGGACAGAGGTTACAGCATTGGATGATACATCCAAGCCTTCCACTCAACTGTGACAGAAGAATCACCAGAGTCCAATGTTAAAACTCTGTGTGAGATGAAGTTTTTTTCTTTTGCCCTGAGGCAGAGTCAATTATTTTTCACTGGCAGTGGTTTTGTGCTAACCCTGTGGATAAGATTTATTGGATTTGGACCACTGGTTGTTAAGCTCCTGATCAAGAATCCATCTATCGCATTGCTACAGTGTTGGGCTCCTCTTTTTTATCCTTTCTTAGGCCTTGCTCTGTCCCATTGACATCTCTTATTTCCCAACTAAACTCTTCCCCAGCATGTTTTTATTTGTCCCTAACAAAATTTATTGATTTGAAATAATATTTCAGACAATTTTCTTCTCTCAAACTAAAAAACTGTTAATATATATGTACCAATCACATCCAACATAAAAAATTGTAGAGGAATCTCATTTTTAGGATGTACAATATGAAAAAAATGCATGGATGCTGGTAGGGTGTGACGGGTATTTCAAAGCAGGAGCCCTGGCTGATCCCTGTGAGGAGGCTCACAGGCTGTGCTTGCCAAGCTCACTTGCCTGTGATACACCACTCAGAAGTGCTCCAAAGTTACTGAATTTAAGCACAGCCTAGTTCTTCACTTCCAAAGATCCAAGTGCATACTCCCTTCTTTTGGAATTCAAGAGTGCATGAAAAGCACAGAAGCCCAGGAAAGGAGTAAAAACACCCGAGTTCTAACGCAGAACTCTGTCATTCACATGTAAAACATTTAGACTTTCAATGTTTTCCTAAGTGCCATTATCTACTAACTACTATCTACTGTTTACTAAGTGCTGCCACTATTTTTCTTTTTCCAGAAGAATTAACCAAGAGGTAGTTCCTGACTTTATAGTCTGACTCTCATGCCTGGAGGTGATTTGCTTTACCAACTATGCAGGACCTCCAGGATCCCAGCTCACACCTCAGCAACTTAGGATGAACTCTGGGAGGGAAATCTGTGTCATGTCTCCACTGATTTGGGTTGCTCAGAAAGCAGCCAGGCCCTTCAAGCATTAACACATGATAATTAGCAACAAGACCTAGCTCACATGACAAATTATGTTCCCAAATCATTTCTTAAACCATGATATTCACTTTTTAATGAGCCATTAGAAAAGTAAATGCAAACCTCCAGGTGTGAATTCTAAATGAAAATCTTTAATAGGAAAAGACATATAACAAAAAATTATGGTCTATTAATAATACTGAGAGAATGAGGTGGTGGAAAGTCTTTAAAATCTAAGCCAGAGAGCAAGGTAAAGAGACATTACGTTTGGCAAGTTGAGCCAGAAATATGTGTGTTTAATACTCCAGCTGAATGACAGGCAGGACAGGCAAGAAGGCAGCAGGAGGTTAACAGGGACAAAGTTGACTAAGGACAGGCAGGAAGGTAGCAGGAGGTTAACGGGGACAAAGTTGACTAAGGAAAGGCAAGGAGCAAGGACAGAGCCTGCAAATGGCCCTGCAATCCCAGCAGGGCAGATCTGCATGGACAGAAGACCCTAGGGAGCTGCTGCTTCCTCCCCTCTCATCAGTGCTTATCACAAATGATTCATGCATAGTGGTGTCACAGAAGAGACCAGAGAGTTTAAGTGGAGAGCGAGAAGTGTGAAGCAATGTCTCCATAACAACACTGTGGCAAATGTGTCAAGAGGTATATTTATAAATACGTAAAATAAATATATGTATTTATTTTTATGAGCAATCCTGGCTAAAGACTTATTACCTTCACTGCTATATAAATCAGAGGAGAAATACAACAAATTCATAGTCCAGTGTACGCTTATGTCATGTCAATACATCCCAGGACACAAACATATCTACATATGTATATATGACATATAAAGCAAACCAAATGCATTCCAGACTATCAGCAGATGATTGTCTATCCTCCTGGTCCATTCAGGGATGTACTGGGCATAGAGACTGTATATATGTAGGAAAAAGTATATATTTTCTTGTGCATAAGATAAAAAATAAAAAAGATATTTTAGAACATTTATAAGTAAATTCTAGTCAGTTTCTCTAAACTCTGTTTATTCAAGTTTTCCCTCAGCAGATATTTTTTACTCTGTGTGCTCCTGAGAGTCCATTGCAGATCTAGTGAGAGTTAACTCGTTCTGTAATGAATTCTGCTTTTAACTTGGACATCCCTAGTTCGGTCTCCAAGAGGATGGTTATTGCATATCAAAGGATATAAATAAGACTGTGTGACTAATGAAGCCAGCCCTGTTGTCCAGATGGCAAGGAATGATTGGAAGTTTTGAGAAAATTCCACAGGCAATAATTTGTTCACATAAGTGATCTGACAAACACTTATGAATAAGGAATGAAGTAATAAAAGTCACATTCTTCTTATGGATATTTTGTAAAACTGAAAAAAGGTTAAATTTTTTCAATAAGTGATTCTTTTTAAGGAACAACTTGACCAGATGCAAATAGAACAAATAAGGTGATATATAACCCCACTGGGTGGGCATTCAAAAAGGTATTGGAGAGCAAATAACGTGTGTTTACTGGTAAGGTAGGGATCATTTGACAAAAATCTTCAGAAAAAAATTGGTGCTTAAAGTGGGGAACAACTAATTTGCTACATTTAAGTTGAAATAATGGTCTAGTACCAAGCTACATATTGAATAAACTGTATTAAAGTGCATTCATTTGCCTTTTCTAGTAATGACCTGCTCTGATATACATATTTAAAAAAAATAAAGCATGAGAGGCAGACCTTCAAGACTAAATTTTATCGAACTAAAAGCATCTTGAAGACTGGAAAACTACAATGCTGTGACTGGAATGAGAGTTAGGGAGTTTAAAATGTCTTATTCTCTATACCTACCTGTTTTGTTTCTGAGACTGTTTTACATAAATATGGTAGAAGGAGAAACAGTGGGTTAGAAGGAATTGGAGGTTTCTGACATCGCTCCGCCCATGATAGTAAACCCGAAGTTTACAGAACTTGCCTGGAATAATTTTGAAGATGGCTTTCCTGAGAAACCTGCAGCTTTAACACCTGCAGTCAGCCCAAAGACATGGTTGTTCCCCAAGCATTTCTTATCATTCTTTCTTCAAACAACACAAAATAAATGGAACAGCTAAACAAGCTGACAGCAGTGATATAAATGTCCTGACTTTGCTGAGGGATGATGAAATCCCCTGAAGAACTTTTTGTTGACAGGCCTGCTCTACCTCAGGGGCATCATTCCACAGCAAAAATTTTGTTTGGCAGAAAGGTTTTTTACCTGCATCTGTGACGGCATAGAAGAAGATATTTTAGGAATTAAATTGGGAATTTTGTCTTAGAAAATTCTTGTTTATTATCAATGATTGCTTTTATGATTCCTAAGGAAATGAACCTCTTCAGAGTTTTATGAGAAAAAACAAAAGAGAGAGAAGCAGGTGTCTTTGAATTAGGCATTCACCCTCCTCTGGATCTGCTGTTTCCCATATTCAGATTAAAAGGCCTATTCCACTTTGTGTGAATAATTAAGTATGTGTTGGGTGACAGCCTGATGATGCACAGCTTGGTGAGTAAAGCACTAGAGAAGCTTCTGTACTGCTGCATCTTTGCTATGTCAAGTGTTCTAGTTATGAGGTTCTTATTGTTGGGGGAAATTTGAACTTAGAAGCATAAGTGCACAACCCAGGCCATACAGGGGGAAACAGGGCCTCTGCATCTTTGAGCCTGCTTCAAGAAGAACAGTAAACAACTAGAAACTATGCAGCAGTTGTTAGAGAAACAGGTAAACACATTGATACAGAGGGCATAGTTTTCAGAAAAGTACCAATCCAGCTGCAAGCACACCCCAGCCATTGACCAGTTATATTCCTGTACTACTGTTAAGCGTGTGTGTAATGTAAACAATAAACGGAGCAGTTTGACGATACCTCTGTGAGGATAATGTCCTGTCTCTGGTCGTCGTAACCTGGATGAGCCTGATAAACCGACATTACACTTTACCCCACCTTTTCCCTGCTTTATCTTATAATGGTTTCTAGCTCCCATTTGATCTGAAACACCATTTAAGCCAGTAGCCATTTTAGCAAATCAGTATTTTCAGATTAAAAAAAATCTGAAAGGCCACCCCAACAACCTCTGCTGAAGATGTGAATCCCTGCTACTAAGACTATTATAAGCCTGTTCTCAGATTCAATGTCAACAGGTGCTTGTTTTGGGAAGCACTCATGACAATCCAGCCATTTTGAAAAGTGTTCTGGTTTCAGCTGTTAATTTTCTTCCTAGTTGCTGTAAGTGCTGTGATTTGGATTTAGGATGAGAATACTGTTGATAACGAACTGAGGATTTTAGATGATGCTGAGCAGAGCCTACTCTAAGTCGAGGGTTTTTCAGCTTCTCATACAGCCCTGGCAGTGAAAGGGTTGGAGGCACAAGAAGTTGGGAGGGGACGCAGCCACAGCCAGGACAGCTGACCCCGCCTGGACAAAGGGCTATCTACTGTCTACTGTCAAGATCAGCATATAAAGCTGGAGGGAGTTGGCTGGAGGTGGCAGCCCACTGTTTGGAGACTGGCTGGACATTGGTCAATGGGTGATGAGCAATTGATTGTGCATCCCTCATTTTGTATATTTTAATATTATTATCATCACTATTTTCCATTTTATTAATCTTCCTTTATCTCAACCCATGAGTGTTATCTTTTTCCCAATTCTCTCCCCATCCCCTGTGTGTGTGAGCAAACAGCTGTCCAGCTGCCTGCTGGGCTGAACCACAACACTTCTTCCTGTCTGACAGGCTATTAGAAATGGAGAACCAAGAGTGCAAATGAGGGATGCTCTGACTTCTTTTGAAGACATCAGAAATATTACCTTTGTCTGTTAAGGGAGTTGGGATACGCCTGAGCCAAAACTCTTAGGACCAACTTCAAAGGGATGCTCTTAAGGGTCACTAATTCCATTTTTCATAAAGGTAGTCTGAGATTTTAATTAACATATTACAGTTGCTTCCATCAGACATGTTTAATGTCTTTTACATCACAGATTTTTCTTCTTCTAGAAGTTTGTTGAATCTTAAACTAAGCGTAATTCTTGTATTTGAGCCTATATTCTCCAATGAGCCATGGTTATCAAATTCATGAGATGATTTTGAAAGTAAGCCCAAGAATTTTTGGATGTATAAATTAAAAGAGTTTTTCTCTCTGCCAGAATAGCAGAACAGTGACTGTTCTAAAAAGAATAGCTTCAACAAGGGAGAAAAAAGTTCAACTACATCTATAACCTATTCTAAATATTGTGATTAATACCCTTCTCTTTTCATAGCCAGCTGTGTGACACTTCTCCATGTCATACATTTTTTAAAACTATCAACTTCATGGATTTTTTTTTCTATGAAAATTAATCACACCCCTGAATGCATGGATATCATTAGAAAAGAATCAGTCCTAACAAGCTCTGAGCATTGGAGTTGTTAGTCTTTGTGGAAGAAAGCCAAACTGGCAAATAAATTCTATTAAAAAAATAGCTTAAAAGCTTGTCATTTCTGCATTTATAAGAAAATTAATCATAGGTAGAATTAAATAGAAAACTAAATGTAAAAGTAAATGATAGGGAGAAGGCTAAGTAAGAAATTAATGTAAAAAAATTGTATTTTGGATCAATCCCAGGAGAAAAGTTCAGTGTTATTAAGCAATCCTTATTCACATTGCCCTGCTGGAATGCTCAAGGATATATGTAGTCTAGATAAAATACATGGAATACATACATACATGTATTCTTCCTGCATATAATTACAAAGGTATGAGCACATATTTACATGCAGAAATGCAGATATGTACATATATATAATGATACAGATAGTGCCTAAAGTCTGTAGAGTGTGGAGGTCATTCAGCTCCATGTTGAGCTCCTCCTTTCATTATTCTAGTGATAACAAATAGCAGAGAAAAGCAGTACAAGTGAGACCACTCTATGAGTGACACAATCTTCTCCTTCTCTTCTTACTTCTCCTCTTCCTTCCTGTTTTCTCTCCTCCTCACCATCATCCTCTACCCTCTCTCTGATCTAATGCAATTAATGACTAGAAGATGCTCTGATAAGTAAACCAAGATGGTAATTCTTTAGCAATGTACTAATGAAACATTCTCAAGAACATCAAGCCCAATCAAGGTGTGACTTTATTTGGACCTGTTTCTGGCTCTGTTTCACACAGGAGGTACAGTAAACTTGTTCAGATAAAAGCTTGCTCTTTGAGGCCTTGCAAAGGCACAGCTATCAAATCAATTGCTTATCCCTGCATAGGATGATCTGGCTCTTAGCAAGTATCAACATGAAAAAGAAAAGGTTAAAATAAAAGGAACAATTGGTTAATGAAACTGCTTGCTAATTTTATTTGAGTGACGGGGTTTTATTCTATCAGGGAGAGAAATTCCCAAACAAAAATAGCACAAGAAAAAGTGGTCCTGGGAAAATTTCATAAGAAAACTTTATTTCTACAAATTTCTGCATATCCAAAGTAAAGCATGGACACTTTAAATAGTGCCTATGTTGTGCTTGACCTCTAGTTGATTTGCTGAGCAGATCATATGATGTTGTTGAAGCTGTATAGCATGATAAGAAGCTGTCTTGACTTAAATATCAAATTCTAGGGACCACTTTAGGGTATAAAAGGCCCCGGTAAACAGACATTTTTGGATCGTTTCCTTCTGCATACAACACACTACTGAGGCACTTCATGCATCATTTAAACTGTCTCCAAGCTGGCAACGCTCTGTTAATTTTCTTAATTCAGCCACACACTCAGAAATGTTCATCTTCTTTTTATTCTGCTTATAAAAGCTGAAATGCTTCTCAAATCAACAGTGACTTTGGGGACAGATGATTTAGTAGGGTTTTTCCCATGTTATCAGTAAATGTTTTGTCTACTGTTTTAACAAAGGCTTTTAGTCTTCACAGAAAGCTGTAGGTTTTTTGCCCACATTGAACTCAGGAAAAACACCATTTTATCTAATCAGCAGTGCTACTAGAGATTGTTCAGGTTTTCACAGAGTATACTGTTGAACTGTCAGGTTTGTCCATTTTCCCTCTAAAACAGGCATTTTAAATCCCCTCACTCTTTTCCTTTCTTCTTTCAGTGGGATTTTCTTTGAGTATGTCACTGCATTTGGGATTTCTGCCCATTTATTGCCAAACATTCCCACTTTTACTTCCTCTGGCACAAAGTCAGGACATAAAAACTACACAGCCACTTTTAGATCCTAATTTTGTGCACACACTAAATATCCTGAAAGACTAAGTTATACTCTCAATCCTGTGATCACTATTTTCTGAGTCTTTCTAAAACTCAGAATATGGTCAACATCTTAAAAAATGCTTATCCTGTTAACTGATTATGACAGACAAGTATGAACGAATACATGCCATCAGTTCAGAAAATAAAAGTTTCTTCCTCTAAGGATCCCAATTTTCATAAATAGGTATGTGTGCTGAAAGACTCCTTATTTTTTTCTTTTAAAAGTCACAGTGTATGACCTGGTATGGCTGCATTTAACCACGACTGAACAAAATCCAAGAATGACAAAAGGTGCTTTATGATTCAGTCCAACCCAATCTATGTATTTCTAATGCAAATGGAGACATTCAGGAAAGTACATTCTTAAATAGCTTTTTTGAAAGCTTTCTTATCTGCAGAAATGGATCCATTTTATTGCAGATGCTTTGGTTTTGTTTTTGGGTTTTTCTACTGAATAGTATTTGATGGTTTGTTGTTTTTTTTTTTGGTGTCTAGTATACTTGTAAGAGAGTTTATATTACTTACTAAAAGCCAAGCACTGCTGAATTATGGGTATAATCACATAAAGTATCCATTTTTCTGTGCTACCTCTTTGTCTTTAATATGTCACAGGAGTGCTCTTTGATTTGTAAGGCTGAATTTCTCTTCAAAAAATAAATTATCTTTGAGTTTTAAGCCTTAAGTTTCTCAAATTTACAAGCTCTACAAACTGTGAAGTCACTTGTCCACTAAGCTTTCATGACATGCAAACTTATTTCCAAATAAGCTTGTGCTGCCAGGAAAAAGGAGAATAAAACATCCCAAGTTCATGGGCTATAATACATCAAGACCTACTGTCTTAGTCTTGGGTTCCTTTTCCTCTGCTAAACCCTTATTAAGAAATTCTGAAATAGCACCATTTCTTGTGCTTGCTTCTCATGCTTATCAAGACAAATGTTTTTGATTACTGCTAGACCAGGCTTTGCTGCAACTGTGCAACAATTGTGTTATCAGTCATTTTACTATCAGTCTTTATACCTCATCAGTTAAAATACGTTTTGTCCCCATGGTGTAATTTCCTGGAGTTTCTTTGCAGACTTTTTATAGAATTAAATTAATGAGTTCTGCTTGCTAAAAGAAAACACTACATCCACAGCTCCATTTATTTGATGAATCCAGCTAAACACAACTCAGCAATTTGACTTGACTAAATGGTTTCTGACAAGATGTTGGAGTTACAATGAAAGAGGCACTTAGCAGGCTGTTGTATCTTCTATCTTGTGCCTTTAAGGTGATGGCATCTGTTTTTGTAATACTCTATGTTAATTTTAATAATTCCAACATCATCAAAAATGTCAAGAAGTCATTTTTTGTGTATGTTTTTCACTTTCACTAGGCCTTTAAAATAAAACTAACTTCATCATTAATCTCAAGAAAGAGCATTCATATATCAAATGACAAAATCTCAATAGACATAGTATGTTTTTCTCAGCCTCATGGTTCTTGTAAAACTTCTTATGTAAAACTTGAGAACATGAGGTCATTTAAACACCTTGAGCATACTGGTCTCCAATCACCTGCCAAATGGGTCATGCTAGCATGTAAATGTACAGCCAGTGCACAGGTTGTATTATTGATCAAAATACCAGAGAGAACTATTGCAATTTATATGCCTAGGTAAGTTTCTTGGTCTACCTGGCATCGTAATTCCAGGTAATGAATCTATCATCATTGTTTATTTTTGTGCAGTTTCAAATTTCTGAGTTTTTTTCCAGCAAAGGAAGTCACTCTTGTGTATAAACCTGACTTTTTCCTTCTACCACTTAGTGCATAGTACATCACTCCTGAGAAACAGAAGAATCGTTGGAAGAACTACTGTCCAAACGTGATGCTCTGAAGCCATTTTCACCTCTTGAAACTGCTCTTCTGTTCCTCTTCTCTTTCCATGATATGATGTTCAGTTCTTGTTGTGGAGCTGCAAGCAGAGCTAGCTCACACCAGACAGCTTTGGATACACTTATCCAAATGATCAAATCTGTGAAACCACTTAATGAAAAGACCTATAAGAATTATGAAAACGCTACTGTTTATATAATACAGAGTTTGTTATCTGATCAAGCAATTATTTTCCTACAGACTTTGCAGCTGATTACCAAGTAACTCCCACTGTCACACTTTGGTGAGGTTTTATTAAAAGACTTGCTCATTGTCTTTTTTGTCTTCATAAAAATCAGTGTCACAGAATCAAAAATGTGGAGATTTTCTGCCTGCTTTCACATGGATGGATCAAAGGTGGTAGGCAAACAACTGAAAAGGAGCACCTTGGCATTTTAATTGGCACATGCACAGGAAAACTACTTAATAAATGACAAGATTGTTGTGCAGATTTAGTGCACTGCATAGAAACATTCTGTCTTGGAAAAGACACTGTGACTGCCTGTAAGAGAACTCTTCTGAGAACTTTGGATTTGTATAGAAATGACAAAGCAGATTCCCAATGGCCTTCCCACACCTTGGTGCTTTCCTAAGATACCATTATACCTACATTTCTGTTCCTATTTTCCCCATTTTCTGGTTCACTAAAAATCACCCATCACATTTACTCAGTCCATTCTTTGTTTTTCATGTGGGCACATACAGGTATTTCAAATATATAATTCCATAAAGTTCTTTATCCCTTTCACAGCAGTTTATTACTGTGAAAGGAACAGTTAAGTCATATACCTTGCACACTCACCAGAACAGACACCATTGTAGGTGTCTCTGTGCTACCCAGGCAAGAAGAGAAGATGTCATGTACTCATTTATGGTCTGAATACTGAGATTGGAGGGGCCACAAAACTACCCTTTCCAGACCAGAAGAACAGAGCACAGAGTTTCCAAGCAGGTGCCATTGCAGGAAGCGGTAGTATTTGCTGTCATTCAGAGTACCTGCACTTAACATGAAGGATGGTGCAAACCATGCAACGAAACTCGTTGATAATAAATTGCTCCCGAATAAGCTCTTATGCTGAAGAAAAAGATTTTGTGGAGCCCTGTTGCTTTCAGGAAGGGTCTTGGGGAGATGAGCAAGACAGAATGTAACAAACCCCAAATTTTAGACATCCCTTCCCTTGATCCTGCCTGCTTAGATGCTTCTTTTACTACTGTTGACTTTTCATCCTCTACAGCACAAACCCTTCTGGGGTCTGTCTCTTGCCTTCCTGGTGCCCTCCCTACCCTTGAACACTTCCTGGAGAAGGAGCAAGTCTCCAAAGTAAAATAAGTTGTCTAAGTAATCCAAGACTTTCCCATTAATTTTAACTGAGTGTAACACATAGGTCAGATCTCTCTTTGCACAGAACTGCTAATGAACTGATGAGAAATTTGACCTTTTAGTTCCACTGGGATGCAAGTAACTGGGAATTCACCACATGTGATCAGACTCTCTGGTTTTGGTGTTACTATCACAGGTAAAGTCATGCCACAGGCCAGTATTAAAAGACAAGAGTTTTATTACTGCTCACTACAACTAGGATCAAAATGCTATTGATTTATACAAAAAACCATCCATACTTTCCTAAAGCCTTTGAGGTTTTTTATTTGCCTTTTTAAGAAATCTGAAACTGTAATGCTGGAACATAGCAGCCCTTTCTGGTTTTGCTACATGTACTTTACACCATTGACATTAAGAGTTATGAATAAATGGTAGAGAGGAAATATATACAAATACAGGATTTAGACTAATCTTTGCATACTGCAAAATATCACCTCTCCAGTGGGTGCAGCCATCTAGGTGTTATTTCGTTTTATTTCTCTCACTGATTTTATCCCAAACATGCAGTATGGGATTTCCTACTATGAATGGCAGTGACATTTTTTCATTCCATCTTATGCTGTTTTTAAATCACTTGATTTAATAGTTGCTATACTAATATTTCTAATTTTCTGCAGCAAATTAGATTAGATTGAATTTGAGGCAAGCATATTTACTTATTCTGCAATAAGATGAGGCCTTTAGTCATAGGAAAATTTCTCTCTGCCAGTGTAATATAGGCTAGTAAATCATCCCAGTGACATGTCTGGCTTTGTTTCTCTGGAACAGACAGTGTTTCAGGGTTTCTGTCAATCACAAGAGCATCTGTTTTTCCTTGTGGATATTTCCATCCACAGTTCAGGGGGTGTGTGTTCAGAGATAACAGCTGATCTAATTTCATACAGGAAAATAAATGCATTCAGATAAGGTGAGAGGGCAGTAACTGAGTAAAAATCTGTCTGCTGTGTGACAGCAGAGATCAGATACACTCTTCATACCCTTTGCTAAAATTGCCATTAATAACCAGGGATGAGTGAGAAATGGACTTCAGCTTACTTTTCTCTGAATGGTTCTCCAAGCCAATGATTTTTGCTGCTAATTGCCTAACAGGAGTAGGTGTAAGTTTCTTTGTGGTATAGTGCCCTCTTTCACAGAAAGTAGTGTAAGTGCCCTTCTGTGAGGTCCAATAGATTATTCAAATGAAAACCAATGCTGTGGGCTACTGTAGTGTTGGTTTTCTGTGACTCAGGAATGGATGCAATTTGTTTTGAGATATCTTTTTCTCACTGACACCAACACAGCTAGTTGAGGAGTGTGCTAGGTTTCCTTTTTCCCCCCCTCTGAAGATTCTGAGGATCATGACATGCAATTTACAGTTTTTATATTTGTTATTTTCATCTTGCCAGCTCTGGGCGCACTTTACATCCCTTTATTTCAACCAACGGCTCACAAAATTCTTCAAGTCATGACATCAGGCTATGGCTGACGATCCACTTCTGTTACCAGCTCCAGCACCCACAGGGTAGCAGACAGGTGTGCCTGTCTGGATACCACTGTGTTAGAGACTATCTTATCACAAAACAGAATCCAAGATCCATTGGTCTCCTAACTGGACTGAACAAAACTTCTGTGTTTGTCTGACCCCTTTTTTGAGGTAGTAGGTCAACACAATGTACAACTACCCTTAAAAGGCCAGCCCAAAATCAAGAGGGTGCCCTTGAAGCAGCAGTGGAGCAGAGCAAGAGGCTGTTGTCTGAACTTGTCCATGCCACCTGGCACAGATGGTATGATGGAGTGAGAGAGTGCAGAAGAGAGGGCTGATACAGGCAAAGCCACTGCATACATTATGGAGTGTGCAGAAATAAGATTCTGCTGGACTGGGACTTTGTAGTGACTCTAGTCAGAGAGGAAAGTGTCATTAAGCCTTGCAAATCAAACCCATTTCTTATATGTTTTTCTGAATCCAATAAAGGCTGCATCTGGAATCCCTCTTCACCACCTACCTCCCACCAAAAAAAAAAAAACCAAACCAACAAAAAACCACAAACTACAAACAATTCTCAATGTGCATCTTCTGCCTTGTTTTCTGTGACCTACCTAGGCTGCACTGTAACTTACTAGAACTAACCTGAACTAACACTAAACAAATGAACTTAGAGCCAACTTCTCAGCAGGGGAAATTAATTCACAGACATTTCCAAGTACACTTAACTGGTCGATTTTCATACACTGTTACTTGCATATAATTATAGTTTTTCCATGTGATGCAATCCAATATGCCATGTGTAGGAAATTCCTAAACTGCAGATTTCAGAAAGATGTAGAGGATTCAAAGAGAAGTGCACTATATACTTAAGGTGCTCTTTTGGCCTTCTTGAGGCACCCACTAATTCTTTTTTAGGGCCACTTTCAAGAAGAGATACTGGGCCAGATGGGCCAGGATGGCCATTCCTATGTCAGGTGAAGCACTGATCTGTTCCTCATCACAGTATGAATGATCCCTTTCCTTCTGCTTTACAGTCCCCCTTGAAATCATTTGTCAGAGGTCATACCCTGAGTCAAAGAATAGCTGAGAACAGATACAAAGAATTTGAACTTCAGTTTGCACCTAATAACAGACTTCTTTTCCTGAAATAATCTCAGATTTGAGACTTGGAAGTAATGCTCTGTCTTTATATTTGACACACAAAATATTCCACCCATTCAGTTTCTGTTATTTTCCTAAAGAGAAAACTATTATTACTTTCAAGTGTAACTTTATTGGCATGTGCCATTTGTTGAGAACCTGAAAGGGATGACAGAAATATTAATATATGTTTGGAATATTTAAACATACCTGCAGGTCTAATGGTAAGTGAACTTTCATTACCATGTTTCTTTTCTAACAACACAAAATTTTTATCATCAAAACCTTCACTTGGCAGAATCTGAATATTGATTCTCTGTATGTGGATATTAGCCCTAAAGGCCTCTAAGAAACCCAAGATACTCATGGACCACAATAAATGTGGACTACCTTCACTCATCTCTACATCCACCTTGATATGCTTAAGCCCATGGCAGACTGTCTATATGAAACCAACTGTTGACATTTTTTAGATTTGTTCCTATGTTTTTTTAACTGGTAAATAAAAAAAAGTATTTAGGTTTCTTTGGCAGGTTTTGTTTGTTTGTTTTTTTTGTTTATGGACTATTAAAGTTGAATTCATTTCTACTTAAAGGCTCTATTTTTAAAGGTATTTCTTCCCATTTCAGACTGAATAAGTGAAAGTTCTGCCTCACATTTAAAAAAAAAATTAGTTATCTAAATGCATTATTCAGTAAAATATGTGAATGATAAGATTTTCAGAAACACTTTACACTTGCTACTTGCTACTATAGGTTTATGATATTTAGACTTTTTTAAAAAATGTATATACATGTATCGGTTTTGGTTGCAATGTTGAAATAATTACAAAAATTTTTATTATTTGCACTTCTACAAGTGAATGTAGTTTCTTTATAATTCTAATGAATCAGATAATTTAGTAATCTCATACCAGTTCACACTATGAACGGGCTAAATTCATTGACTTTATGCCTAGCTATGTATTAGCAATAAACAAAGGAAGTTTTGATTATGTAGCTTCCCGAATCCTCTTGGATTTTATACCCTTTCCTCCTTTCCAGGCTCATACTAAACATTGAATTATACTTTCCAAAGGGCTCCTTACTAGTTTACCTAGCTAGTCCCACTTAACAATCCTGTGATAAATCCACTGGCATCAGGTGAATTTTAATTCATTCTTTGATGCCTTATCTACCCAGGAGTCATTTCAAAGCCTTATAACACTACCTCTTAATTTCACTCCCTGTCCCTGCCACCCACCCCTCGATTAATCTGTCCCTGAGTCATGACCCCCTCAGCTTCTTCCATGAAGTACGAAACAAAGAAATGAACCCAGGCTTTCAGTGATATCAACCTTATCTCTGTCATTAATGTGTTTTTCATGACCTCTTGGCTCCCTGTCCTCACTGATGTGGGCCTGGTCTTCACTGCTTATGGTGCCAACATGCTCCTTGTTGCTGCCTTTTGTGTTCCCTTTGCTCTACTCATGCACTTTCTCTACCTTAGTTCCTTATCAGGTTTTTACACGAGTTTAGCTTCTATCTTTGTGTGCCTTTTCTATTCTATTCCCATTTTTAATTTTCTCTAAGCTGCTCTCTTCTCTTACAAATCACCTGGCTAAGCTCTTTGCTGAGCTGCACAAATCTCTCCTTAGCCATCTTTTCTCTCGTGTGGACTCCCATCCAAACGGCAGCTCCTGGGCTGTGATGGCCACCAGTGGAGCAGTGAAAGCCTCTGTACATGAATATGGAGAGAGAGAGGGGGCTTTTCACAGTACCTGGCGAGGTTTATTGTACCTGACTGCGGTGACTGGGCACGCTGGCTTTGCAGGCAGGCTTTGTCCTGAGGGATTGCATTAGGACACCATGGAGGTTCAGCTGCATTGAGAAGCTTGGTGCCTGACTGTGAAGCAAAGAAGATAAAGCTCCCTCCCCTGAAGTTTAGCAGGCAAGAGTATAAATTCAGATTTAGGTTAAAAATGGATGAGAATCATGAACTTGAATTCCCACAGTGTCTGCAAACATCTCCAACATGTTTTTGTGGGATAGGGTAGGTGGATTCCAACAAGAGGCAAATTTTGTTGTGGGGTTTCCAGTATTTTGATAGGGAAGGCTGGAGCCAATGATTCCCTCAGGAAGGGCTGGGGAGAGAAGAGCAGGAACTGCTTAGCTACACCTGTGCATTGCTGGCACCACATTCACCTATGCAATAAAGTTTCTTGTTTATATGCTAACTTACTGCAGATTTTCCCCTCAGCTTCAACCTGCTGTGCAGGCTTGGAGGAGTTACCTTCTAGTATAAGTGATACAGTGAGTAGATCAACAGATCTATATATTTTATATTTAATTACCTGACATTTCCCATGGTATCTTCTCCTGTATTTATTCCTGTTAGGGAGATTTCTGTTTAAAATAAAAGCTGATGCCAGCCTGACAGGAGAGAAGCCAAATGAATTCATAAAATTTCAGGCATCCTGCTGAACAGATTCCAGTGTTATTTAGCTCTTGCAATCTGAATCACTATCAACATCCTTTACAGACCAGCAGGTAACTTTTCACCATTTTTGACAAGGCCCAGTTTTGGCTTGTAGTGTAATGCAAAGTTATGATAATAAATGTAGAACATCCCTACGTGTCATATGACAAGTTTGGAGCGAGCACAAGAGGTGGATGGTAGGTTAGTACTTTACTTCCATGGTTAGGCTCAGTTGGGTCTTCTTTGGGTCATGTTGACTATGCAAGTACAATCAGTCACCAAGTGTTGCGGTAGTGCAGTTCAATTCATGATGTAAAAACTGGGGAAGACAAAGCTTTCAGTAAACAGAGAAGACTAATTATGAAAAGAGAAATGGTAATCCTAAGGAAGAGAGAATGGAGACAATGGAGGAAGAAATATGGAAAGGGGAAAAACTACACCAGTGGGGGATGTGGCCCTGTACTTTGCATAGTAAGAGTGACAGAGCTTCTAAAAACTAGTAATTTTTGTAACCCTCATCCTGGTGGTTGTTGGGTTTTGGGTGGTTATTTTGTTGGGGGTTTTTTTCCCCCTTCCTTTTTTCCTCTCTCTCTCTCTCTCTCTTTTTTTTTTTTTTTAATTGGTACCCATCTGGGCAAGTAAATCTCCAGTATGTGAATATATTATCCTGTGGGCTCTTAGTGCTTCAGCATAGGAGGAAACAGATATCTGTGTTTCTTTACTGCTTATCGAAAGACATATCCATGTGATTGCAGTTGCATGAGATCCTGTGCGAGTAGGGAAAAAGGAATGGCAGGGACACCGTGCCTTGGCTCCAGTGTAATGGGTCATGCTGCTCAGCAGAATAAACCTCTTCCCTGCTCAAAGTAAAGAAAAACACGGGAATGAAACCTTCAAACAAAAAATGACCCTTCTATTCTCTCCCATCTGTTGCTTCTTTATCTTTCCTTTGCTTTTCTCTAGTGCTGGTGCTGGCAGACACAGCAGGATGGAAAGAAATTAATCTTCACCCACTAAAATATGTTTTCTCAGAGTGAAATCTGTGACTTGAAAACCAACTTGACTTGAAAACCCCCAAACACACATACCCAGGAGGTTTTCACAGTTGTCTGATATATTTTTCAAATGTTTACTAAGCCACCATTCCCTTCTCCCCATCTTTCTAACAAAAAGGACCCTGTCAGCAGTCAGGCAATAACGAATGGCTCTGGGAGAAAAACAAAGCTCTTTTAAAAGTGTTCCACTGAAAACCAGTTATTTTTGTAGGCACCACTGTGTGGTCACCTTGGTTAACTGAGAGCCTTCTCTGTATCACAGACTTTGCATTCATTTATAAATAACATTCCTAAAGAAAAAAAAATCATTTTTAGTGTTGTTTTAGTTGACTTTTTAAATGGTTGAGTCTTTGTTGCATGACTGTGTAGTCATTGTGTACCTCTTAGTCTTCCCTGGCTTGGACATCTACCTCTTTTTATTTGCAAATATTATGGCACCATTAGTTGATTTTATATTTCTGTGCTCCTTGTTTTCAATCTCCTGAGCTGATTATGATATATGCAGAACAGTTAGGATTTTCCATTTTATTAATACTGATCATGAGTTTTTCCAGACTACTTACTCGCTGTGACTGTCGACTGTGGACTTTTTTCTTTTAAAAACCCACATTTATATATTGTGTGTTCTGCCCTAATAACTTTTGAACTACTTGGATAATTTCAGTAAAATTTGGCAAAGAGAGAGGATTTTCAAGCATATAAAATTCTGATTAGTTTAATGAAACTAGAGTAGCCAGAACCTATTAGTACTGCTACTGAGGAGGAATGAATTAATTCAAGTTGGAGAGAGATTATAAGAGCCTTGTGTCTTTAGGAAAAAATATAACACAGATCCATAAGAAGTGAAACTATTCACTGAGCTACCCATTTTTTTCATCATAGCCAACGTTGTTGGGCACTGTTATTTTTTGTTCAACTAATGTTTCACACAGTAATTCTTATCTACCAAGTGCGACATAAAAATTCATTGGAGGGCAAAAAGGAGAATTATTTATCCTCCAGACTCTACAACCTCCAACCAGTGGACAGTATGAAACCTACAATAAAGTAGTTACATCTGTAAAAAAGACCAATTTAATCTCCTTTCACTTCTTGGCTTTGGGACAGCATTTACTCTTAAAAGATGCTAAAGCCCCTCAATTAGTTGCAGCAGGTAGCGTGTTGCACCTGCATTCCAATTGAATATTAGCATGAGTCCCATGGTCCTGCTGAGCAGTGCATTAACACCTGCATGCCAAAAGTGCTGCATGTCCTGCCTCAGCACTCTGTCCATCATGGGATAGCAAAGAAAACAGCTCCTTAACATGGGATGTTCTGAGCAAACACTTTTTCTTTCATACCGTTGCTTCAATATTTACCCTTCAACCACCTTCCCTAGAAAATTTACTGTAATAGATGCATTAAACAAGCAACAATACCACCTGATCCATTTCTTTTCAATTGACTTTTACACACAGGTTGTAGTTAACTTTATAGAAAATCCCTTATCCATCTGACTACAGACTCACATTGGCATGCTATTAGTAAGCATATACTGAGGAATGGTTAAAAACTGTTGGGTTATATGTTCAGTATTCCTTTGGATCTTATAGGCACATCTTTGTTTTAGACTGTTTGATGGTAAACCAACACTTCCCTGACAGTTAGTTGGCATTTGAATGTCTGGGAACTGCCTAATTGGTATGGAGCTGTGAGTAAATGACATCATTAAAAAAATGCAACTTTTTTTTATAACTCTGCTTATATTTTTACTGTTATGAAATGCCTGAAGACCTAGAGATTATTAAAATGAATGGCCGATATAACAAAAAGTGGAAACAGCTCATTTTTGTATTCACTTCTCACTAGAGGGGAGCCGTGAATGAAAATCTTCTGGGTTAATGGCAGTGATTTTAAATTCTGAAAACCATGATTCACACTTGGTTTGCTTTAATCATGTGTTATTTAACTAATAATTTCATCATGAATATGAAAGTGCATGAACAGACAAACACTACACTGATGCACTTGTGATTACTGTCTTTTAAACCTACATAGATGCGTATTTTTCAAGGAGGTAGATACGTTTATTTTTGAATTTTACTTGTGTGGCACTTGGAATGCATGCATTCCAAGCACATAGTAATTTTCTGCCTTAAGGAGCTCATAAGCAAATGCAATTGGAAAGAGTTACATACCAGGAAAGCTGGTGCTGTGTTCAAGTAGGAACTTAGAGTTTGGCAGGCGGGAAGTGAAAGGCTCTTTTAAGTGTAGGAGGAAGCACTAAAGCACTTGGCATTTGAGTGCTGGCCAAGGAGATGAAGAAAGCAAGTAAAAAAGTGGGATGGGAAAAAAATGAAACATTGGGAGAAAAGAGAGTAGAAATTAAGGTGGAGTGAATTTGATCAGGATTATGAAGGCAAACATCAAAGATGTTTGTCAGGAAACTCCCTGTATGACATAAAGTCTTGAACCTTCTGCTTGTACACAGAAATGAGTTGTTGCTTTTCTGCTCATATAAAAGGGGAGCTTAATGAATCTTGATAGATACAGAGGATCTAAATTTCATTTGAGGCCTCAAACTGGAAAGCAGAGCAACCCCCAAGCCAAAGGAGAATGCTGCAGATGAACATTGTACTCTGCTAACAAAATCTCATCTCCTAAATATGGGTTACTCTTTTCTTGCTTTTGCTTTTAACTAGTGTTCAGTTTAGCATTAGATCAAGAGTAGTCATCTATTTGCAGGAATGTTAAGGGGTGGAAACAGAAAGAATAAAGAATTGGGGAAACGATTCCTTTATTGATGCATTTTACTTGCCATCATTGTTTCTGCTCTGTCCTATTTTAATTTCCTGTTACACCTGTTTAACTGACTATGTCACCTACATAAAGAGACATTACTTTTATGAGCCTACCCAAACAAAATCCGTAAGGTGTCTGCATAATGCTGCAGGAAGCTCTTGTGGCAGATGCAAGAATACAGATGCAGTACCCAGCACACAACCCAGCTTTGTTACCCAGTTGTAATTTCCCAGTTTGTGTGTACATAAAGCAGAGTCTTTAAGTCTATCTCAACTGAAAAACTCGAAAGTCAGTAAAAAGTCATAAAAAATTATTGTGGTGTAGAACACTGCCTAGACACAACTTTT
This sequence comes from Sakesphorus luctuosus, assembly GCA_013396695.1. NCBI lineage: Eukaryota > Metazoa > Chordata > Aves > Passeriformes > Thamnophilidae > Sakesphorus > Sakesphorus luctuosus. The sequence continues at coordinate 1,816,733 of VWZD01010412.1, read as the reverse complement.
TAAGCAGATGTACTGAACACCATTAGGACTGGGTTATGATGAGCTGCAAACATTTCAACTTTTCAAAATAAAAACATCATGGCTAATGTTATGCAAATTACAACAATGCTGAGTAACTTTCAGCACCATCAAGGGCTTCTGCTTGTAAATGGAAACATCTGTGAAACTAAATTGACAGAACTGGGTTGTTTTTTTTTGTTTTGTTTTGTTTTATTTTAAGAAAACAAACTTGTTCCACTTGCATTAGAAGATTAAAAAAAAAAAAGGTGAAACAGAAACCCAAAACCACAAAAGAAGCAGCTAACAAGTCAGTGGTTTGCATGTTTCTTGATGCATTTACAGTTCAGTACTTGCAAAAGCATCAGCTCTTTTCTGAACTGTGCTCATTCTAATTAATGGTTTTTGTAAGGGGGTTTCCTCTTTTGTGCCCCTGTGTCATTGAGATGGACTGAGGCCATTGACTGAAACTGTGTCAAACAGTGCAAGGTGAAGAATTTTTAATATACCCTACCAGTACCTTTTATTTTCATTTCCAGTTTCTGATGATGTGGAAAAGGGAAGAGATAGATATTGAAGACAGACATATTTTTAAACTCAGAGTGATTCAAGCTATCCTCTCTATTTTGTGGCTCAGATCAATTCTTGTTTTATCTTCCTGTGTATTTTAATCTGAAATTGACTTTCATCTGCATTTCTTGTGCTGTGGGTTTTTTTATATTGACATATTGTTAGTGAATGGAGAAAGAATGAAAAATCTTCAGTAAAGACTTAAACATATTTTTGATTTTAGTATCAATTCCACAAAATAATTCCCCTTGATGCAGAGGCCGTGATAAAAAAATAAAAATCTTTACAATATTTTAGGCTTGGAGCTGTTTTTGACGTTGAGAAATTCAGCTCATATGTTTTATTTTCTCCACTGGCCGAAGATGTGCTTTGTGCTGATGAGGTTTGGGAATCATAATTTCATGCTGTTTTCAAAGCAAGAGGCTGAATTCAGTCTATTTTGTGCCTATTTGTCTGTCAGTGGCATTAGAAACGTAATCCTGACACAAGGTTGTTTTGTGAGCTGAGGAGATGCTCAGGAATGAAGGCTCCTCCAGGGCACTGCTCCTCCTGGGAACACTTCTGCATCCTCAACAGAACAATGCACACCTCCTTAAAATCTTTCTTTGTTCTTCTGTCCTAACAGTGATGTACAGTGGAAATATAACGCAATGGAGGCAACACATCACCTTTCCATAGGATTCTTTTTACTGATGCTTCATTGCTTGACAGAGCACTGGTGTACCTGTCTGCCTGCACACAAGTCCTCAGCTGGGATTTTGCTTCCTAATTACAAGTTTACAGAGATGGACATGCAGAAACTTGGGCAGAACTCTGAGAATGTCTGGTTATGAGGTTCCTTAAAAGGTGATGACAATTCTTTTTCTGGTTTCCACTATATTATCCTGATGATGAGCAACCTACACTTGTCTTGATTTGTACAGTATTTTTTTCTCTAAACACAGAAATACACACACACCTACTGCAGAATTTTCTGTTGAAATGTTCATGAGCTAAAAGACACTTGAGCTGACAATGGTTCTTCTTAGCTATTTAACAGAATACTGTGAAGATCTTTTAATTTTACAAGTTATCAAGAACTTGCTATTTTTTCAGAGCTTTCTCACTGCTGTACATTCCTCTCTGCCACTGTACATTCGAACAGGTCCCTGTAGCTTTTTATGCCTCTAAGTCAAAACCACTGCACACGTATCACAGGAAAATGTCTATGCCTCCATTGTAAGATCACAAATTATGCTATTTAGCTTTACCTTGGAACCACCCAAAGAGCTCAAGTTTTGCGCTTTCTGCATTTCCGGAAACAGGTTTATTTTTCCTGAATAAATTGTTTCAATTACAATGTGTGGGAAATGATTGTTTGATGTCAGCTTTGTCTCAAGTACATAAAGTAGATCCATTCAGAGTGATGGAACTATTTCTTTTATTGAGTGATTTTTCTCTTATACATCCTTTCAACAGCACAGAAATCAGCATTTTAAACAAATTCTGTCTGGATCATCAGCTGAAACAGAATCAGTGGAACTGTCCTGAATTTATCTAACTTGCTTTTTTTGAGACGTTTTTAGGTTCTGTGATTTTTTTATAACATTTTCCAGAATTTATCTTTATGCTGCATGAAAGGGTTTGTTCTTTAATTTATTCCAAATCTATTTCCTTTTATTGTCTTTACTTTGATACCACAGAAATAAGTGAATTTCTTCTTTATTAACAATGCATTTTTTTTTCAATATTAACAATTCTCAAAACATGTGAGGAGCAGCAGAATATGTAATTCCCCCTTTTTTCCCCCCTCTTATTTCTGAACAATGAATAAGGAAGCACAATATATATTACTCTTAAATATATCTTCTCCTGATGAATTCTGAATATTAGATACTGTAATTTTAAGCCACTTTAATAATTGCTAATCTGCATTGTACAAGTGAGGAAGAAGCACATTACACTAGAAGATATTACTGTTTATTTGTTCTAGGGGATATTGAACAATAAATCTGGAAACCAAAGAACAAAATATATATTTATATTGCCTTACACAAAAATTGTGAAACATATAGCTTCAAACAAATGGTGAACCTATCAAACCCTCTTTCTAAAATCATGGCACATGGCACACCACCCAACCCTTTTCAAAGTGGTGTGTGAGAACCTGACCTGCTGACACCAGTGGCATTTCTCCTACTGTCTTTGGCAGTGTCAGAATTTTTGTCAACTGTTCATTTAAGATCAAGATTATTTGTAGCACTGACTGCAAACTGGAATTGTATATCAGCTCTACATTTTTATTATTAAAAAGAGAAAGGAAACAAAAATGACCAGACTCTTTACTAAAAATGAAAAATAATATATCCTAATTCTGGAAAGAGGGGAAGTATATCGCACAAAAGCAAATAATTATTTAGCTACTGGTTATTTGATTGGAAGATAGTAACTCTGCTCTTTTTAATCACATTTTTTTTGTTGCTAATGCCTGATTTCCATCGGTTTTGCACTGCAGACTGCTAACTGATTGATAGATTTTTGTCATTTACTTGATTGGATCCAGCACTGTAGATTGTTGGTATATCAAACTGTTACCACTTTTTTGGTTTTAATACCTTTTTGGTTTATATTGAAGTAGTAGAAGAGTTGATTGGTAGCTTCACTATTTCTCTTTTTATAAGAAACTGTGAGGAATTCTTAAAAAAATTAAGTCAGACAGATCTGGGTTTATATCTGGTTATAAAATAGAGCAGTAACAATCTCTTGATATACTAATCCCAACCTTAAACTAGATATTCATTGAGATACTGATCTATATCAAATTATTTTTCATTTCTTGTAAAACATGAACTCTAAATGAGAAACCACAAACCATACTTTTAAATGTAAATAATGTCTTGGCTTCGCAAATCCCATTGAACCATGAGGACATCCACTAATGTTTGCAAGCTAAGGCAGAAAAAGGGAGCAAGTGGCCCTTAAGTACAGCACAGGGCTCTGGGTTATGCTACCAAACATCAGCAACAGGAGTTTGCAGGTCTCTATGGGCTGCACTAAGGCATATCCTTGGCTTGCTGAATATGTGGTAAACAGCCCTGAAAGTCACAAATGTTTGAGTCACTGGGTAACTTTATTAGGTAATGGTTACTAACTATGGGATCTTTTACAGAAAATACAAAGGGGCTGCATTAATAGAGCAAACACTAACCAAAGATTTTAAGGTATTGTTGATATTCCTAGATCCCTTTTATTCCAAAGTCATCTTGATTTTGAGTCTAATGTTTATTTATTTTCCCTAAGAAACAGGGAAAAAAAAGTCGATAAAAACGTCCTAATACTGAATGTCATGTTTCTGACTTCCTTGAACTATTAGTTCCAGGGCAAACAGAAAAAAAACCCCTTCATAATTTCATTCCATTGGTTTGCAAGCAAACTTCTAAAATATTTGCCCAAATAACCCAAAGTAGAAGTGTCCTAGTTCAGCAGGTAAGACCAGTTTATCATTGTGTGTGGGAGACCAAAGCTATGTATTCTACCCCCTCTATTCATTTCCCAAGAATAAACGATCATTTGCAGCAGCTGCCCAGGGCACACCTGACTCCTCAGGGTGTGAGCTGGGTGTGAAAGACACCTGTGAGATAAGAGCTGTGATAACTCCCCTCCAGGGAGTTATTAGCATCTCCACACCCACCTGAGGGGTCATGTCTACTAATGGGCCAGCAACGATTCCAAAATACCTCATGACTTACAGAGTTAGATCACCCATTGTGTAACTCCCCACCCTGGGGAGGTACTGGATGATCCCACTGGACCTGAGGGTACATAATCTGGGGGTTTGAAGACCTTGGGGAACCACTTGTCGGATCCAGAGAAGGAGCAGGACCTCAATAGGAGGAGACCACCATTTTCAACCAGACTGTTACCACCACTCTCAACCAGACTGGGATCATCATCTGCACCAATAGGTTTCTCATTTCCTTTTACTTTGGACTTAGGGGAGCCACATGGGGTTTGTACCCCAGAGTGCTGGGTCATACTTCTGGGTTTTGCTGGTTAAAACCATTTTCTCTTTGTGCCATTGCATTTATTGTAATATTGTTATTAAATTGTAGCTCTGACTTACAATCTCTTGTGTTGAGTTTGTTTCTCCTGCCAGTTTACTTTTAAACTAGCACAAGAAGAAAACAGCACATGCAGTCACAAAACAGTGGCACACACACACATTGCCTTTAATGTAAACTGTCATTACTTAACAGCATTTTATTGTCGCTAACTTCTTCAGAGTGAATTAACATTAAAAATGCATCAAGTACCATACAGAACAACAATAAAATGGGGCCTCCATAAAGAATGATAACAAACCATCATAAATAAAAGCAGTTCTTTGAAAAAAGACTATAACTAAACATCAGTTCTCTTGTATTTTATAATACATATGTGGATACATACTTGTATATGTGTGTATACATGTACACACACAGTCATGTATTTTCCCTGATTACACTAGTCTTGAGGCAGAGCTTTCTATGCACACAGAAGTCTCTTTTGTGCATTGTTGGTATCTTTCTGAGTATTTTACTAAACTCTGGGCTAAGAAGAAATTCAATTAACAATGAAAGAGTTACTGTGAGAAGAAACTGAATGCTGCAATGTGATGATTTTGGTGTTATGCTTATCACGCTCCTAGGGAGACACTCGATTACTGAATTTTCAGAACATCCAGCAAATACCACGTAGTGAATAAACATTAGCTTTTTTTTTTTCCAATTCACAAATGTTACATTGTGCTTTGTTGAAAAAGCTTATAATAGAAACATGTTCTACTGATGTTGAAATTACATTTCTCAAACTGACTATATTAAGCCCTTTGCTGGAGAAGAGTTATACAAATGCAGCATGATTAAAGCCATGATAAACAAAAAAAAGAACTTGAGAGGACATGTGCAGTATTTATGTACAAGCATTAAACAAGAGTCACACAACAGAAATAAAGTTGCCTTCTTGTTTTTACCTCACTGTTTCTTGGTGGGTTTTTTTGTTGTTGTTGTTTTGTTTTGTTTTTTAAATGCATGAAACCATATAATTGTTTCACACACAATACCTGAGGTGCTTGCTTGGGTCTTAGGCTCTAGGAGTAACACTTTTCTTACTTTCTTTCTCAAACACTTTGCGAAGAATACAAATACTGCTCTTCCCACTTATAAGAGGAATATAATTAATATTTAAGACCATCGTGAAGTCTAGAGCATATAAAGACTTGAAACTGATTACCAACAATAATCTTAAGACCTTAAGAATGAACTTTCCTTCTGCCCTCCCCCTTGGAAGCTGTTGGATGAAAAGTCTCCATATTATCCAGTGGGAATTCTTCAGAGGGAAAAATGGATGGAAAATGTGACGAAAGAACTTTTAGTAAGTGCAGATGACTAAAATGAGGATATTCATTGACTCCATTACTCTCTAGTGTAAGGTCTGAACATATGAAGAGGCTTTTTAAATCTTTCAAAGCTGTTTCAGAAAGGAAGGAGAAGAAACAACTTGTTCAGCTGTGTAGTGGTGGACTGACTCCAGCCACTGCTCTGGGGTGTTTTTTCTGCCCTTTTCTAACTTCCTTGCCCCATGCAGAATTGCTCTAGATGAAGGGTTACAGCGCCCATTCCTAGGCTGGCTCTGGGCTGTCTTGGGGAAGATTATTTCCCACCTGCCTCCTGTTGGCTGAGGTCTCACTCCTTGGTACCTGCCCTAAGTGAGACCCTTTGATGTTAATGAGGCAGCACCAAGGCTGATAGAGTTCAAGAAGCATTTGCATGATACTCTCAGGCATATGGTGTGACTCTTGGGGATGGTCCTCTGCAGCTGGACTCGATGATCCTTGTGGGTGCCTTCCACCTTGGCCATATCCTGTGGTTCTAATAAAAAGACGTGCACTGCACTCCTTGTCTGTCAGCCACATCAGTACAGACACATACATGTGTCCAGACACAGACTCCACGCTGCCAGCTAATCCCGCCTCTCCTTGTCACTATTCCTTGTGCTTTCACTTACGCTGCCTTGAAGTGAGTGATGCAAATCAAAAACATTCTGTGCTACTTTAAGCAATGGGGACGACCATGAGCAAGGGAATGTCAGACATGATCTGAACCTTTGGACGCAACTGACACATCCTCCAGGCCCTTGGTATTTAGGATGGGCACCCACTGAGATTTCCTTAGGCAAAGACCTCGACAGTGTCACTGTTCATTTTCTCCTAACAATTGCTCATTTTCTGCTGCCCCTGAGCTTCTCCTCCAGGTGTGTAATTACCTCCTGCACTCCTACTGTGTCCATTAAGACACTTGTGGTTGGAGCTGAGCAGAGAGTTATAGCAAAACAGCTGGTTTGCTTTGCCGAAGATGTTTTACATGTTGGTTTGTTCAGACATCCCATTGCCCCAAGGACTGTTGGCCCCAGAGGGACTTTGGAACAGATTTCTGGTTAGAACAGGTAGATGAGCTCACTTTTAGTTTATTTTCAGCTTCAGATTTTATGAACATGGGGAGCTAGGGGGGAAGCGACAATTTTAGAGAAGTGGAAGTTGTTACTTTGATGACTGCTAACATGCTTTTGGCTCCCAGAGATAGGGAAAAACTTGTGGTCTGTGCAGACAGTTCAACTCACAGAATATATTTACAGGTGAGGAAAATATCATGTGTTTGTGTTGTATATTATACTTTAAAATGTAGAGAAGTCTCATTTACTCTCAAATGCATGCAGAATCTGCAAGTTGATCTACAACATATTACTTCTGTAGGATGAGAAACATACTAATCAGATGCAGAATAGTAACACCAGAGCTGTCTAAAACTATTTCTGTGACATTTTATCTTATGGCCCTTTGGCTCAAGTAGAGTACAGGCATTAAAAGACATGCAAGAATGTAAAATGAAAGTTATTTTTTAAATTTTTTTTTTCCTTAAAGTTGACTTTTTCCTTCATGCAATTTGCTACTAATGATCAAATTGTGCAAAACCCTGTCTTAGGGCATCACCTGGATACCAATGATCATGTGATCTTTACTTGTTTTGACACCCTTTCATTCAGCTCTCTAGTTTCTGAGTGACAGTGACCACTTAGAAATAGTGCAAATGAGGTGAAAAATAAACCATTTACACTCTGAGAATGTTCTGTCCTTGCAGACCAAATGTGTCCGTTACAAGGGAACATTTGCCTTATACAGGGAAAGCCAGTGAAGTGTAGCTCGTTGATGTTGTAGATATTTTTGACTAGGCTATGAACAGGCAATAACCACAGACCTTTTTGCCCCTTCATGTTATAAAGCAGATTAATTGTAAGGCAGAAGATGATAGCAAATTGAATTAGATCAAATACATGCACATAAGAATCCTGAACATAAGGATTCTCTTAGTGCATATTACATATGAATGCAGCATTCTTTTCCACTGTAAATTAGCCTGAATTTGATGTGAGTGTAAGAAACAGGACCACAGAAAGTCTAGAAATCTATTGTCTTCCTAGTCAAAATCCAAACCCATAATTTTGGGTCAAGATTAAAATATGTAGATATTTTCTATGGAAAATTTTTGAAGATTTTATTTGGGTGTTTTGTTGTTGCTGCAGATCATTAAACAAGTAGGAGAGGAAGCCTCAGGATTTCTTCAGAATTTCTAAAATAATGTGTAGGATCTACAGCATTGCTTCAGAGTTTGAGAATGGCTTTAGGTGTTTTGACCTCCCCAGACCTCAGACTGTGTGAACATACTGCAAATTTGCTGTTACTATTTACTGGTAGTAGGCAACAGCCAGTGCAGAGCAAGTGTAATTAAGGTGTGCTGCAGTGCAGCAGGGGAATGCTCTCCACTGCCTAAAGAAATTAATTCACCCTCATGAAAGAGAGATCAGCTTATACAGCTTACTCTGGGTATGAGTAATACTTATCAGCCTTGATAAACTCCTAGGTCCTACCCATTAACATCACTAGCCTTCCACAGAGCTGGCATTACACTTCACTTGCCCACTGAGGACTACACAGGTGTGTGACTGGAAACTTCCTTTTGGATACTTTCTGTGGATGACATCCTCTACCATTACCACTTTGCAACTATGAAAGGTAGCTGTAAATCAATACTTAGAACACAGGTACATCTGAAGGATACCCACGGGTATGTACACTAGAGATTGATGACAACCCATGAATTAATGTGCTGACAATTTCAGTATCTGTCTTTAAATGCACTAAACCAGAAAACTCCATGAAAAATGTTTACAGTAGATATGACACAGGCATGAATTAAGAAAGCCTAAAAGGACTTCTGGTTTTCTTCTCTGCAAGAATTTAGAGATCCTTATTGTGATGTCAGGTTGCAGGACTGCCTAAACTGGCTTAAGGAGCATATATGTTAGGACAAGGGGTAATGTCTTCAAACTGACAGAGGACAGGTTTAGATTAGATGTTAGGGAGAAGTTCTTTACTGTGGGGGTGGTGAAGAATGGGAACAGGCTGCCCAGAGAAGCTGTGGATGCCCCATCCCTGGAAGTGTACAGGCCAAGTTGGATAGGGCTCTGAGCAACCTGGTCTGCTGAAATGTGGCCCTTCAGGGGGGTGGAACAAGATGATTTTTAAGGTCCCTTCCAACCCAAAGCATTCTATTATTCTATGATCCATGCCTCACTCCTCATCATACTCATTTAGGCTTTCTGGCACGTTCATAGTAAAAGCATTTTATAGCCATGGGAACTAATCCAGCTACATAGAAATCTGTCTTTTCCAAAATGATGTTCCCACCACAAGTACCCCTTGACCTGCTTCATAAAATCACTACTAAAGGGTGAAAATGAATGACTAAGGTCTTTTGCCACCAAAGTGAGAAACAAATCAAACATCTGCCACTGCCACACACTCTTGTGCAGTCTTCTGGTATCATGCTACTGCTCAGTGTACATGAAAAGAGCAAAAGATGATGCACATTACTGATGATGGTGAGGAAACCAAGGTGCAGGACAGATGCAAGGTGAGTTCTAAAGCCCCCTGATGTCAACAGAAATGTCATAGCAGATTTCACAGCCTTTGGTCCCAGCTCAGCAGCTGGATGACCCTGTTTTCTAGTAGATGATTGCTGGAGATAATAGATGAGGCTTGCCCAGAGGAAGGTGCCCATACCTAAAACACTAAAAATGAGCACTCCAAGGTCTCCAAGGAGATGGTGACATAGCTCCTAAAGCACATCTGCAGCAAATGGGACTGGCTGTGCTTCCTTGCTTCCTGTGAACGCAGTTGCCAGAAGAGTGATTTATTGGTTTGTTGTGTGAAGCTCAAACAATGAGTACAAGAGACTCTGTCTTTTTCCATAGGAACAGTTCTAATGACAATCCTTCATGACATGGGTGGATAGTATAGGAGTCAGGAACACAGCATCCTTTTTAAACAATTCAGACATAAGATGACTGATTTTTTTTCCTGACACTGTTTTGGAAGCAAACACAAGAGTCGTTTTTCTGACATATTGCCAAGACTGCTCCAGGCTTAGAAAAGTTTTTAAGAAAGGATATCTTTCCCATGCTCTTCATTACATAACTTGCTGTTGGATAGGTATCACAGAGTACTATACAGCAAGAGAGCCAATTATAAGTTAAGGAGAAAAGCAAGATTTTTGTGGAGAGAGATTAAGAGAAAAGGTGATTTATTGTCTCAGGGTCAATAAAGAAAGAGGGAGTTCCAGAAAGATAGTGAGAAAAATATCCAATCACAAATTAAGGTGACTTCTGACCCCAGAAGTCTCTGACTCAGGGAAAGAGATAGAAAGAGAATGGAGGAAAGACATAGACTGGATAGGCTATACTGACTGGGGCTTTTGATTTTAACTGTGACAAAAAAAAAAATCAGTCCTCATCAGAGATGAGAAAAGATCTATTCTATCCATGCTATGTTTCCTAAAGGTAGCAATTTGCAGAGGGTAAGCTAAATCAACAGTTTCTTTATTTCATATACACTACAGTGGGTGAGAAACCATATTTTCATTTCTTTGATTATAAGGCACTATCTGTCTCTAATGCTAACATGTTTCAAGAGACTGTCCTGAGCTTTGATTGTGTGTTGGGAAGTGCTTGCACTAAAACCTCTTTAAGCAAATGAAAAACGAAGTTGTAAAGCACTAAATATCTTCTTTGGAGCTCTTTTATTTGAAGTTGTCATAGACATGAAAGATGTTGATGAATCAGTTCTTCAAACACCTTTTCTTTCCACAGGGTGTCATTTATGTGGAAAGTAAAAATATGCACAAGAGATTTTTTTTTTTTTTCAGACAGCTCATTTATTTAGAGTTGGTCACCAAGATATGATGCCTTCAGACTGTTTCTCAGGAAAAAAAAGCTAGTCTCCTTTAGGACTTAAAATGAATAATGTTTCTTAGGGTTATAGAATCAGTCAAAAGTAGAGACCTCCAGCAAGGCTTGTGCTGAGTCGGTTGTTTGGAAATGTATCTCCAAGAATCCTGAAATCTCATCATGGTCAAGGAATATCACTACTGAGAACTTACACTTGTGAGGTGCAGAAGAGTTACCTTGGTAACTCTTAAGGGACAAGTCTTGAGAATTTGTAAAAATTTGTGCTCTGCATTCTTTTAAGAAAGTGTAAGTCATATTTGACAATTTCTGTGATCTCTGCCTCAGAGGAGTGACCCTTCAGTACTGGGGAGCTCCTAGGATGTTGTTTCTTCACACTACAGAGCAAGTTGAATTTTCAGAGCAAGTTGAATTTTGACTTCTGGACTGTGACCTTTTACGCTATGCCAGGAGTGGGACTGATGTTATGGTAACTGCCCATATTTCTGAAGAATGTGTTTTGTCCTTGCTGTTGCTATCAGAGTGCTATCAGTGCTTCTATCCACAAGCCTTACCTCCAAAATCGATAAAAAGAGGGGGGAAAAAAGATTTATTTTCTTTAAGGGGAAAGAAGGAAGTGAAGCCTATTGTTCCAAGACACTCTGTAATTTGCTTATGTTTACTTATTGGAGTCTTTATTCAGTAAAGCACTGGACACCTGGGACCACGGAAAAGAAGAGAAAAATTACAAAACAATGGTCACAGCACCAAGTCAGACAGAGTTCAAAAAACATTTGGACAATGCCCTGAGGCACATGGTGTGATTCTTGGAGGTGTCTTGTGCAGGCCCAGGAGTTGGACTTGGATGATCCCTGTGGGGTCCTTTCCAGTTCAGGATATTCTATGATTAATTATGAAACAAGAACTGCAAGAAGGGGCAATACAGCGTGCTGAGAAGTACTCTTAAATTGTGAAACATTACAGTTTGAAAGAGGTATTGCTGCAAGAAAACTACTCACTGACAGATCTCTCTCTCTCTCTCTCCTGGAAGTTTTCACATGCTGTCTTACCCAATAATTTAAAAAATACTCTGTAAAAGGCTCTGACTCAGAACAGCATAAATAGTTGTAACAGGGAAGAAAAAGCAAGAGAAAAATACATATATTTGACCCTTTCACATTTAGCTGCACTGAACATTTTGTTTGCAGTGTACATTTGCATAACTTGAAACATAGAGAAAAGAAAACATGAAAATGGTTCCAAGAGGCCTCTGAGAGGCTTCACTCTCATAAAACTCTTAAGGAGCCATCACAGAGCTGAGCATGGCCAGGGTCCTGCAAAGCAAATCAGTTTATGTGTAGCATTTCAAAAAGACTGAAGACTGCAAATACCACACAGTCAGAATGAAAATCCCATCTTGAAATCGTCATACACTTCATACGTGGTAGCAGATAACTAACTGTAATCAGTCACTAACAGTTAGGGCATTCAACACAGTCTTGCTGTGAGGTGAGATTCCTTTCTCTGTTGCCAAGACAACTCAATAGATGCTAATGGTGTAAGTTTATTTGGCATCCCTGCTCTATACCACACTGTGGATATTAATAGGGGTCCTTCAGGCATTCATAAAACATTTTAAATTTTTATTTTTGCCATTTTTTAAAGCAGGCATAATATACACATAGGTATAAAATGAACACTGCTGTCTGTGGAAAATTAATAGTACTCTAAAGAAAAGAAAATGATGGTAATAAAAATAAGTGTATAGATAAAGTGAAAGATGAAGTCTGGGCCAGACTGCCCCAGAAAGGCAAGAAAGGACTTTGGCTTCATGCTTTCTTTTTGTGTGGACTCTCAGTTGCTGGAACACCGACTTTGCTGTGCAACAAGAGGATTGTCTTAACACTGTTGTTTCTTCACAAGGCAATATCCTGAAATTATTCAACCACTGAGTAGAGGATAAAGTTCGGTGCTGGTAGTGATTATAAACACTTGCAAAATATTAGAGTCAGCAGCTTGCATGTGTCCAGCACAGTAAGCAGCCTAGTTTCACAAATGCTTTTAAGATTTCAAGTGAGTCCACTGTTCATGTTTATCAAATTCAAAATAAGCCAGCAAAACCACAGAAACATCATATCCTGAGTAATAGGTTAAAGGACCATATTCTAGCCAAGAAGAGGTAAATCATATTGTGGAGGGAAAGAATACACCCTGCAAGGAATGATAATACCAATGTGCTATAATGATTTCTTACAGGAAAGAGAGTAAAAGCTGAAGCACACGGTAAGGTCTTAAGATGAAACCAAACGTAACACTTTCTTTTTGAAAGGCAATTTATATTAAATCAAGATCTACAGATGCATTAGACAATACATGTTCTAACTGTACTTCTTTTAAAACAAGCTTTCAGCTGCCGAGAGATGCTGTGGTTGAAAATATCTGAAGGAGAACAGCTCTGCCCATATGTATTTCTTATTGTTAGAGATGAGTATGTGTTTCCAGTAACTAGGTAACCAGAAACACTTCCCTTCAGCATGGTGACCTTCGGACTCTTCATTTCTTTTATGTAGAGAAAAGGTAAGAAAGAAGAAATTGGGTTACTAGATCGTTGTGCCAAAGAGACACGTGCACAACTTTTTCTCTGTAAGGCTAGATGTGGCCCTGCAATAAAGACAAACCATTTGATGGCTCCTGAAGCCACTGAAACTTGCTTTGTTCTGCTGTTGGACTGCTTTGGAATTCTGTTTGGGAAAGCCCTCATCAACATTTTCAAGGCAACAAGTGGGTTGAGCTGCTTGGTTAGTGGAAAGTGTGCAGGAAAAAGTAACTAGACCCTCAGTTTGACCTTGAAAAATGAAATGCTTTGAAGTATAGAATTTGCTTCACATCAGAAAAGTAAAAACTGTGTACACTGGGCTTTAATTTGGTATTGTCTGAAGTGCTTTTATCTTGCCAGATTTCCAGAGGACATTTATTTTCAAATCTCTGAGGAAACCCAGGTTTCCAGAGAACATTTATTTTCAAATATCTAAGGGAAGTAACTCATTTACTATTCCAAATGCCTTGAACGTCAACAGAATATAATGCTGTGGTTTTGCTAGTGACATTAAGCAATGAAACAATAATGATTATTTTAAAAAGGACAGAGAAGGCTTTTTTTTTCAGCTGCAATGAGAACCAGAATAAGTCCATCATAGCTATCCTTGGAGTTCTGAATCATTTTCAGAGAAAAAGATCCAAGTGATTCCAGAGAGCTCTAAATTTTGTGCTAGGGAGGGAAGATGTTCATAGCAAGAGTGTAAATAGTTTAAATTTGTGGTTATTGTTTTATGCAGTACCTTTTACTTGGGTTTTACTAAAGTCATCAAAATGTGTTTGAAAGACATCTCTGCATATTAGTATTTTTATATTTCAACTTTATAAGCTGCAAAATAACGGACCTTCTACTACTAGTTCTGAGTATCCCCTTTAAAAACACCAATAAAATCTACATTATTAATAGCATTAGATACAGGAAAATTGCTTTGTAAATAAATTCCTGGAAATAAATTACTTCAAATATATGTTAAAAAATAAAGTTGAGATGTCAATCCATCTCCATTCTGAAAAATTAAAAAAGGACTCAATTTTCATAGAAATCAGATATCAAATTCACAGGCTACTTTAAATGGAGTGTATTACTTTTCCTTTTCCCTCTGACATTTTAGGCTACTCCTATAGGTTCTGTAAGAGGCACTGAAGTGTTTTCTGCCCAGTGTTTTCCGCTTGGCAGAGCTTTTATCACAGAGATACAAACCTTTTCTCCTCAGAAAAGGTTTCCAGATCAATGTTTCCAAGTGATCTGTTTGGAGCCCAGAGGTGCCAGAATATTGATTTCCTGCTCAGGATGGGAGAAGAGGCAAAGCAGGAAAAGGCAGAAGAAGAGAGCTGATGAGGTGTTAGAGAAGCTGGCGGAGCTGGGGGTGCAGCTGGGCACACACAGGGGAGCAGTAAGGGCTGCAGACAGCGGGGACTTTGGAGGTGTGTGCCTGAGAAGGGGGGGAATGCCAGTTGTCAAAATAGAGGAGGACAGAGACAGCAACAGAGACAGCCTTCCCAACCACACCCCACAGGATTATTTGAACCGTGGACCTAATAATCTTTCAGAGTCTAAGTACGTAACAGCTACCATTATTCTTCTCACAGTAACCTTAGAAACATGGCTCTGATGTGTTTCTCCAGTCATTCTGCTTCCAGCCCATTGCAACTCACAATATGCCCCGATGTGTGATGATCCGATATTTGAGTTTATGAACAACAGGAAATATTGTGCTCTTCCACACTGAGCTTCTGAAGTCTCACTGTCTTTATTTAAAGGACCTTCACAGTTTTCAGATAATTTCAGTGGTAAGCCTTTTGTTGCCAGACTGAGAGCTAAGAGTAGTTCATCATATACTTTAAGGAGTTCTCACATTTCCACATGGTTTGGCTACTGAAGATTGGAACCTATGCCCTACTTCCTTACCTTATAATACAACCCATAAAACATACTCTTAGTTTTGCTGATTATTTTCTTTGGCCTATGGAGCAAGCAGTCTGACAAAATTCTACCTTGGACCAAGAAATTTGCAGTGAAAATACGAACTCATAGAAATGCTTTCTTTCAAACTTTAGGCTGAACTTGAAATTAAAATTCTATCTTACTCCCTTGGGATGTGGGTGAAATCAGTGTTGTCCTCATGCATGTGTGGAAAGGGACACCAAGACCGATGCATTTTCTTAGCAGCTCTCGAGTCACAAGCAACAGGCAACAAACAGCAGCAAATAAAGCCCATTTATAATCCAACACTTTTTCACTCTGATCACATCCATGGCTAAAGTCTTGGGATGGTCCATCACAAATATACAAACAATGAAATTGCATAAAAGACAGCTCAGCTGCTGGAGAGAAGATGGCTCAAGCTAGAATGAGTTTTGATAGCAGCAATACATGGCATCTCTCACAACTGCCATGAAATACACTGTGTGGTAGTAAATGGCTTGGCCTCTGCTTAGTCTTGCTTCCCATAGTTATTGCTCTAAACTTTGGACAAAGGAACATGTTGTAATCTGAATTAATCACAAAACCAGTAGCTAAACAAAGAATTCACACTTACAGATTTACCACAAGAACCAGGTAAGGAAATGCAAAGAGGAATTATTTATAACTATTAAGAAATGGATAGCATACCTTTCATTTTAGGAATCATATTTTTAATTGCCTTTGCCTTGAAATAAACTGAAGTTCTGAAGAAGGCTGGAATGGTCAGTTAAAATGTTGCATTTATAGTAGTTCCTTCTTTCTGTTCAGAACTGATTTTTATGATTTGTTTTTCCTTATACCCCAGTAGAACTTTCTGAAGACAAAAGAGTAATATATCATTTTAATGTAATTTCTTGTACTTACAAGCTTGCCAGCACTAGCAAGCAGCAAAACCAAACTGGCAATAAGTTGTTTAGAACTTCCTCAGAGAACAGAATCAGGCTGTAAACTGAATTTCTAGTGTCCTCATTGCTACAGCTTGCAGAAATTCCAGTTTCACAGTCATTAGTGCTCATCTTCATCCCTAGCAGAATAAGGGTGGGGCTAGGAAGCCAAGATGTCAACCTCTGAGAGCCTGGCACTGGTAGCAGAGAGTTGTCATCCATGGAGGGGATAGCAAGAGGTAATTTAAATGGCAATTAAGTGTAACACAGCCTACCATCTCAGTATTTACAAGCCAGGCTTAAGGGCCCTGAGAACACTGATTTCCCCTTTGCGGAAATCAAGGTCAGAATGTTGCTGTCCTTCCACAGCAACTCCTTCCCCACGGCATCCCCACCCCAGCAGTGCTGCCAGGCAGGCAGGCACTCCTTTCCCTTCCCTTTATGGGAAATGCAGAGGGAGGGGAGAGAGAGAAGGAGTAACCCAAAGCTGGACTGCTTGGCTTTCTCATGCCTTTCACATTACATTAACAGGGCTTTTGACATTAAATCTGACTACTTAGCAAAGGCGATGGGAATACTGCCTTATTGTTTGGTAACAACCTCATTGTCTTGCAGCTTCTCTGGTTTTTCTATCTACTTTAAAAAAGAGACAGAAGAATACAAGGGAAAACATACACACAAAAAAGGAAAATTAGAAAAAGGAAAGATAAAGGTGTATCTCTGAACACTTTCATTTTTCTGTAGAGCCAGATCTGCAAGTTAGCTGAAGGTGCTGCACAACTCCCTAGCTAATCAATACTACTGCTCTCATTTTTATTTAATTGCTCATTAAAAAAACCCAAATCAAAATGAAATTGTTTGCTTAGTACTTTGCTCCAAGTTCAGCTCTTTTCAAGTAGGTGTTTCCCAAGGTATCAAAAAATTAAATATATTTTCCCTGTAACAGAATAGACAAGCAACACAGCTAACACTTACTGTTATGCTATTAGCCTCCATCTATATAATATATAGATTATTTGTATGTTATCTATATTACACATTTTTATCAATAATTGGTTTCTAACTGAAAATTCCCTTTTTCTGATACCCTACCCTCCCTCCCCCTGCCTTTATATTGTTAATAGTACTGTCTTTTTTGACTATTGTTTTGCACCTCATCGGGCAGTATGGTCTCATTTCCACTGGCAGGGATCCTGTAGCTCCTGTTAACTCCAACAGGTTAGCAGGGGTGCATCTGGCCTGCAGGGTGCTCTGCCTTGCCCTGGAGGGAGGGCACCACAGGTACAGAGAGCTCAGCCAAGATCAGAGCCCTGAGCCCTGGGTACATGTGCCACTGCTGACTGAAAATTAGTGTAATCAGCTACAGGGTGCATTTCGGCTCATCTCATATACACAGCTAATTACATTGGGCTATAATTACCTAATGCTAATTCCAACAGGGTAGGGTGAATGAAGTTACATAGATTCTTAACACTGGCTTAAGGTACACAGAAGATACTGTTTCCTAGGGAATCAATAAGAAGTAGAAGCATTTACTCAAGCATGTATGTATTAAAAAAATCAAATCTTTCTTTCATGCTTCAAGACAGAGGGTAGTACAGATATCACCAATGTCAGCTACATATGAGTACCCAAACTGTTACATTAGCACCTGTGCCATTGTGTGTTTTATAGATCCTATTTATTTCTTGGATAACTGGAAAAATAATGAATCCCATAGTTACAATCAGACATTTTCACTGGAATGCATTGTTCAAGCATATTATTCTTCTAGACATCCTTTCAAAGTAGCAATATAATAGGATATTGACTGTATATGAATTGATGGAAAGAATAAAGGCTAGTTTTGACCAAATCACTGAACTTTGCTGATTCAAGTTTTGATCAATAATGTATTAATTTAGAAAACCCCGAGCAGAAACCTTTTACCTTTCTCTCCCTCCCACACTTTCTGTTTTTCTTTTTTCATTCTCTCATCTCAGCATTTCAAAAGGACCCCATCATGGTCCTATGCAACGAAATGGAGGCAGTGAAATTGTGAAAGGTTACCAAATTGTAACTTTTATATAAAATGTGTTATTGTGTTGCTGTGAAAAGACTTTTTGGTTATTGCAAGATACCAGAGAATTGTGAGTGAACTTTGGAGTACTCATCCTCTTTTATCAAACTAACAGCAAACACCATCTTTTCATCTGCTGCCATCTGCCTTGGCTGACATCCTTCATGTCCCAGTCAAGCTGTAAGAGTCTCAGCTCTAGGCACCCTCTCAGAAATGATCAGCTATATATCTTTGGATTACTGGATTCTGGAAAATGCAATTTGTATCTGGTGACAGCAAATAAAATTGAAGGGATTTTGTTAGATACCATTTTACATGTAACTATGTACCTAGCTATTATGGGAATTACCATCTCTAATTTCTAAAAAAGTTATTTTTCCATTGTTTTAATGGAAGACAGTGGAAATCTCAGAGTTGATACACTTCACTGGGATTTAAGAAGTCCTATATCCTGTATGTCATAAACTCCCTGTGTGACTGTACAAGTCATTTTGATTGCCAGCTGAGAAACCCCTGGAGAAACATGTTTAATCTTTAAAATATGGCCTTGTGTATTCAAAAGGAGTAATATGTGCTTAATATTATCCTAGTACCTTTGTCCTTCTGGCCAGGAAGGGAACTCTTTCTGTGCCTATACATATCGCTTCAATTCAGAAAACCGTATTATCAATCAGGGTTTTGTCTCTTTTCTTTCCACTGGAAATGAGGAACTCTGAGTAATTCCCTGATCTGTCTTTCCACTTTGGACTGTAATCTACCTAAAGTTCATAATTTGTTATATAATGGAAATGTCATCTAATGTGAGGCAGCCTGGTGCCACTGTAATACGAGTAATAAACAGCAATATCTCATAATCAAATGGCTTTTTTCTTCTACAAATAAAGTCAGTGACAAAGTCTTATCCAAAGATTCAAAGAGAAAAAAATACATCACGGTTCATATATTTTCATAATTTGTCTCACAATGAACTGCAAACACGGGCTAATTTATGGGATCACCTGATCAAGTGAAATAGATCTCTCTAAAGACTGTGATCTGCAATTACTGGAGACAAAACTGCAGTACATTTGCTGTGCATGTTTTAGCTTGCAATGAAGAGATTTCTTCAGCACATTTTAGTTCAAATTTCTTAAGCATTTTTCATAAAATTAAGAACTGTTGGAAAAATTGGAGAAGTGAAAAGGATTCTTTCACACAAAAAAATCCCATGTGTATTTTTAATTAATGTTATATTCTGTAAATACAGTTACAGGTGCAGTTGAATTTTAAGTTAATGGGTCTGCTCACATCACATAGTCAAATTAGTAATGTATTTATGTACAAACAGCCATATGTGAAATAATTCTGATCTGGTAGTTCTTTTTATCCTATTTATCTAAAATAGCTTCAAATCTGTAAGCACAAGAATGAGTCACAGGGAGGGCAGGAAGAGACACTTGGAGTATTTTGATATTCTGTTTCTGGTCAGGAATATATTTTTAAAGTAAGTTTTATGAAACCTTATGCTAACCACATGCTGGAAGTGACATTTTTCAGTGAAC
Organism: Sakesphorus luctuosus; assembly: GCA_013396695.1. Taxonomy (NCBI): domain Eukaryota; kingdom Metazoa; phylum Chordata; class Aves; order Passeriformes; family Thamnophilidae; genus Sakesphorus; species Sakesphorus luctuosus. The sequence continues at coordinate 1,796,825 of VWZD01010412.1, read as the reverse complement.
ACAGTACACTATCTGTGTATGCTTGGGGGGAGGAGGAGAAAGCAATTAGTGTAGTTTAAATCCAAAGCCAGACACTCAGACAAGACATGCCTTGCCGTGATCCTTGGGAGTTCACAAACAGGGAGCTGTGCTTGAGTAGATTTGTTTGATGAAGCTGAAGATAGAACAAAACTCATCTATTGATATGACTTTAGAGCACTGATTTCATATATCCAATTCTTCTTTAAAAATAACACACTGCTATTTGATTTGAATATAAAATATTCAAATTGAGGGAACTGAAAGAGGAGCTGGACCTGATAACAGTAAGAGAGTTATTCCTCCTGCCTTACACTTCTGATCAAGGCAGCAGCAGAGGCACTCAGAGATCCTTCTAGGAAACAGCTCTTCCAAAAGTCAGTCATCTTGGGCTCTTTTTAGACCTACAGGCATTGCTACAGAATGATTTGCATGACTGGATTTATACAGCTCCATGAGACTCCTTTGCATCAGGACCTGGAAGGTTTATTTCTTTCCACTTAGGATGAAGTTTGGATAACGCTTCAGTAAAAACATTCAGATGTTTTATTTGGTCAGATGAACCAAATTTTCCTCTGTGGAAGGGTAGTTTCCATTCTCCTGTATCACAGGAGAAAATGAACCTGAGAAAGGACCCCTATAGAGCATGTCATTATCACCTTGGAGAGCAATTTGGAGAGGTCTGTGTGGGTATTTTTGAAATGTTTTCATAAGCTTTCACTAGCTTATAGTAGGGTCAACGTTCAAGCCTTGGTAATGAAGGCTTCATGCCAAAATTAATTGTCTTGTGTTTTGCTCTGCTTTGCACTTTGTCCCATTCTGAATGTAACATTAGCCAGGGGTGCCAGTTAGTGCCTTTTGTTTCCCCCTGATGTGAGACTTCAGGTGGGAAGGGGCCTGCCAGGAGAGCTCCTGAGAGCACAGGGACATGCTGGACTAGATTGGCCTTCTATTTTACTTGTTGTGGCAGGAAGAAACTGTTCCACATCCTCAGCTACCTGACTGTCTGCTGTGGCCAGCCTTTATGGAGGTTGTGAAGAGGTTATTTTCCTGGCCTTCCCGCCCAACTTCAGCTGTGCTCTGGGCATCAACACATAAGTGTGTCAAAATCCCATCCTCACTTTTTTACAAGGCATTTTGAGAGCCTAATACTGAAAGCACAAGAGAGAAACAGAACGTTACTTGCTATTGGTAAAATTCCCCACTGACTGCATTCTGCAAGCATGTTGAGAAAAGGTGAAAAGGTTTTGTTTCATCTGCGTGACTTAGTAAGTAAGATGCAGTTTGTAAAACCTGATAGTGAATGATAATGTGTCCGACTGACAAGAGGTAGTCCTGGGCAAAGATCACTCGACAAGTTCAGCTCTCACGGTAATGCCTACATAAATATCTTGCATTAACTCCATTGCTATTACTCCTATGAAATATATATCACTAACTAATCATAAAAGCAAGAGGTAAGAGAAGTTCAGAACATGAGAAAAACACTGAAAAATAATGAGGTCATTCAATTCTATTTTCTTCTTTTCAGATGATGTAAATATACGTCTTCTCAAGGTGGGAAGAGAAGGAACATTTTGAAAAAAACGTAGCACAAGCAGAGTTTTTATGTGAGGTCAGCCAGCAGAAAAGCAAATTTTATCAGAATAAAACAGATTCCAGAAGCCTAAGATCCAAAAATACCTGTAATTTGTTAAATTGATTTCAAACCACTCCTAAATCCCCCTGATTTACCAGTGAGAAAAGCAGATACAAGACTTTCACTGATGAGAGTGAGATAAGTGCTTCTTCCATTTTAGTTTCTTTTTTTGCTGCGAGGCACATGATGCCAAAAGGAAGCTGACTTACAAACACAATACCTAGGCTAAAACTAGGCAAAATTTCAAGATATTTGCTTATGAAAATTGTCCAGTTGTCAACTCTGTGAAATTAAGTAGATAAAATGCTTTGAATAGTTATTTTACACCTTCAAATCCGATCCGGAAAATGGAGTTATTTTTGTTTCTTCCATTTTCTTTAAGTAATTGCAATGGTAGAGAAGACATGAATGTGCTAGGAGTATGCAATAAATCTGAAATTTGAAATAGATTATATATTCCAAGTGGAGAACACTGCAATTGATTTATTCAAAATGCAACCTATCATTATAAGTCAAGGACTCTCAGAAAGATAAGAGTTCTGAATTAAAATGTCAATTCTTTTCCTTTAAAAGTAGAAATTAGCCATCTTTACTTTTCACTATATAGTCTGGATTAATTTGCACAAGCTTTTTATTAAATAATACACTTTAATGAACATAGTTTTTTGGTATGATTGTTTTTAACTCACTTTACCATTGCCCTAGGCAACACTGGCTCTGTCTTCACTGTTAAAAAAAGGCTCTATTTTCTAAGGCAAGGACCTGGCATATTTTATTTTGCCTGCAATAATTCTGTATATATAGAATAATTTTTAGAGTAGTCTATATTTAACTATATATTTATCACATTTGTACAAGAGTGGACCTATGATAACTGTAATAATTTAAACCTTTAAGAGATCTGAGTTTAGTGTGATGATTTCTGCTTTACTTATATCATGACCTTCAAAAAGAATTCAGGCTCAAAGTGTGACACAGGTATGACTTAGGTGTTGAAATCCAGAACCACAATCCTCAAAACCTTGGCTTGCTCTCTGGAGGATCTTCCAATTCATCATCTAAGAAGAAATATTGGACAAAGGCTACTTTCATATGCTTTTTCTCATCTGTAGAGCTTGTGTCAAATGATGAATATACAAAAGTAAGTAAAAATCACAAAGGAAATCCTAGAAACCAACACTCTTTTTGGAGGACCTCCACCAGAAGATCTAGTACCATTTTAAATACAATCAAATCAGAAGATAACCAGCTACTATCTGGAATATGATTGCATTTCCAAGTATTTTTTTACTCTCTAACAACGTAGCTATTGCTTTTCATAAATTAGTATTGTACCGTATATCTTACTTCCAATTATATTTTAGTGATTAATTAGTTTTTTGCTTTGATTTTATTTACTACATCTGATTCACTTTTGTGAAGTGTTTTGTTTGTTTTTCCTTGTTGATGCATTAACATTATTAAGAGATTTTCAGTGTATTTTAGTTTTGCTCATCAGAAATGTTATTTTTTAAAATTACCTTATAAATGTTCCGCATCTGTTTAGCATTCAAATGCTAAATACTCAGGAGGGTAGATTTGCTTTTCCAAGTACATTATTATGAGACATAATAAATCATAATTAGAATTTTAGTCTAATATATTATTAAAGTAGTGCTGCTTAACTGTTCTGGCAAATGCCACTGCTGCTGTCTTAGGTCTTCAGTGGGCAGTATCTCAATTTAATGGGCCCCTCATAAACCAGTTAGGGATTTAAAATTTATTTTTCTTCTACATTTCCTATGTAGTTTTATGCTTCTGTTTCTGTGAAACCAAAGCCTTTTTCCCATTCCAGAAATATTTCTGAAGCTTTAATTGAATAAGATTAATTTTTGTAAAAATTAATCACCAATTAAGTAAATTTTGGGAAAACATATTCTTGAAGAAAAAAAAGGAAAGCCTAAATTAACAGGAAATGTGAGTGTTTTTTACCTGTATCTTTTTTAAGGGTTTGGAAGCTGGGAGTCTTATAGTTAGGATTTACTAGGGGAAAAAGTTACAAAACTTTGTGTCAGGAGGAGGTATTTTTCTGGGAAGAGCAACTGCCCAGTGATGAATACAGGACCCAAGGGGAGACACTGACATTCAGTTAGAGTCCCTTCCTGGATAACAAGAGGAGTGTAAATTTTCTCTCCCTTCTGCTCAGCCTGTGCTGATGATAAAACCCCCAGAAAGCTTTGGGAGCACCACCAGGGGAGGTGCAAAACCTCTGTACCTGTAACTCTGCATAGGGCTGGTCTGTTGGAGACTGTGTCTGCTCTGGGAGCCTGGCTGGACCGTTTTCTCTCTTCATTTCCCAAAGACAAGAAGGCTGCAGATGTGTGGCACTTGCAAACCTGTATGGCCCCAGGGTGTTGTTTTCTTTACTTGGTTTGCAGTGAGACACAGCATCCTAATTCAGTTAAGATTATTTTGAACACCCTACCGATGCAGCTTGTTTGCCAGAGACTTTTGGTAATAAAGAGTGATTTATACTGAACCAGACACCCATTTTCTCTTGGCTGCTATTCAGAAGCATAATTGTTTACATAAAATATTTTTTTCAGTTTTTTCCCTGTGAATTTTAAAGATTCCTTTCACCATATGTAGAGATAAGGAAAGCAAATGACGCTGACAGCTACTGGTCTATAGAGGTTAATCTCTTTTAAATGAAACATAAGGCCAGACCTTTCTTGTTAACTATAAAATATTATTCCCACAGGTGTGACTATTTTCAGTCTTAAATATCAGGTTTTCACTTAATTGCTTGAGCATACGTATGCTGGAAACACCTAATCTGCAGAAATGTTCTGCAGACCTCTTGCATACACTGATCTACCATAATACACCTCATTCATTTAGAGCTCATAATGCCTCAAGCAAATTCCTGTGAAAGATTTTATACTGCAAGGCCCAAAGAGGTTTTTGTACACTTCTTAGGATTATCTACTATGGCTTTTGTTTAATGCTCTTACCAATTTCATGTTCCTAAATAATCCTAAAAGCCATGCTGGGATTCCTTTGCTTGTTTAATTATACATAAAGTTTTGAGGAACTACACTTAGATTTTTATAGGGAGGTCATTATTTGTCATGCATTTTATTTCTCTTTTTGAGATACAGAATGTCTTCAGGATAAGCGAAGATACTACAAATCAAAACAATTCAAATAGTGAGTATATTCAAAACCACATGAAATTGGGCTATATGAAACAGAGAAACTCATGTTATTGAAATTTGGCAGTGCGTATGTGTGCACTTTAGGGGGACAACCCAAATGCAATCCAAAAGAAGATATTTCCATTCTAAGTTTTTATGCTTACCTTTACATGCATTCTCACACAGCATGCACTACTCTACTGCCAATTCTTTCCACTGTGTTTGTTCACTTTCTATTCACTCTTTTTAATACATAAAATTCCTCATAACTGCAAGGAATCTTCACAGTGTTCCAAAGTCTGAGCAGACAGGGCTCAATGAGCTGGGAAGGAGAAGGGTGTTTTACTCGTTAGCTGAGATCTTTCAGTACAGAGTCATGCAGAGAACCCAAAGAAGGAGTCCTATAGAGGCAGTATCACAAAGCCAGAAGACAGCAGAGCCTGAAGGGAGCTCTGAGCAGTGCCTGGGTGCCTGGGAGCTGATTTCAGGGTTACCCAACGGTGTGAGCTTAAAAACACATTCTGCACAGAAGCCCAGGAAACCTCACCAGGATACACCATAACTAAATAACCAAAAGATGTGCAATGTCAGAAGGGATTCAGCATCTCAAAGATGTAGGTCTTACAGTTCATTTGCAATTATTCTTTTAATACTTACACCTTGCATGTACATTTAATACTTGCATTTTAACCTGTTCTGGTAATTATCTTTCATTATGAATAGTACAGCTTTGATTGATAGATGAAGCTGACACTCTTAATTAGGATTTTGACCCCACTTTAAAGTCAATAACAAAAATCCCATTGACTTCAAATAGCATAGGATGAAGCTTCAGAGAGTAAGTTTTTATTGTATTCATATCAAATAAATTGCTACTACCTAGACACTGCTGAGAGATGATGAGTGTTCGTGGGGAGATACTGGCAGTCAGAGATCCCTTGTCTCTTGCTACGCAGGCTTCAGTTTCAAATTTTTCCAGTATTGTAAACTGAAAAGATACTGTGGTGAGTTGCCCCTGGCTGGATGCCAGGTAGCCACCAAAGCCACTCTCTCCTTCCTCTCCTCAGCTGGACAAGGGAGAGAAAGTACAACAAAGGACTCAGAGTCTGGGATAAGGGCAAGGAGAGATCAGTCACCAATCACTGTCACAGGCGAAACAGGCTCGACTTCAGAACAGTTTTTTCTCTTACACATTCTCACTCCCTTCTCCTCTGGCTGCAGTTGTGCAGGATTTTTCCCGCTGTTATCCCAGAGGCACTATCACCATCACTGATGGGCTTGGCCTGGCCTGGCCTGGCTATGGATCCATCTTGGTGCCACCTGCTATTGGCTCCATCAGATATGGGAAAGCTTCTGGCAGCTTCTCACAGAAGCTGCCCCTGTAGTGCCTCCTCTACCAAAACTTTGCCACACAAACCCAGTACAGATACTTACTTTCATAATGCATAAGTTTGCCATTTGAAACGAGGTAACTGTCAAATCAAATGAACATTTTACAGAGGCATGTTCATTTTATATTACCATACATTCCAAAATATCATGGGACTTTTGCCACTGCCTTCAATATGTCCCTGAACTAATTCCAGAAAATTGACAGATTTATGGAAAGTAGATTTCAGTATGTTGTTCCCTCTCCCCTATTTCATAGAACAATAATATTGTATTTATAACATCTTGCTTTCTGTATGCACATATTTCCTTTGGCACAGAAGGAAAAAGTTTTTAAACAATGACCCTACTGTGATGTGGATAAGGAATTGTCCTACCTCAGTAGGACAATTAATTCTTCCATGTCAGAAATAAAAAAGGAAAAGATGCAAGAGTGACGCATACAGTGCATTTCCCATCAGCACAGAACTGGTGGGGTGGGGGGATGTTCAATGTGACTGATGTGGAAAGTACATTAATAGGTGCTCTAAAGTGTAGGAAAATTTGAGTCTGGGGTAGAAAAGACATATTTTTTCCACAACAAAGCTGGCAACCACGTCCCATCCACTGTTTTGGGCCATGCCACTGTTAATTTTCCCCTCAGTTTTGTGGGTACACTTTTTGTGGGATTGTTACAGCACAGTGTCACTCAGAGGTAGGAACAAACAGGAAACTTCCAAGGACTGGAAGAGACAGAAAAAAACCATAAAGCTGATTTATTCATGGAGACCTAGTTTAAAATAGAGAAGAATCATTTTTGTGTAAAGCATTGACTCATATAGTTTGCATATAGAAGTTGAATTAAGTATAATGAATCAGGAGCCCTAAAGTGTGAGTCCCCTCATGCTCAGAATAACAATTCTTAACATTCCAGTCCTAGAATTAATATGGCATCAGTTTTTATGCAAGAGCTATCTTATAAAATATCAGAAATCTTTTAAAATAACACTGATGTGGGCAAAGTGTTTCATTTTTTTAAACATGGCATTTTAGAGAGTTTCTGGATCACAGCATTTGAGAAAGTTATTGGAGAACAGAGCTGGGTTCATACTGCTGCAGTTGGCAGATGTCTGGTGGAGTTCTTCACCCATTGGGTTTGGGTCCCTGATTAATCATGCTTGAAATTAACCTTGATGGGAGGCACACCTTCAAGAGGCCAGATAGCTGAGCTGCAGCAGCAAGCTGATAATCCCTTTTCCATGTTGTGGATTTAGCATGGTGGCTTAGAAAGTTCATATTTTATACTCCTATATACTTTCAGCTTTTGCTCTCTCTGAGACTCTTTCTGGCACTGATATTACACATGCCTTATCCAGGGGCAGTCATGCCCTTTGGTTGTTCATGTGTTTAAGAAAAGCATCTCCTTCTGCTACAGCCTAAACATCTCTTCTGCAAACAGGCACAGGACCAGCCGCAGAGGGCAGATAGTCACTATCTCCTACCACGTGGGAATGATTAAAGAAATAATCATGATCTGCACTGTCCAAGTTATGGCCCTTCACTTCCCAGATGAGTTGAATTAGTACAATCACAGCCTGATTAAACCACATCTCTTTCATCTTAATTTCTTTCTGGTGTATCTGGCTCAATCAGGATCCTTCCAATGGATTCACATTTCCATTTAGAGGATCACACCAGCCTTGCACATCAAAGTGGACATTTATCAGAGTCCCTTTCAATGAAATAGTTATATTGTAATGGGGCTCTCAAAAACTAATTTAGAATACTCCAGCCTACATAGATCTTGTTTTCATAGCAAGTTGCTTTTAAATAAATGTCTGATAATGCTAAGAAGATGAAAAATGAATTTGCATAGGATTTTTTTTTAAAGTCTGATAAATGTATGCAGAAAAAATATGTATCTGGTGGGCTGTATGAGGGAATTGGACACACAAAAAGGTCTCTTCTATCTGTAAAGATATGTGGGGGTAACCAATTTATGAGAAACCATATATAGTTCTATGTACTTACTGATGGGAACTTAAGAATATAAGTTAATGATAAAATCACAATTAAAATCTCCTTAGATTATTTTCAGGGAAATGCAATGGTATTATTGAGTAGGTTTTAATTTCCACACTAAAGTGCAAAGTGGAAAAAAAAAGAATAATGAAAACGTATTCAAGAAGATGTACAAGAACATACACAAGAAGAGTTAGAAGGGTGTAGAAATGCCTTACTAGGGTCCTGGCTACTTTATTTTAATGGACTCCCTACCATTTAAAAAAAAAAAAAAGTTTTGATTTAAGGGATTATTTCTTAGTTTGATATATCTATACACACATATATATATCGCATAAGTATCTTGGGTGTGTAATGAAATGACATAAATAAAAACAAGACAAAAAGCTACAGTCACGATTCAACATTGGGCTCATTAGTTTTCTCCTCAAATAGAGAGTTCACCTGAACTTTGCATGAAATATTAGTCTACTGTAAAAATCTTGGTAAATATGTTAAATTTCCAATAGCAAGAATATTCAAATGCTACTATGATTAGCATAGTTCTAAAACAAACTGAAAAGGATGCTTCAGGATAACAGGAGTGTATAATTATTTTGCACAGATTTAACACATTAATTACAAGCTAATCATAATGTTTTAGCTGTTCCTTAGCTGGGGGCTCAGAGAGATGCTATAAAATACATTGTTGTTAGTTTTACTACTACAAAAAAATTCTGAAATATTTTGTATCTGCTTTTGAAGTGTTCTGAGTTTTCTATTATATTTCTATTTCCTATTTCAAAGTAAGGATAGGATTTCACAGGTAAAAATACATAGCTAACAACTATCAATCAATTAGAAATAGTCAACAATGTGTTGCTGACTTTAAAATTTATTTTTAATTTCTAATAAATAAGTTAGAGAAATGTAAGACCATCACCATGACCCAGACAACCCTTTAAACAGAAACATTATACACAAACATTTAAAAAAATTCTACCAAACTCAGCAGAATAAATCGGGATCTCTACAGGCCAATCAGGTCATTTACCAGGGCAAATCACTCAACAGTCAGTTTGTGCCACTGTATGTCTGGCCTGTGTCTGACCAGCAAGACTCAGGGACATTCAGAATTTATTAGAAACAGAAGGCATTCCCAAAAGTGTATGACATGCTATTTTCAGGCCACCTGTGTTGAAACAGATGAAGTTTATGTCTCAGGTGAGTCATGGATTTAAAAGCCAGCTAATGTGTCAGAGAGGATCTGTGGGGTATGTCTCCACTGAAGAATTATTACAGAGGTAGAAGCCTTTCCTTGGTGTTATAGCCAGATAGTGAACATTACTGAGATAATATGAGGATACTCTTTGCCTTTGGCAGAAGTTCACACCTTTTTTCTCACCATAATATCACACTTTAAAATAAGTACATCTGGCAAGAACCGTATAATAAATTGTTTGTCGTGGTCAAAGTGGCTTCTGGTGCAATATACTTCTAAGACATATCAATAAATAACTCTCCAATACAACCACAAGTTTTAAAGAGTAATAACATTTAATGACAACTAACTATGCCATATTTGACAAGGACTTCTTAGGTCAAGCTCTTTGCCTGTTATAGGTATAGTATTGAATACTTGGGCTAATTAGAAGTTATATACATGTTCTCAGTTAAGTAAATCTGTCCTGAACTAACTGAGTTTCCACTGCCCCATTCTTTAGACAGGAACAGTTTTCAGAATAAAAGTGGAGGATGCATCTCTAATGAACCCCAGTGCCTTCCTTTTGAGAGGAAGAGAAGGACCTAACCATGGATGCGTTACTTCTTGTTTGCCAGCAGTTATTTCCATGAGATCAACTTTGTGTAAGTATTAGTGCTGGATACCGTAGCATATTGGATATTTAATTTCTTTCATAAGTGACCTTATAAAGTATGTGTTTCTGGGATACTGAAAAAAAGCCTATTTCTTGCCTAGGAGAAATTTGAGGATTTGACTCACAGGTACATTTCCAATACGCAAGGGAGACTACTAGATATTAAGAACAAGTTGGTGAAAGTATTTTGAAGCACTTCTCTGTAAAGAATAATTTTTATTCACACTTCTGTGTTGTCAGCATAAATTTCTCCATGACCGTTGCCTCTCACATATATATAAATTAATAATTTTATGTTTACTGATATTACTACTGATGGCATCACTGTAACAATCATACCTATTACACCTTCTGCAATCAGGGGATAAACAAATGTCTTCCAAAGTGATTGTTAAAGTATCTTTTGTGATTTCAAGAAGATTTAAGGAGATCTGTCCATCAGACTGCAAATGTTTAACTCTTGAGGAGCATGGCTGTATGAAAGATTACTAAATTAAGCATCCAAAGAAGCACTCATAATTATTACTTTTTTTTTTTTTTTTAAAAATCTTGCCCCCCTGTGATGCAGGGCAGATATCACAGCTGACACCATGCTATAAATATGAAGTTCCTGAGCCTCTTGAAAAGTCTACAAGGTAAGAAGCACTGATACATTGTAAATTTTCCAGTGTAGTTTTGCTGTGTAATATTCATGTACAATACTGAATTGATAACGACATACTTTTTGCATCTGATTAGTCACAATACAAGAGCCAGAGGGAAAAATGCATAGTCATAAGATGAACTTCCCAAGTGGTTCACTTTTGCAGCATTAGTGGTATTTCTGCAGATTCAAAAGGGTTTATTCTTGAGTGAATTCAAATGCAGCAGCAGCATTAAAGCTGAGGGTCCAATGCAAAACAAAGGCATAAATGTACATTCCTCTAATATTTACATGAACACAAAACTGTAAACTTCATCCTCAGTTCAGTTTCACTTATAGAGTAGTTAATAAAACTGGTATTTCTACATGTGTCCAAGCTTACATACACAGAGATCTATAAATTTACCTTTCTTTAGAGAGGTATCTCACCCTGAAAGAACATCTGAACTATGCAAGAAATTAGAGCTTCTGTTTTCAAACCTTATCAACTACCATAAAACACTAAATTAATATTCAAGTGCTGTATTTATTATACATGACAAGAGATAATAAGGTGTTATTAATACATAATAAGTATCATACATTAGGACTGTAATGAAGATACAGTCTCTGACTTTCAGCCAATTATAATATTTCACTTTTCATTTGCCAAAATTTTCTAAAGAGTTCAAAAGGAATAGAATCAATACATCTTGAATATTTTGTTTTGTGGATCTGGTCATAATGTTGCCCGTCTTTCCTGTGAGTCTTAGTAGTATTTTCTAACCAAGCTCATAGAGATACATGAATATATTGCAAACCCATCTTTGCCTGCAACAGAAGGATGTTTTTGCAAAAAAAGGAAACTGAATGTGGGACTGTACCTCCAACCCAGAAGGTCAGAAAGGCAAGGCGAATTCAAAGCTATACACACTCTCTTATGGAAGCCGGATTCTCGCAATTTCTCTGCTTGAGCATGGCAGTACTGTGGATGAGTTAGAGTACCCTGTTTCCTCACTTCTTGTTCCTTGAGTAGATTTTTCAATCTTTTCTTTCATTAACCTTTAATTAAGATTTTAAGACTCTGTAGCTCATCGGAGCAGCTCCAGATTCCCATAGCAGGTAAATATTAATATTATTCGTCACTGTCATTCAAACTCAATATACTTTCCTACCTCTGTTGCATGTTCATATCAAAAAAACATCCAAATGAAAGTGTTATATTTAATTAACAAATTAGTTTGCTGTGGTAGTTCAAGCTAGATACTGAGAGGAGGAATTATCAAGTCTACTATATTGAAAAGTTGCTGGAAAGGGAGATGCTAGTTGAAATAAGACCAATAACAAAACTGTGTGATGGGCTAGAGTTGTTAATATCTATTTTTATGACTCTACATCAATACATCGCAGAATTATACACACAGTTATAATGTCATGACAGCTGTTAAGAGAAGAAATGTCTCAGACTTTATAGCATCTTTATCTTGAAATATTCCAAATATGTAATTGATGTAACAGGCAACAGAGCAGACTCTTGGAAAAGAACATCCCCCCCTTGTTACCTGGTATGAAAGGAATATTTAGGGAAGAGAATCCCTGCTTGGCCTAGAGGGGCATAGTTGGTCTAGAAACTACTTCCCCCAAGCCTCCTGCAAGACCTGCAAAGCTCCACATCATGCTGAGCATGGAGCAGGGCACAGCCCATGCCTCCTTCTGTTGGAAAATGTGCCACCTTTCTTTGGGGCATACAGACAATTCTAGGTCCTATGATGAATTTTTGACTGAGTTCCTTGAATTTCTTTCTCATCGATAGAGGAAAGACAAAGTATTCCCTAACAGTTCCCAGTGCCATAAATAATCCCTAGCACCAGGTCAGAGCAGCACACATCATTGAAGAAAACACATATCAGAAGAAAGAAGGAAATGTAAGAAACAACTGGGATATCACTTACTGGTCTTTTAGGCTTTTCCAAACTAACATGATCACCAAGACTTAAACCTGACCCATTTTCTCTATTATACATGAATGTAATTGTCTGGTTGTGGCATTTTGTACATTGAAAACATCTGCTGGAGCTCCAAAAAGAGGAACTGCCTTATTTCAGTTTACACACAAAAGTTGAGAAGAAGGCAGCTGAAAATACACTACATGCTATGATGCCTTTTTTCCTTTCTTTCTTTGGGTAGGGGAGGAGACCTTTTCCTTTAGCCATGGGCTGCAGCAGCTCTCCTGAAACAGTCTGGCATTGGTGGGAAGTGAGAGTGGAAAAATGAGAGAGAACATTGCAAACCTCTCCATTCTCATGGCAAAGAAACCCAGGGCATTTTCTGTCACTGAACAAAACACCTGTTGTTGGGAAACATACATTATCAGGCTAGTGAGCCAAGGACGAATATGCAGGAGTAAGCTGCTGAGATAAATATGGAATCTACCTGGAGACCTCAAGCTCATGCAGAAGAGAGAGGCAGAAGCTTCATGGAAGAATACATTTAAAGAGCTCTTTTATAAAGTTAAGTTACATAGAGACTGCTTGGATCCAAAAATTTTCTGAAATATATATTACTTAATAATTATCTATAGCTGTGTGATGTTAGTTTGCATGGTGTACGTAAGTTTTAGAATTGTGTGTAACTGTCTGAGAAAATAGTTCTGTTTAGTGTTCCTCCTATAGTTGTAATATCTCTATGCAGAAGCAGATAAAAAATGTTAATGTAAACATAGCTCGCCCTTCTTTCCATGATTCCTCAAGTAGCTGTAGCCCATGATGAAGAGGACTTCAAATAAACTACCAGAAAAACCTAAAATTAGATGCAGTCAAGTGTTTTATTTAATAATAGAAGTTGTAGCCTCATAAAGGCTCCCTAAAAAACTGTGTCTGTGTGAGTTTAGGTGTCGCAACAGTCTGTAACTCCTTCTGTACTTACTACCCAAGATTCTGAGGAAAAAACATTCATAAATAAAACTCCACACTAAGCAAAAGAATCTTCAAATAATGCTGGAAATGTCTGAGGTGCTGCAAAGCTACAGAAAAAGAAACGTGGTAATTTAAAAAAGCTATAAAAGGAGTATGGAAGGATTCAGAAGCGTCTTGTAAATCAAAGGTTTCACTCTTCTGAATAGATGACTTTCCTTATTTTTTTTTCCTACATGATTTTAAAATGAATGAGTCAGCCTATTATGATTAAACAAGGGAAAGGAGGCACTGTATGTTTAACTTTCTCTGCTGTCTATGCAATTATTAATCCAGTGTGGAAAATAAAATCTTCACATAACCTACTTGAGACACACCATTAAACAACACTATGTTTTGAATTATTAGACATTATTCAATTAGACAATATCCTATTATGAGAAAATACTGTTTTGAATTTCTTTTTGCTTTTCATTTAAGATTTTAGCAGAAATATTTTGAATAAATGATAAAAGGAATTTTAACTTATTTATGAAAACTATTGTCTTGCATAGATATAGAAAATATTTTAAAAGGATGTTCGTATCCAAGTTCCTTAAAACTTCTATTTCATTGAAAATTTCAATGGCCCTCAATAGAGTCTATCCACTGAACAGAGTCAAACAGTTCCAGTATCAGCTTTTCCCTCTGTTTATGGAAATAGATGCCTGGGGACAGCTTCTGTCAAGAGAAATAAACCTCACCAGCCAGATAAAAGTGGGCAAGCAGGAAGCACATTAAACCCAGCATCTTGCACTGTAAAAGGAAAGTGATAAGAGCTGATCCTCGCTTTCCATGGCAGATGATATGTCTGTAAACGAGCATTTGGTTAATAGCATCTTATCTCATCTCCAGAGAACCTGTCTGGGCAATATGATTGCAGGTGGTTTTTTTTTTTTTTTGCTTTGTAGCAGCATTATGTTCTGTTTTAAAGAAAAGACAGTTTTCTGCATTGGCAGAGCTCGAACTACTCTTATGAAGAAGGTTGGCATCATTGCCATTAAATAGTGGTTGCCTTTGTGAAGGCTTGCATATATGGGCAAACTCAACAAATCTGAATGTGTACTTGCTGGCTGAAGCCTCGATGGTTGCTGGTACACAACTCTGAAAATTCACGAATGCCCAGCAACACTCCCCTCAGTGTGCAGGCAGACTACACCCATAATTTCTGAGCAGCCAACAGTGTTTAAATGGGAAAAAAAATCTCATACTACACGTGGTCAAAGAGCTTCCCCGTCAATTATGCAGCTATTTTTAATTTGTCGCTTTTGAATACAAGGTTATGGAAATGGCATAGCCAAAGAAACATGGACGACTGCCTTTGTGTGCCAATTTTTAGAGGAATACTTAATGTCTGTGTTAGTTTGAGCTGCTGAAACTCTGTATTTTGAGCCAAGGTAAAGTGCCTCCTGATCCCCCACTGTGGGAGCCCCATCAAAAGCCTGCTGCTCCAACCAAGCTAGGCTGTCTGTGGAGTTCATTCTGGAGTTTCTGAGTGATTAGATTCATAACCCCCACAGAAAACTTCCTGGGAAAACATGACCTCATTTTATAGCACATACTATGTCTAAGAAATAGGCTGTTGGGAATACAGTTTATGTATTTAACATTGGAAACTAAAGTGGGTTTGCAGTGTTGTGAATAGCAACACATGAGGTATTTTAAGGCCATATCTGGCCAAGTTTACCTGAGTTTTTTCCTCTTTAGCCTTTGAAAAAAGCTATTCTAAGCAATGAATGATGGAGTTGGGTGGCCAACAGCAACCTTCTCTATTGCTGAAATGAACCAGAAGTATATAATATATGACTAGTCAGGGTGTCTGGCTTTTAAACTGGTACCAACATGAATTATTCCTGTCCCTTTGGAGGGACAGATAACATCACAGCTGAGATTTGTAAATCTATCCCCTGCTCATCTCTCACTGCAATTTGTGCTGCTCTGGGGTTCTGTCTAGACCCTTTTGAGCAGAGTCCAGCTCACTGAGCATTAGTCAGTTAATGTCATCCTTGGCTCTCTGGACTGTGTTTTATCTTGAAATGCGTGTGAAAAAGTAGACAGCATAAGCTAACCTATACTTATCAAGGCTGACAAAGCAAGAGGAAATTCCTTTGAAGGAAGACATGGAAATTTAGCATGCAGATGACAGACAAAAGATATATTAAATTCCCAGGGTTGTGTGGCCAATGATGTCTCTCTTTCTCTGACAGATCCCCATTTGTTATTTTGCTTGTTGCCCTTTTGACGGCAATTTGCTGCTTCACGTTGGTCATTCTCAGGCCTTGTGTTGACAGGCACATGAGAAGAGGCATGCAGAATATTTTTCTTAGCATTTCTAGAATCCTAGGCACTTCCCAAGGAGAAAAGAGAAATGAGAATTCAGCCTTGGTGTTGGGGTTTTTTGTGGTTTTTTTTTTGTTGTTGTTGTTTTTTTCCTCTGAAAGTAATGCTTGAATAACATGAGGAGGAAAACCAACTGACTTGTTTTAATTTCACATGCTCACATATGTGCACGCAGATGCACACACAGACCCTTACAGGAGCAAGAGAGATATGCCTGCAGGGTTCAGCCTGAGTTGAAGAACAAACTCTTTTAATGAATATTTTGATCAATCTTGCCAAATTGATTTAGAGTGTGAGTACAGTCTGGGAATTTTTCTCATTAGTGGTGAACTTCATGTTAGAGGAACATGGAGTGGTGAGCTCATTAGTATCAGCCTGCCTGTGTCTGAGAGCGTACATGATGACAGGATGACACAAGTGACAAGAGACAGGGGCTGTGGTGCTGCATGTTAAAAATATCCCTTACAGGGCTGCTCTGAAATATTAATTTTACTAACATAGTTCTTACAATCAGTTACCATGAATTAATAGAAGAATGAGTTGAGTTGAAAGCATTTCCCTGAAAGGAAATATGCTGGCTCCTTCAGCACAGAGGGAAACAAACACTGTGACATCTGCCTTGGATTAACAACTCATTTGCTTCAATATGAGGAATATGCAGCAGATCTGTTACATAGGAAATCACAGTTATTTTCCTCGACTGAGCAGAAACATACACAAGATTGCCAGACAGGATTTACCTGTAATAAACCTGTGTTAGCAAAACACTCTTGAAAAGAAATAAATTATTAAAAAAAAAAGGGGGGGGGGATAGTAGGAGCACAGGTGAAACACAGAGATGCTGCGATGAAATGGCAGCCCACCTTGTCTTCCCTTGACTGTAGCCAAAGCAAGGCAGAAGTTCCAAGGAGCCCTGGAGTGGCCACAACAGAATAACCTGCCAGGTAAAAACATTTCCTGCTAAGTTAGTGGTTGCCTTATGGCCTAAAGTATTGGACTTTATGTCCTCTATAAAAGCACTTTATGCTCTCTAATGTAACATGGTAACTTCTGATTGTACATAAAAGTGTCCACTCTTTCTAAATCCCGCTACATTCTTGGCCTCAGTGCTACCCTACAGCAACAAATTCCAAAGGTTAATTATATGTTTGTAAAAATGTCTTAATGTATTTTAAATCTGTTGCTTTTCAATACTTTTGAATACCCTTTTCTTCTTCTGTTGTAGGAAATTTTATATAGAGGCATAGCCCTACAAAATGTAATTCACACATTTATCTCACTATTTCCTTTTTGCTATACTTGAAATAGCCCCAAACTCATCATGAATTGAGTATTTTTAACACCAGTTTCTTAATCACGCTGCCTCTTTCCTGTCTTTGAAAAAGGCAGATTAGAAAGCAGTGTGTTGTCCCAAGAAAAAACTCTTTATTTTAACCATTTTCTTCACAGACACTATATACAAAGGTTTCTCCTTGTTTGCCGTATCCTGACATTTTTATCTTCTCTTACACAAAGTAAGATACTTGGAGCAAAAGTCAGGATGATGCTCAAATTTTTGTNCCATGTGTGACTTTATAAAAGGTATAGAAAAATGATTTTAACAATATTAAAGAAGTGTATTTTAAACATCTGATCTTCCTGCTCCAAGATCAACGTAGGAAACAAGGAACAGTTTTTCTATATAATGCCTGTGATGAAAATGGCTATAATACCTGGAGGTATTCTTTCAGAGGAAGCTGCTTGCTTGGGATGGCAGCTTGTCTTTGAAGAGAGATCAGGAAATAAACTTACGTATTTTCCAATTGACTGAATCTCAAAGGCAGCTCTTGGTCAAACTCAATTAAATTTCTTGGAGGAAAGGGATTTCACATACCTAAATCAAATGTTTCCTGACCTTTCTAAAAGAATATTTTTTATGTTCTTAATAATGAACATTATTAATTGCCATTGTTCCTTGACTATTACTCTGGCTTTTTTGTTATCAATTTTAATAAAAATTTAATATTGCCACCATTTTCTGTTTTCTCATTTTATGCTTTATAATTTCCTTCTAAGACTACTGTTCCCAGTAGCTGCAATTCCTGGCATTTATGAGGATTGCTATCCTACACCAAAACTTGAGCTACTGATATTAAGGATTATATTACTGTAAAGACCAAAAATGTAAGGGGCCAATGCCCAAAAATCATATAAAGGACAGCACACATAAACTGAAGGCAAACATTTTGAATAAGGAAGTAGAGGCTAATGAATAATGCTACATTTGAAGGTGTTATAGGAAAAAACGCCTTATTTACACACCAGGAACTATTATTCTTTCTGGGGTAAAGGAAATTATTTGGAAAAAGCAAAATGTTTGCTACCCTTGTTGTTTGTGTCCCTTGCCCAACCAACTCCACCTCAGCTTGACCCTTCCTGAAAAGAAGAGTTTCGCTTTGTGACAAGAAACAAATAAGAATGTAAATAAATACCAAATAAACAAGGTCTGGGCCTTGCATCAAGTCTGTCACTTACACAAATATAGATTTGTTAAACTAACAAGAGTTTTTTATTTCCAAAAGTTGCTGCTGTTAAAATTATGAATTTTTAAGAAACTGAAGGAGCAGATGCTCACCCGGTATAAATGGTGTTGGCTCCGTTGCACAAGGTCTAAAATGTACAATGCTTTTCTTCAGCAACTGGACTTAACAAAACATAAATGTGGTCTGAGCAAAGGCATGAAAGTTAACTCTTACAATGCTGGAGATTACTGAAGGCAACCTGAAAAAATACTAAGCTACTAGAATAAATCCATACAATTTAATTTATTTGTTTATGCATCTATGTTTGAATTACTGCATGGTGTTAACCTTCCAAAAACCCAGTGACAAACACTGATATTGTAATTTTTATACTGCTCAGCTGAAAAGCCTGGTATTTAACCACATCTTAGTCAGAATATGATATGCAATCCAAGTATTTTCTAATGTGAGACCCCTTGAGTGATCATCTTTGTCTTTAAAACCTAAAAGGAAAGATTCATTTGAAAATCTTAGCTCTTATTTTTTAATTGTGAATTTTGCAATAGTGAATTTTGCCTGGCTCTTAATGTTTGAGAGGCAACGTGGCACAGAAGTGAAAGCATTGGTTTGGAGAACCTTCCTGAATTTCTGCAAGTGTTAAGGAGTCCATCAAGTCAAGAAGTGACAAAAGTGAGGCTAAATCCACATATCTTCTTGTAGCTGTGCTGCTGCATTGTAATGCTGTGCAGTTTTGCAATGTTTCACTACTCATATTATTTGTAATTGTCTATCTTTTAGCAGGTTGTGGTGCAACTCCATTTCTGTCCTCTTTGTGACAGATTGCTTTTTTCCCATAGATACATTTGGGGGTTTTTTTGTGTATGTTTTTAACATTGCATTAGACTTGTTTTAAGAGCACCATAAAAAGTTATGTGTTACAGTTTTCAACAGTAAAATATTTATGCAGGCCAGAATTATTTATGTACTGTTAATTGACATGAGACAATTCGCAATTTTTTTCATAGTCAAATCAGTAATTATGTTGTAAACAACCAAATCATCTGCACTAATAACTTAAATGTAACTGTATATACTTTTAATGATCAAAGATATTTTTTTTCATCTATTTTAATTCCCTGTGATTTTAGACACTTGCTTTCTGATACAACCAGGTACAAGGCCATGCACCAATAACTAACTCTGAGGCAGAATTCAAATCGTTAGCTTTGAGTTATAACTAAAGCTATCTTAAGAATATTATATACAGAATAAATTGCTGTTTTGATAAAGTATTTCTTTGCTATAAAAAGTATATTGGATGAGTTTTTTCCTATGTACTACTTAACATGAAGCTATCAGTATGATTTCAGACATGCTGTGCATTCTTTCATCTGTCAACAGATTAGTGATGTGTTTGCTCAATACAGCTATGTCTTTAATCAGGGTAAAAGGCATAACTTGACAGAGTGTAATTATTTTAATTGCTGTGGAAAGACAGAGAACTAAATTAGGAGAGAAATTTGGTTTTCAAACTTGGATCTGTTCTAGAGCTGAAATAAGATTTCAGACACCTAACAAAATTTTGAACTTTGAGGGCTGAGCTACAATAACTTTTTCTAAAAGGACACGTCCCATGAAGAAGGAATGTTTTTACCTACATGAACACTGTTAACTTTAGTAAGACTTCCTTTTCAAGCACTTTCAAGGTTTCTGTTGTACAAAATAAGCATCAAGCAGTTTGTTCAGCAACCATACAATCTTTTCATTCTTGTTTCTTTACCCTTAACAGTTTCTGTCAGAAGTGGACCTTCGTTCATTTGACAGTCACACTATAATGAAAATAATTTTCATGGGTGACATTCCTCCCTCAACCCTCTAAGATGTTTTAAATTGTCAGAAACAAAACAGAAAAGAAGAAGCCTTCGGGCTTCAGATTGCAAATAACCATTATTGCACAATGGGATTTTTCGATATACTTTATGTTTACTGTAGAGTGGGACATATGGGAGCCTCTGTCAGATTGCCAAAAATTGCGTGCCACGCTCCTGTGTTTCATAGGAGCACAGCCATAGTCTCATAGCCTGTAATTCAAGAGCTTTCTCAGGTGTGACTATTTCTGACTTGAGTGTCAACATGTAAGAGCTGAATAGGGACAGTATTTGCACACAGAAGGCAGCAGGGATTTTCTGGCTGCTGGTGTGTTGCTGGCCCTTCACGCTGTTCTGCCCAGGCGGCTTTGACAAGCTCTGCCTCGCTGATGGAATGATGGTTTTCAGGCAGGTACCCCCAAACTCCTGAGCCAGCTACAGTCTGGTAAGGACACAGGTGTCATTTTTGTTTATATTCTTTTTCCCTAAATGAATATGTATTGTTTTCACTTTTTGACAGCTTAGAAAAGCCACATTACAAAACAAAATATATCCATTCTCAAGACCTTGGAGCCTTCACCTGAGTGCAAATATTTGCTCTCCCATCCTGCTCTCACCCTGCCACAGAGGGCTTGGTCCCCAGCTAGCATGGCGCTTTGTAGCTCTATTAGTTGTCACCATCAAAGGACGCAGCCAGGGGGTTTTTTTGGTCTTCTCCACACTGTTGTTTTGTGAAAAGAGAAGCTCTGGGAATTTCTTGTTTGACATCCTCAGAAAGCCAGGGGAGGAACCATTTTCAGACTTTATGGCACATAGTTTAGGCTGTCACTTAGGTCCTGCAGCTTAGCGTTTCAGTGGGTTTTCCTCTTAAAAAAATATTTTATTTTGAAAACCCCGAGTTCAGAAATACAAAAGAGAAGCAGAAACATACAGAAATCTGTCCCTAAGATTCTTCACTGCATAGTGAAATGGAGTCGGTGAGAAATATTTCCCATTCTCTTTGATACTTTCCCACCCAATTTCTTTGATTTGTCATCTGTTAATGAGAAGATTGGGCCTAATTCTGTGTTAAGGCAGGCTGCACAGGGCAGAGGTTCACCTCTAAGTAAAACTTATGTAATTTAAATAACTGCACTTAAGAAAAAAACCACAGCAAGCCAAAGCAACAAGCTAACTCCCCTCAAAAAGCCAAAAAAAACCCCCAAAAACCAACAAACCAAATCAAACAACCCACCGCAAAAGAAAACGAAATCCCCACATTCAAAACCACCATAAAACAAAACAAAAAACACCAAAAAAAAACCAGAGAGGCTTTTGGATACAGTAGTTTTGGGTCTTACTTTTGTTGGATTGTCTTCCTGCCAGCTATATCTCTAATCAATAATACTTATATAGAAGGGCTGTAATTTTTTTTATATATTACTCCAGATAGATAAGCTCCACAAAAGTTCTCACATATCTGAGGGCCTATTTCCACAATGCTGAGGACAAGAATTGTCTGCAAAGATATCTTAAAGCTACTTGAGTAGTCCTGCAGCTGTTAGATGATTACTTGGTACAAAGACTAATGGAAAAGGCAGTGCTTCTGTTCAAGTTGTCAAGTGACATCTGGAATCCCTGGTGAACTAGTGAAAATCAGTTTCACTGTAGATGCTGCCACAAAAAAGTGCTTTTTTAAAAAGAAAAATGGATCATAAGCATTGTACATATTATTCCATCACAGAAAGAGTCACTGTTATAATTGTTAGCTTTTCCCTGCACGAAAACTTCGAGCTATACAAGCAAGGTAATCTCACTAGAGGTTTCACTATGTGCTTTGTTTGTGAGGGGAGGTAGAAAGCATAAATAGGGAAAAATCAGCAGATGAGGGGTCCTTTATTTTTGGTTGGTTAAATCCTCTGGAATCCAGCTGGCAAATAGAGAGCATTGTTTCATGAAGGTGATTTTTCAAACCAAGATGCAACAAGCAGACAGGTGTTGTTTAACATTCCAGTATCTTTCATGGAAGTGCAATCTCAGATCCTGTGATGGTCTCAGTCACTGGCTGAGGTGCTCCAATAATTGCTAGAAAGGTTCTATTGGAAGTAATTAAACATTAAGCATCCTCTGTTCAGACCTTAGTAGTGATGAGTTGGTAACGCCCTTGAAATGAAGAACCTGTCCTATGACTAATATCACCATACACAAATGTTCCCTGTCTTTTCCCTTCCCTGGCCACTCTTCTGTTGGAGATGGTGTACACATGAAAATGGAGGAATGGAAAAAGGAAAGGGACAAAGAAGTGGACTTCCACGTATGGAAGGTCCAAGAGGACCATCCCTAAGCCGGACTGCGACTATCAAGAAGGACTTTACTTGTTGTTACCCTTGTTCTCTGTTCAAAATTGGAATTAAAAGGTTTTCTTCTTTGTTCCTACAGTTAGCATTAGCAGGTGCAGCCTGTCAGTGTGGGTACAGCTACCATTGGTCAGTTCTCCCTGGGGAGCTGTCCAATCCCGCTTGTCCCTGCTTGCTCCTTCTAAGTTACCACCCATAGAAGTTCTCACCCTATAGTTTGTGGCGGATTTGCATGTTCCGCCTAATCTCCTCCCAGTTTCTAGTTAGTTCTATTCCCGAGGGCATAAAAAGCCCTCCACTTTATTAATAAAGGAATCGGTTCTGGCTTTCAAGGTGTTCACATCGTCTCTGTGTCTTCATTGCGGGTCACGGGGCGGGTGAACTTAACCTTAAGCCCTTGCAGCTACGGTCCACCTGAGCTCAGCAAGCTGTCAAGAACCCCCGTCGCCGGTCTGATCCTCCTCCCGAAGATCAAGACTGCGACACTCTTCCACATACTTTTCTACAGTTTTTTGGCCATCACCACCTCAAACTTATCAAGAATTGCAAGTGATTCAGACTGTGATAAAACTTAGTGGAAATGCACCCATCAGTGAGCACGGCGGAGAGATCTCAGAGCATCACACCGACACCTGGGCAGTGGACCATGAAAGCCTGAGAGGAAAAAGCCAATAAATTACTGCCTCTGCAAGAAATTCAAAATGTTTCATTTTAGCTTTTTTCACATATTATTGTTGCTTTTAAAGCTGCTCTAGCCTACAACATCTTTATTGAAAGGTTAACTGAGAGACATGGAAAGATTGCAAGAATTTTTTGATCTGTATTTATAGCTATGTCATATGAGTTTGTGTTAATTGTACATCTCTCTAAATGCAATTTATTCTCAGTGATTACTCAAAGTTTCTTGTAACCCTTACTTTCTTTCATTTATGCAAGGTTATTCCATACAACATCTATATACAAGCTTCCTAATAGCTTCATCTATGGACCTTTCTAAGTGTTTTTTTGCATTGTAAGATGTACACAAAAGGTTTGTTGTTGATTATATACATCATCTCTTTAAGTCAACACTTCCGTTGTGAAGAGGTTCTATAGCAAAACATATTTTGAGCTCTTTTTTTTTAAGTACTACTTTTCCTTACAGTTTAAGGCATGTTTTTTGAATTGTGTCAACTATTTACTTTTTTATTAAAAAAAAAAAAGCAAAACAAAACAAAACATACACATCCTTTAGTTCTAATGAGTAACTGAACAATATGGGTCAGGAGAGGAGCTGAAACACATGTTACAGAAAAATGTTTTTCTCTCTATCCAGGATGAAAGCAGGCATCCGAGGCCATTGCCTTTTGTCATGCAAAAACTATAAAAACTAAAGAAATGTGTAAAATGAAGGAAAATACAACCCAAATTATGTTTTAGAGTAAGCTCAAATTCATCATTTTGCAAAATATTGTTCGTCTTCAAGTAAGAGCAAAGAGACTGGTGTTTTTAAAGACTAGACATCCAGGTTTAGCGAGATAGCCATGAGATTTGCCTGGAATCCCAGACTCAAGGTGCAATTCCTTGTCTTATTTCTGCAATGGAGCAAGAGGTAATCTAGGATTTAGGGCTGACCTAGGTCAGATGCGAGGGCAGGGGGAAATGAGAGATGGGCTTATTGGGAAGGAGCACAGATAACTACAGTCTTGAGGTAAGTATCACTGTGGGGAAGGTTAGAAGGGAAAAAAAAAAGATTACTAACAGAAATATAATATGACAGGAGAGAAAAAAGACTGCTCCAGGGTCATGGAAATTTTGACTACAGTGACCCAAGGATAAAGTTCTCAGTGTACTTCATGACCTGTGTGCCAGCCAGTGTTGGAGATGGCACCTGCACGATTGCGGACGAGCGGAGGAGTGAGAGGGACAATGACCAACCTGAACACTAACACTAAGGACTTTACTCACAGTTACCCCAGTTTTTTATTAAAGTTCAAATAAAGAGTTCTGTTATCCCCTGTCCCTGTGGTACTGGCTGCACTGATGGGCTTAGCCTGTCAGTGTAAGTTCAGCTACCATTGGTTGATTCCCCCTGAGGTGCTATGCAATCCTGTGAGTCCCCTGTTCTCTCCTCCCCAGTTACCACCCACTTATTATCCTACCCTATCCTATGTAGCGGATTTGCATGCTCCGCCTTAACTCCTCCCAGTTTCTGGACTGTTCTCTCCCCGAGGGCTTAAAAGGCTCTCCCCCCTGTTCAATAAACGGATCGGCACCAGCTCTCCACGTGTTTGCTTCTTTCCTGTGCTCTTCGGGTACCAAGGCGGGCAAACCTAACCTGAGGCTTCTGCAACTGCATCACACCACACTCAGCAGGCAGACAAGAACCCCTGACGTCGGTCTTGATCCCTTCCCAGAAAATCAAGACCGCGTCAAGCCAGGACAGAATCTGCTTTGAATATCAGCCTGAAGTACTGAGTGGTGTGTCAGACTTAACTGGGGAATGGCGGGATACGGATTTCAGGGAACAAGTAGCTGTTCCTTATTGAAAAGAGCTGAGAGGCACTGAAAGTTAAACCTTCATTTCTCCTTACATGTGTGTTCAGTGTGATGTGCTGCTCTGTGTACAGTATGAGAATTAATAACTTTCTTGCTGTTGATTTTGAGATTTTACAATATTCCACTCCTACTTTTCAGAACATTTAGTTATGTATATCAGTCAATATAAAGCATGTTTTAAGATTAGTAAGTATGTTATTATGTTATTAGATAAGTTTTTAAATATATGAGTATAACTTTTCATTTTGTAAGCTTGTCAGATGATGGGGAACAATAATGCATAAGGGGAAAAATCCCAGTTCCTACCTCAAAAAACCTCATATTGCTGAACTAATTACCCACCACTTTTAACTGGAGAATTTAGAAAAACTCTAAGTATTGCTAAAATAGCCTTGGCACTGTTTGTAACAATCTTCAGCTGCCACTTGAGAAGCCGTGGGCAATCCAGGACATCCACACTGTGCTGTGGCAAGAGGTGAAGGCTGGACTGAGACACCAAACTGCCCCAGGCTTAATGCCAAATCCTCTGTACTCACTGCTGATGGATGAATATTTACAGAGCCTGAACAATAGCATCTTTATAAACTAAACAAGAAATAAAAAAAAATTAATTTATAATCTTTGTAGATTCTTCAAATCAGTATTAAAATTCTCATGTCATTTCCACTTGTATAGATTCTACTTCTACCACAGGTAGCAGTGTTGCATCACTATAGAAAGACGTCTTTTACAATTGTGGTTTACAAGGCAACTGAGTGCTAGTGTTACTGTGCAGAGTACCTTGACAATTGGAGAAACATTTTTCTCCAGGATATTGAAATATTCATTTGTACCTGTGCATTTTCCTGGAAGTTTATCCCCTAGGACTTTTACATTAACGCTCGATTCCGCTCACCATGTGTACAATTTTGTAATGCCCTCTTTATACACTAAGTGTAAAGGCACAAAAATGGAAGTGTAAATCCTTAGCCTTTGAAGAAGTGCTCTGTGTGTAATACACTAAGAGTTGGCTTAGTTTACACCAAGACAGAACAGAAACCTGTCAGAAGGTGAAGTGGAATAGATTCTGCCCAGTGGAGCCATTTCCCCCAAATGTGCTGCCATATCTTTTCTATACTATGCCATACATCACCCAATAAATCACTCATCATGAGTAGCACTATTTCATTCCAGAAACATTCTAGCACATTAAAGAATGGGACTCAGAGAAATTCAATGAAAATGCTTCTAAATTTCTCTTTTTATTCTATTGCTTCACTATGTTGTTTTTCTAAAATGAAGCAATTTTGGCCTCCTAAATCCTATGTCACACATTTAGACAAATGTTCTTTTATTAACTGAGCAGTTACATAGGGTGATACTTTTTGTCAGGCAGTTCATATTGTATTGGCAATGGAATGATAAACATACACTAGATCAGATATTTATAGCAATACCAGAGAAATATTAGTAGATATTTGACCAAACAAGAGGTTTGTAGTACATGAGATTCAGTTTCAGATGATACCAGAGAACATTTTTGTAACAACGATAAGAAGGGAGACGTGCAGAATGAGAGGAATTCAAACTAGAGACCACATTCAGAGTATTTTGCTAGTAGGTTAAAAGATGTGCAATTTATAACTGGGTTTTAATAATAGTGAATTCCAGTTTCATCATGTTCCAAGGCGTAGGGAAAGCACTCTCTTCCTCTTTCTTTTAATTTTCTATTTAATAATTCTAGATAGCTTATAGTTCTACTGTAAATTTCAAGTATTAATTAAAAAAATATCCTTGTTTGGTTTTGTTGTGGTTTGGTTTTTTTAGCTATCAGCTTGTCTGTAGGAACAAACCAGCTGTAAATACTAAAAATGCTTAGCAGAGTTTTTTTGGGCCCCCTGCAATGCTCTAAATTTATTTTTGTCCCTTTCTCCTTTGCACTTACCATAATATCTGCTATAAATTGACCAGACTATTGCTCAGAAACTCCAGGCAAAAAATGTATAAACAGCAAAAATCCAAGGATAAGACTTCTCCCTCAACTTGGAAACCACCACACGTGCTGTTGATGTTGCAGCCTTTTGAGAGGAACGGGCATGTTGCCATCACACTGAAGTTTCCATAACCAATACGCTGATGAAAAATGAATGGCCAAGATGAAGACACTGAAGTGCCTCAAGGGCCACTCTGAAGCATAAGAGAAAAGAAAACTCTGAATCACCAGGAAAAGAGAGAAAAAAATACCCAGCTATGTTCATGCAGAGACACACACACTGATATTTCTCAAGGTGGATTGGTTTGATAAAAATTATGACCTTTTTCCTCTACCCTATTCTTTTTTCCACTACTAAAAATATTGCAAGTGCCTGAGGTGTAAGTCAGAGCAAACCCCCATTATCACTCCAGAGAGTTGGCACTTTGCTCATTAGGCTTCTTAGGATCTCACTGAGTGACCTTGTTTGGTGGGAAGGCACAGATGGAGTCTGTCAGTAAATCTTGTTAATGTAACAAGTATTCCTACTGCTAGATGAGGTTTGCACCTCATATAAGCATTTCTAGCCCAAGTAAACAACCACTATTCCCTCCTCCCAATGTCAACCCCTTTTTTTTCATGCCACCAGGTACTTCACCATTTGTTTTTACTGTGAATTACCAAAAAAAGAACAGCTTCCTGTGAGTGTAGGATGATCTTTCTCTCAAAGGCAGTCATGCACCTCACTTCTGGAGAAAGTGATGTTTGCTTTTAGGTTTGGAAGTGTTACCTGATAAACACGACACCTTTCTTCTGCTATGAATGTTTTCCTGGGCAAAAAGATATTTTTATGATAGGAATGCAGTTTTTCCTAGATTTATGCTCACACTATAAAATATAGAGAGCTAATATATAAATAATAAATGAGGTTTATTTATGAAACAATTCTAAATGGTTTAAAATTTTAGGATTTAGCCACTATTTTTCTACCACAAGAAAATAAAAAATCTGTTTTCAAAGTACATTCAGCTTCTAAAAGGCAATGCTAAAAAGTTGACAGCAGCTTAATTCAATGGATACCTTTGAGTAAAAG
This sequence comes from Sakesphorus luctuosus, assembly GCA_013396695.1. Lineage (NCBI taxonomy): Eukaryota > Metazoa > Chordata > Aves > Passeriformes > Thamnophilidae > Sakesphorus > Sakesphorus luctuosus. The sequence continues at coordinate 1,768,546 of VWZD01010412.1, read as the reverse complement.
AAGAGGGATACAACAATAACTGAAATATTTAAGTAAAATTCAGTGTTGTGAGCCTGACCACAAGGACAAATTTCATGCTGAATAAGCAGCTATATTTTCTAAGTGTTTTGCGTTGTTGAAGCACAGCAGCAAAGCTAGGAGTGGTTGAATTAGGGACTCTTCAGATTTTTTTAGTTAATTTCCCAGTCCAAATGGGATTGTGATGACATTGTTTCAAAGCAACAGCCCTTGCTCATTTTGAAATGGTGTTCTATCCTGCTTTGCACATGAAAGAATCAAGTCTGACATTAGAAACTGAGGTAAGTCTCTATTGTTTTTTCTATAACCACTTGTTTCTACGAGCTAGTTCAGGGCTCCAACCCCTGGAATTTAGAGCCCAAATAAAAGAGAGAAAATAGTCCTGCTCATCTGTGCCTGTCCCTGCAGGAAAGGCTGACTGCAGTGGGGTCTCTGTAACACCACCTGATGGTTTGAATTGCTGAGAAGGAAGAGAGACAACAGACAGAGCCACATGGCTTTTACTTGTGCCTTTCCACTCCTCACCCTTCTACTAAAAGCCAACACTGTTCACAAACTTACTAATGGCTGTGGTTTATAGTGCCTGTTTGTTTTAAAATATATTAATTTATTTTATTTCATGCGTATTTCTTCTAAGTTCTCATTGCTTTCAATGTTCCAGCACTTTTTTATTAGTTAAAACTCCTCTTTCCTACTTGCTACTGCAGGGATTATAAAACGAAATTAAATGTAGGACATCAAAGATCATCATGGGCAGAGGAATAAAACCTCCCTGCAAGCTCAGTTAAGTAAAGAAGATGGTCTGATAACAGAGCATATGTTGTTAACAAGGCACCAAAGGTAGGAACAGGCCTGCAGAAAAAGACAGACTATCATTATTAAACTCTTTAAGTTGCATGGAAACTGATGTCCAGAGCCTGCTACCACAGGAATGGTGAAGGCTTCTCGGGATCTGATAGGAAAGAAATTAGCAGAGTACATAAAACAAATAAATGGGACAGAGAAAGCAATGCTGGCAGAAACATGCTGGAAATGTTTGGTTTGAAGCACAGTCCTGGCAAACTGTTTTCAACATTGTTATTGGTCAGGTTTGAACAACACTGGCTTATCTTGCTCTTGGCTTCAGATTTTTAGACAAGTGATACTATGCCCTAGTATGATCCATGACACCCGACAAAAGTGTCACTTTCTTCTGCCTGTGCAGAGGCTAAAAAGTCACATAATGGCTGCTGCCACTTCACTGTTGATTGTTCACTTGAAACTACTCAATAGTGGAAGGAATAACTATGTTTGATTTTAGACAATATGACTTTGGATTGTTCCCTGGGTTAAATTGTCTCTCAGTATGTGTATGTGGATACTCTGGAAGACTGGCCCCAAACAACACTACACTTCACAAGAAACAAATCCTGTTGCGTACAAGCTCTGTAAATAAAATAATAATAAAAAAATTTTGAAGAAAATATTTTAGCTTAACCCTTTCCTCAGTGAGCTCTAATTAGGACTTACATACTGTACAGACTTTTCAAAGATGGAAGCTGTTATTTGTGCCAATTTTGCATGCTGTAGTAAAATGGAAACAGTGTAGTTCTTATAAATTAGCTGCATTATTTCTAAGATTGATAGGTTGGTATTATCAAGTGCTTGCTTTCACTTGTTCTGTTCACTCGAGCTATTTTCTTGTTAGAGGGGCTCTGTGTTGCAGTGACCAGTGTATTGCAAGTGTCCTGTCCTACATTACCATTACTGTAGGTGCCTGCAGTAATGAAACTGCAAGCCTTAGCAATTCTTTCTTGTAATGGTTTGTTCTCATAGTTAATTGACATAGCCATGGAAGCAGTGCCTTAGATTGCTTCTGCATCACTGCAGACACACTTTCAGAGAAAATATTCTGGTCCTAGGAAAACACCATTCCTTTCAAATGATAGGCCCTGCAATGAAGCCTGAGGCAGCTGGAAGAAGCAGAGCCTGAAATTCAGATTGCCTTACTTTTATCAAAGCAAAACTACCTTTTCCCCCCCAGGAAATTAATAAGATACTTCCATTGTTGGTTGATTTTAGCTGATTTTTAGCTAATTCATCCTAAAACATCCAGATTTTTTTTTGTGATGTTTTTCATTGCATTCAAGTTTAATTTGTACAGATAAAATTTCTCTACTTATACTGTCTTGTTGTTTAGCTAACTTGTTAAATTTAGAAGTGAAAACATATTCAGCAATGAGAAAATATTCTGACACTGAAAACTTTAATGGAAGAACTATTCTTTTAATCTTCATGTTGAGTTTCTGTATCAAGCTATACTTGGCAAATACTTGAATGATTGAGATGTTGGTTTCACAAACACAGAGCAAGTTCACCACTGATCACAGTCACCTAGAAATGTCCTGGAGCAATATTTCACTTCACAAGGCTTGGTTTGCTGCTAACAGTGAAAACTTATTTACTATTTATTTGTTGAAATAACTGTGCTTATTTATATATATTGGGATTAGGACTATTTTATTTCAGATCAGTAATTTGTAGCTCAAAGATACCCATAAAGTGCTTTCTGATCATTAAAAATACTGCAGGGGAAATGAAAACACTTATTACTTCATTAATTTAACAGTCATTCTTTTGCTTCTTATAGGCTACTGTCAACACCCTTAAAGCAAGCTCTGAAATCAAGATCTGTGAGCTGCTATTTTGGCAAATTTCATTTTAAACTATGCAAATTCAGGAAAAAAAAAGGCACTGATTTTAAAGTCAAATTCTAACAAAAAGAGATATAATATTATTTTTCTATAGTCTCACATGATACACAAAATAATCTTACCAGGAATCTGGAGCTTGATAGTGATTGGCATCAGCTCCAATGTCCTTGATATGTGTCATGGCATGGATTATTGCTCAAATCAATACAAAGCAATTTCCAATCAAGGGAAACGACTGTACATTGGTTTGTTCTGATCCATTTTCAGATAGTATTTCTACAGCCTCCCATGGATTTGCAGCTGCTCAATTGCAGTCTAATTGCATGACCCCTGCAGAACAACCCCCAAGGAGTGTTAGTGGTACATGGTGACATTCAGAACAAAGCAAATACAGTGATACTTGCAGTTACACAGGAAGGGAGAGCATAGCAAGTGAAAATAAAGACCTCATGTTGAGGCACGGGTGTCACATGTTCTTATTTACAAAACCTCTAGAATGTTTGTATGGCTCTAAAATTCCCACTTATTTATTTTAGAAATACTAATTTAAAATCGTATTTTTCTCATATACAGAAGAAAGAATAAACCAGAGGAAAATAACCAGGTGTGGTAGGTTATACAGCAAAGTTCCTGGAGGAGTTCCTTGTTAAAAAGAAGCAAATGTCTTTCAGAAGTGTTACTCTGCTAAACAACTTCACAAGTCATTGGGGAAATTGGAAGGCACCTTCAGTCTTCCAGATATTCCAGGTTTGGCTCACAGCCTGTGCTTTGGGCATTTAATATTTTCAGTAGTGTTTGGGGCTGGTGTTTTGGGGTTTTTTTGTTTGTTTGTTTGTTTGTGTTTGTTTTTTTTTTGTCTTCTTATTAGAAACTCATTTTCTGTTAATGCATCAAGGAATAATGGTGTTATTCCAATATATAGCAACAGCTTATATCAGGACAGCCTGGGAAAGAAAGTGATACTATTTCTCTTCAAGGGAGCAAGGGGGAAGATGGGAGGGCCAAAGTAATTCCCCAGTTTTAAATTTTCACTGAGACTGTAGATTCCTGTTCTAATCTCGTTAAAAGTGTGGTGGTGAATTCAGATGCTGGAAGAGTTGCTTCATGTTTCAGCTTAAAAGAGGTGCCACAGTTCCATGTCAGAACATAAACAAATTCACATGCTCGGGATCTGCTGTGCTCTAGCTGGACACATCAATCAGAAAAATCTCCCTACACCCACAAAGAAATCACAAATTTGGCAGTGAATTCTGAGGATCTGTATGGTGAAAAGCCTATTTTTCCCTATGTTTTACATAGGGATGCCTTACTGGTCTCATTTTTTTACTATAAGCCAGAATTCCTGAACTTTGAAATAAACTGGTAAGAGTACTGCCTAAACTTAAAGCCACCATTAAGAAGAAAGGACTCTGCAGTAAGCTCTAAACTCCCAGGAAACCTTTCTGTCGGCATTTTAGAGCTGCTGGAAGCTTTTCTTTGCAGACTTGGTGGGGATGATGCTTAAGGGTGTCTTGCCAATGGACTTTGCAACTATCCAGGTGTCACTAAAACACAACCTGTCAGTTCTCAGTGAAAAGGCAAAATAGGTTCTCAAAGGCCCTCATTTTATACACTAAAAGAGAAACTTCAACTCTATTGAAAAAAAATCTTCAACAGAACACAAATTGTTTGCATAGAAAAATATTACAATACAGGAATGCGAAGGCCAAACAAACAATTAGAAGGAAAATTCAGACCATTTACACAGAAATGAAGACAGGGTCTCCTAATATTCCACTTTTTGTTTTCTCATCATCAGTTGTATCCAACTGCTGAGAGAAAAGCATTTCTCTGTGGAACTTTCACTGTTGTATTTCTGTATTTAACTATTTTTACTGATTATGCACGTACTTTTTGGACAAATTAATACAAACTTACTGCCATATTACTTCTACTCTTTCTCATGGAACTGTTTTCCATACTGTAAAGAGTGGTTTGAATTCTTGTTACACTTTTTGGAATGATTTCTATGGCTTTTGTTGAAAAGGACAGAAAGCTGCCAAAGCAAGAGAGTATCACTTAGAGTCTCCTTGCATCTGTTTAATTTCTGAGGTTTTTTGCAAGAAGCAATTATTGTGACAGTATTTGTTATTGATAATGTCACATTGAGGTGAAATGCAGTTGTTTTTGCAAGACTACAATGCCTTAAGGGAGATCTTGTTAAAATCCTACCTTTGGTGAAACATTAATGTTGTACTGAATTGGCCTCAGAATTTATCAATTTTAACTTTGCATATGCACTAGGACTCTTAATTTCCTACAAAAGTAGCCTTTACTTTTCATTAGTTTGAAGGGAAAACTTTAGCTAGAGGTAATATTTTCCCCCGACACACACCTATTCATCTAACTGAGAATATTTGATTAAGCATATGCATTAGATGGGATAATAGATAATCTTTGCTTGATTTTAATTATCTTGGACTCTGATGCCAATGTCAGTGATGACAGATGCCAGTGGGAGTTCTGAGTACAAGTACAGGGCAACTCAAGGGTCTGACTGAGCACTACTTTGCAACTGTCTTGTTTTTAGTTTCTGAATTATTTTATCCTAATTGTTTCTCTCACACTTCTAAAAATTACTGTACTTACACTGATATTTATTTGAGAATATAATTAAGACTCAATACAGACTTTTTCTTCAATAAGTAAAACTGTTTCTAAAGCTAAATATATCAGTATCTTAATACAAATGTCCATTTCCCCCCCAAATTATCTGTACAAAGCTTATTATAGCAAATTTTGGTAAAGCTGCTAGAACAAAGTAAACATCTTCACATTGATATTAGGATTATTTTTAACTCAGGGACAAGAACTCCTTAGCAATAATTAATAATATAAACTGGCCAAAAGTAGCAATTTTATGGCAAGTGGCCTTTAGACCTCATCATACACTACCAAACTGTCGGAGGAGACCAGACCGAGAAGGAATTCATCAAGTAGCAGAAATATTGCAGACGCTGGGTGAATGAAGATGCAGAGACCCAGGACCCTGGGCAGCACACGCCGTGGCTGAATCGGGACTATGGGGGCTTTTGGATGGACACTTCCCCAGTTTAAATGTTATACCCTTAAGATAGCTTCCCTGTTTGTTCTTCCCACAATCCCCTGGAATTCTCCCACCGACCTCGTTCTCCTATTGGTCCCTGTGCCGCTCCTCCCCTCCCTCCTTCCCTGCATTTGCATGTACCCAATGAAGTGCGTTACTCCTCCCCGTCTCCGCCCCTCTTCCCCGCCCACATCCAGGACATTTGCACATGCCCCTTATAAGCAAGCGCGTGCTATTAAACTTGGCTTTTCCTCGTGGTCCCCTGGCTGGTGCAGACTTATTCCGGTAGGAGGGGTCGCCGGGCCGGGGGCGGGAGGAACCAACCCTAGCTTCTAAGGGGCCTGATCCTACGGAGCACTGCCGCTTGCTGCTTTCCTAGCCTGGCTCCTGGAAGCGAAAACCCCTCCACTATATTAGTGGAATTATTAATCCACTGATACCAAACACACCTTGCCCAGGAATACTCCTCTTCTTTGTCACACATAATTTTATTGCGGGATTACAGGGAATCGTTTGGAGAAAAAACTTCTACCCAGTTTCTGTATCCTATAATGTTTCAAGCCAAAGATCAATTGTTGCATTTTTTTCCAGTGTGATTCTGTGATGGCGTTGTGTCAAAAGGCTTGAAGAAAGTCCACTCATAATATAGCATTTATGGTGAGGCTCTAGATATTTTATGGCTTATTTGAAAAGACTATTTGGACAATTTGCTGTTCACTTTGGAAAAACTTTTTCATAGACATTTCTTACTATATCCATCTTAGGGTATGTCTGAAAGCCATTACTGTAACCTAAGTAGCCACCAAATAATATGTATAAAATGATCTATACATACAAAAAATAAACCATTGGAGAGCTAAGAAAATCATTCTACCAGCCTATAAAACCTCTTTCCAGACTAATGTGTTCAAAGAGCTGCACATATTTCTTTATGACAAGGCTTTTCTACTGGAGCAATAAGATTCTCCCATGTCCTAGGGGCAATCTATGCAATTAGAATAGGTGAAACACAAAAAGACATTAGGTAGAAGGTGATACTTATAGGCAGGTAGGGAAAGAAGGTGTAAAACTTAGTCATCAGTGCTCGTTAGTATTAGAATTTCTAACATTGATCTAATATAAATCATGAATGTTGAAAACATTAACCATAAGACAAATTTTAAGTACATGAGGCAATCCTTCTTACCTAGAAAATTTATGTTTATTGCTTCTTTAGTTACTGAGAGTCAAGCATACACTTCAGATGCTTTTCTAAGTCAGATTATAGTGGGAAACAGTATATTCTAGAGCTCTTGCTTCAAGTATTTCCACTTCTGATTGTACCTCCCCTCCCTATGTTAAGAAGGCATTATTATTCAGAAATAAATCCCTCTAGAGCTTTCTTGGAGGATTTTAATAATGAATATTATAGCAAGGCAGGTGTGTGCCATATCACACTGTTGTAGAGGCATCATTGTCACTAACTGAAGTGTAAAACAAGTGTAAGTCCTCAGATATCACAGGAGAAGACAGTCTTCTTGGTATTTAGGCATAGTTCACTTTAAAACTAAGATAGTTGTTTATGTAAAAAGCATTAAAATACTATAACTGACACAAAACATATTATCTTCTATTAAACTTTCTGAGCAAAACTGGGATTTAAAAAAAAAATTCAATTATTACTATACGGAATATGACATCCTCTGTGGTGCTGAGTACTTCTAGTCAGCTAAGTGGTATGGAAAAAACAGATAGGATCCTGATTTCTTTTTCCAGGTGTGAGCCCATATCCTCAGCTTGCAAATGCTTCAAATTTTTAAAAATAGAAACTGTAATGTGTCATCTATTGCCTTCTCAACCTGCAACTAAACAGATTTGAATAGGTTATATGCTTTTGCCTCTTTTCTCCTTGCTTGCAGTGTGACACAACGAGGAATCGCGGCTTCCTTGTGGCATGGAAAGAGCTGACAGAAATATTTTCTCTCCAACTTGACCTTATTCCTAGAAATATTTTGTTCCACAGTCACCTGGGGGACAAGCTGAGTATCTCTCTGGGCCTCCAGTGTTCCTGTCTCCTGTCAAGAACTGAGAACACATCTGTAGCATGGACAGCAACAAGCGATCCCAAACTACAGTCTGAATGTTGGTGCACTTTCCTTGTGCAGGGTTTTACATTAGAAAAGAGTGCAGAGAGTTGAAGACAGATTTGATGAAATTGGAGTAAGATGCATTGCTAAGCAGTCACTGACATTCTATGAGATCCAGTTTTGTATTCCTTGCTAGCTGAAATTACAATACCTATGCCTGGAATTCAATGTCTTAACACAAATACAACAGTACTATCTCACCATGATCTGGAGGACTTTTCACTTGGCAATACGTTTATTCTTTTCCATGTAAATGTTCATGTTAAACCCAGAAAGCATGAACTTTCAATACCTACTCAGTTGTATGTACAACCCATGGAGATAAAGATTTGTATTTAAAATTGTACCATGGGCAGGACAAATGACACATACTAGATTACTTTCCCTCTGTGTACAGGCTAGGGGAGATGTAATTTCACTACTTTCATTTTTGGAAACTTGCTTGAGATCCTAAATTAGGAGCCAGGCAATCATGCTTCAATCATGTATGCAATTCCAGTAATTCCTTTTATTTTGCCTAAACATATGTAAACTTCCATACCTATAAGTCCAGCTTTGACATATTCATTCAGTACTCAGCCTTATGTTTCCACAGTTTGTCTCTCCAGCTTTCATAGGCAAAGCACCATCTGACTCCCTGGCATTTTGCAGAGCTGCATGCACCACCCTGCTGAGTATGTTAAAACAACTCTTTGTTTTTGCAGTTGAGAATATGTTTTTTTCTCTCCATAGTGAAAGTCTCAGAGGCAAAAGTTGATTTCTGAGTTTGAAATTATATTAGATAAAGTAGATTTTGCAGAAGGTCACTCACTGCTGATTAAAGAGAATATCTTTTCTTCTATGCTATAATTTAAACCATTGCTCCTTGCCAGTTCTGCACCTCCAGTTGCTAAACCTTTTTCCCAATCCTTTTCTGCAACATGGAAGATATCCTTCTATCTACATATAGGAATATAATTACTTCAGCTAATGCCATTATATGATTTTCTTATGAAAATGGGAAAACACTCTGATTAAAAACCTTGACATTAGATTTTGAATAATCTATCAGTCAATTGTCCAGATGACAAGGTGATAGAAGGGAGCATGTATATAAAGAGTTTAAAATCATAGCCCTGTGTTATCCTCAGACATTAAGACCTATGTACACAATTTACTATTTTCATAAGCCAGCCTCATTTTCCCATGGCATTTTTACAACGCATCTATTGCACTGCATCCAGTGTGCAAACTCAAATTAAAAGAAATCTTCTACTACAGAAGAAATTCACATATTTTAATATTTATCTCAAATAATTAGTGTCAAGATTGTGAGAGATACAAACAAAAGAATAGATGAGAGCCCATGAAGACATCAAAAACTTATGCTTGTGGTTATGACACTTTCCACCAACTGAAGGGAAATAAAGGCCTTCTACATCAACCATTCCTCTTGCTATTTCTTGTAATTTATTTTTTTCCTCTGGCCAGTGGTTTCAGTTTGCTCAGAGAATAAATAAACAGTATACAGTTTTCTGCTTTTTATTAGTGAGAAGTCCATAGCATTTTCTGGACTAAGGTGGCACACACTTTAAATTACACAAGCAGTAAAAAGACATTAATCTGGACATTGGCAACTCACTTAGTTTCAGGGTTGTAAAAAATATTTGAGTATCAGAAGTAAAAAAAACCACACTTGCAGTAATTTACTGATTTGAATAGAGACTTCTGCTTCAAAATGGCCATTCCATTAGCCAAAGTACCCACCTGAAAAATAACCAAAACAAACAAAACAAAGCTATTTCAATATCAGTAAGATGGCCTCAGGGTGTTTTGCTGGTTTGTGGGGTTTTTAGTTTACCCAATCAACACAGGATGACAAAAAGACCCAAATCCAGTAAATATATCACACACACAGACTGTTGGAAAATCTTGTAACTACTAACTTCTACTAAGAATAGTAAAGACATGAGAAATTGTGCCACTCTGCCTAGACTTTTTTCATCTGAATTAGACAATTTAGGTTCAGAAAGGCCAGCACATACACAGACAATATGCACTAATCAAACCCACTCCTTAAGCTACTTGCAAGCTCAGATAGGAACCGAACCTGCTCCCAACAGGGTCAGCACAGGCTCTGGCTTGACTTCACAATGAGCTTCAGCTTTCCCCCCTCCAAACTGAACACCAGTATTTCAAGCTTGAAAGCTTTAGAGTTCTGAGCTGATATTTGTGGACAGGTTGAGTTTATTTATATAAGATGGGCCTCCTCATGGCCTGGCTGCTAATCAGGTTTCTCATTTTCACAAAGTCAGCTTCTTTTCCATCTGTCTCTGGTGGCTGCACTGGTGCTGTGCATTGTCTTTCATGCTTCACAGGGGGACATTTTTTAACATGACCATTAAACCAAAAGTTCGCTCAAAATTTGTGTTACCCTGTGGAGCATGAAGAGCAGCAGGGAAGAGCAAAGCACCTATGGTGCCCAGGGAAAACCTGGCAGGTGGTGAGAAGCCAAATCCCCTGTACACTGAAGTTAAATACCTCAGATGGAGGGAAAGGACAGATGCAGTAAGACAGAAAAGTAGTTGTAATGGTGTATAGAACTGAAGTTTAGAAAACAGTGATACAGAATTGAGGAAGAAATGTGACTGGAGACATCAGCGGAGGGAGAGATGGGAACATTTTAAATCTATATCCTCACTCAAGCAAGCATTTGGAAGCCAGTATAATTTTGAATTCTACCTGACCCTTCTACAGTGTAAGATGCTAAACAATGTGGAGGTCTATCATACTGGGCAAAAGACTTGTAGTCACATATGGACTGAAACAAAAAGGATGATTTTCTCACAGCTTGCAATGTTTCACATAAATCAGCAATAATATGTTGCACAAGGAAAAAAAGAAGAGAGTACATATTTCAGCCAACACTTTGTCCTCCATATTAACTGTAACTCAACCTCCCAAAAGGTTTGCTCTTTAAAACTCATATTTTCATGCAATTCACCACACACTCTTCACATTGCTCTCACTGCTCTCTTCTTCAACAGCTTCCTGAACACTTAATAATCTTGACTCTTGACATTTAAGAATCTGCTTTGCTTCAGAAAAATGCCAAATCTACCACACTAATTTCCATCTTACCCACCTCACTGATCCTTCTCCCACTTACTCTCCAGATGGGCCCTGTAAAAGTTTTCTCTAGGATTTTTTTGTTTTTATTTTCTAAGCTTCCCTCTCTAAAAGAAAACCAACAATTTTTTTGCACGAAAATCTCAGATTTTATCCCAATTTTCAAGTTTCAAATAGTGGCAGATAATAATATTTTTAAAACCTACATTTACTTTTCACTGTCACACAGCTATTCCCCAAAGTGACTGTTCACCTGCTTCTCAACCTTCTACACATTTTTCCTCTCAGCTTTTAGAAGTCTGGATGTTTTTTTCATAATGTTTTCATTATTATCTAAATTTTTCAGACATGTTCTGTGATTCCTCCTCCAGCAAGTGCTGACAGCAAGAAGAGAGAAAAAAGGCCAGTGCAGCTGTTCCAGTCTCTTCCCACCCATTTCCCATAGTAACATTCACACCTTCGTCTCTTTAGAGAGATTTTCTAGTCTGGTTTTGTCCCAAACATCATCAGATCATTGCTTATCCATAGGATACAGTTATGAGAAATATGTGCAAACTCCAGTGACTGAAGCTGCTAGAGGTCGGGCAGACTTGTCTCCTGAGTTTTGGATAGTATGAATCAAGACAGGACAGACTTTTCCATTTCTGGATGTTTTGGTTTCAATCCATGTCTGAATCCAAACTTTTTATAGCAAACCTCTTGGAGAACAGAGGTGTGCCCTTCTGTATCTCCTTTGCTATAGATATAATGCCCTTTGTTGCCATGTTAAGTGTTCCATGAGACTGAAACAGAGGGACCCCTTCCACTAATGTATCAGGTTCACCAATAGTATCATTGTATTGAAAAACTATGTGCTCAGAGCCAGAGAGTGCCCTGATGTACATCCTGAACTTCAGAATATAACTTCCAACCAAGCACACGTTATGGTATAAATATATGATCCTGCCCTTTAGGGTACAGAAAATCTTAACTGCTTGTGAATAGCAAACACTGTTGCAATTTTCCCTGTTGTTTTGTAAGATTTAATCAACCGGAAGTAGCCCTTGCAAATTGCTTCAAGGCAGGCAGGAAAGCTCCCTGGTTTCTGCAGAGCAGGTAGTAGATGACAGAGTTGTACCCCCTCAGCTGTGTGCAGCATAGCTGAATCCTTTCTAAACATATTAGTTACTTTTACAAACAGGCTTGGAATACAAGCTGACTTCAGTTGGAGAGAAACAGGTTCTCTACATGCTCACAGGCTGCTTCCCTTCCCAGGTCACCAATTGTGGTCACTCTTAACAGCACGGTGCTGCAGCTAAAACAATAAACCTTGACAGTCAGTCTTGGTAGTGGAGGTTTGTCTCAATCTGTCTCTGAAATAAAGGTAATCTCCAGCTACCTGCCAGGGCCCCGGTGAAGCACAAACAACATAACCACTGTGGTTGTTTTTGCACAACTGAACTTACTGTATTTTAAATATAAACAAACTCTTTTGGGGTGCTCTTTGTCTTCATGAGTTGGTTTTATGGAGATACAGGAATGTGATGCTGAGATAGTTACTACAGGTTTAGGAAATATTCAGCCAAAAAGTTTAAAAAGGGGAAGCCAAGCATCACCTTGCTTTTAACTAATTATGAAGCAGTTACTGCATCTATTCCCTTACAGCCTACAAAAATTAGCAAAAGATATGTGATCATCTAAGGGGAAAAAAAAAAGAAAAAGACTTTTTAATTTCCCATTCTCCCTGACACAAACTAAAATAAAAACGCCTTGCTGCTGATAGCCGAAATTTGCCCTTTTGCTGGTGATATAGAATACTGCCTGTTTCCTGAGATCAGTGTCTGCTATAGGCTACCATCCCTACACTGTTTATGGGAAAGTCTGTACGTAAATAAACATAAAAATGAGCAGCATATGTCTGCATCTCACCCTTCCCAGTCTCAAATGGAAGAAAATGGAGATCATGGCATATCCTCATTAAATGGAGTTGCAAAGCTCAAGGACTGACTGAAATCTTCCTTGTGTTGCATCTACTGCAGTAGCTTTCTTTGAGGTAAAAAGGCAAACAAACAAGCCCAGCTGTTGTCAGTGCTCTTTATGAGTCACTGAGCAGCAGATGCTGAAAGAGCTGTGTTTCTAAATGCAACACCTGCTGTTGAACTTGAATTTCCAAGCCATAGCATTATACACACAGAGAAAGATCAACTGACTAGGTATGTATCGCTAATAGCCATTCTTGGAGTAAAATCAAAGACTGTCGGCAGGAAATTGTAACCAAAAACTCTAGAGCCACTACAAAAGTTGCAGTAGTCCAACGGCACAAGATTTCTTCAGGATTTGTAATTATTTAACTTGTTTTCCTATATACATTTTCAGACAAACACTTTGAAGACCATTGAAACTTTTTCAGCGCATACTTGTGTGTGGTTACTCCCACAACAGACACAAATTCAGTGCTGTCTTAGGCAGACATTTCAGAAAAATTCTTTTTCAGATTGCAAAAGAAAAATATAAAAAAATTAATTCCCTCCTTTATGTACACAATAGATTTATATATCTACCATGTAAAACTGCTTACTGAACAAGTTCAATCTAAAACAAAATATTTCTGGGTCTTTTGGAAGGAGAGAAGGAAAGTAAATATTATTTTTGAACTGGCATCAGTGTGTTTATCTGACCTACAGTGAAACATTCAAAATTTTTGTATTAATCAGTGCTGAAGTCAATAAATTTCATTATCTGTCAAAAATAAAAAAGAAGAAAAAAAAATAGCAGCACAGACGCTGCTTGAGGGTTCAAAACATGAATTGTAAAGCAGTGGCCCTACTTGCATGTGCTCATGAAGGTCCCACTGCCCACCCAGCTTCCCTGCTTGCCTGGTGACTAAGTGTGCTGGCACACAGCCTGACCATACTTTTCAGGGTGGCTTTTTATTTCTAATTTTCTAAGTTTCTGTTGTACTTTTTTGTTAAAAACCACTACTGCAACTTAATCCTGGCAGCTGTACACATCCAGTATCTCAAGAACACGAGGTGTAACTGAGTAGCCAACTGACAATGTGTCACTACAGCTCAGGAAACAAGTTTGGCTCAAATAAAATACTCTTAATCCTCGCAAAGATGGTTCCTTGTGATCAGAGGACAGAGCAGTGTCGCAGCTAAATCTGCTCACCAACTTTCAATACCCTGCTTAGCCTGCTTCTCCTTTTTTCTCAAAGTATTTTCTTCCCAAAACTTATTCCTCCCTTTCATTTCTATTGGAGTTTACAAAACAAAGCAGTTCCTAATCTTCCCTTTGATCTGAATTTCTCTGGCAGCAACCATTGATTTTCAGTTATGCCCCCAGCTTCTCAGAGCCGTGTGCTCTCCCGCTGTAAGAGCCACAGGCAGTGGATAACCTGCTCTGTGGGAGCTGTGGCACACCACCAGGCAGGCTCACAGTTGTGCTGTGCTATCACAAGTGCCCTGGGCTGGATTTATCCATGGTACTCAAAGGTGCTATCCCTCTGCATCTCACTGTCTTCTGCCACAGCTTGGCTGGAGCTACCGGTGTGCAGGAGGTTTCTAAACCTGTGAGAGCTGAAGGTTCAGCTGCTGCTCTTGCTCCAGGGTACCTCTGCATGGAGGTTTCTAGCAGGGGCATGTGGAAATGCCTTCCACAACTCCAGAAGTAGGCAGAGAGCACCCCAACAGCTCTAAGCACAGTGCTGAGAGGAAGTGGAGTTGCCACTGTTTCCAAGCAGTGCCATCCTACAAGTTAAGAGAGACCAACATCACAACAGCCTTTGAGAAGCACCATAAGCATGGCCAAAGCACTTAAAAATACCCTGTGGTGATACTTTTTATAGTTTGGCCCCAAACCACTAGGTGGTAATATTCCTTTGAAACTTCACAGAAACATAAGTATTGACCAGAATATTCAATTTTTGCTATTTGAATCATCTCATTTCTCATCATATGTGTGACAAACTGAGAAGCTGTATGCCAATCTCTGCCCAGAGTAGTGTGGAGTAAGGTACCCTTGCTAGTGAATTTGGTAAAAAATAAGGAGAAAGAAATGATAAATCCATTGTCTGTGTTGTTCCAGTGTATTTTGTAGCTATTTAAAACTGTGTGATATAAGTGACAAACAGTGCTAAAAGTAAGGATCTTTTTGTGCAGGAGGTAACTTTCTACATTCAATGTCAGCTCTAGGTCTAGCTCATGTCTGTTCCCAGGGGGTTCGACTGTGGGCTCACAGGAATAAGAGGAACACAGTTATACTTGTACCCATGCATACATGCATCTGCAAGAAAATGAATGGAAAAAAGCCCTAAAATAAATATTTTAATAGTGCATTAATTATCCAAGCCCAGGGTCCCAGCTGGTGGAAGGTGGCATTGTAAAAACCAAAATCAAGCAGAATGTGCAGAATTTAGCAAAGCTTGATATATTTTCTCAGCTCTGCATGTTGGGAAAACCATAACACTTATCACATTTTTCTCCTGAGTGGTGCATTTCACCTTATAATGTCACACAATGCAGAAACATACCAATGATTGTAGTGTATCTTCGCTTATGTTTACACTGTCTGAAATACTTATGCATCCTGACATAATGATGGTACCAGTTGCTCACACCTGTGGTCCCCAAAGAGTATTGTTTGCTTCTGGTTTGGCTTTTATTGTTGTTTTCTTTTGTTTTGAGCTTTTTTTCTTTTGAGGTGGGGAGGTGTCAGGATCTTCTAGCAATCTAAATAGAAAATTGATTTCTCCTTTTCATAAAAATGATAAGTTCATGTGGGATTTATCCATATTCCTTTCATGCTGTAGCTCAGTTGTGTGTACTGAAACCTGTACAGTAGTTTTTCGCTCTGTATACAACACCAAGTGCAACTAAGGATTTGCAGAGTGAATTTACAGACCAAAGCCATAGCTCAGACCAATGTAATGAATCTGACTCAAATATTTTTGGGGTAATATGTTCCTGTTTCTGAGTGCATTGCTCATAGAGATTTCCTTCAGACTGATTTACTGATTCCATTGAAGTAGCTTATATTGTTATTACAAAAATTCAGTTTACAAGTTTCTTTTTGCAGCTTTTTATTGTGTGCTTGCCTCACAGCAACAAAACCCCAGTACTAAGGTCACCTGAGGTACCAATTAAAGTATTATGAAAGGCTAAAGTATCACAGTGCTCATGGGAAAGTGTTGCTGAAGACTGGTAATTAATATGGTAACTTGATCTAACTGTTCAGCTCTCCTGTGAACCTTGACTGTCAACTTATTCATCCCTCTAAGAAATTATAATACAGGTTATGAAGCATACCAGGACTAGTCTTAATACAATCTGTGATGCACTCTGGTCCTAGGGAATGTTAATGTACTAGAGCGAGCTGGTCTCTATGGTAACCAAACCCACAAAGCTTATCCACCCGTAACTATGGTCCAATACAGTTAGTGTCTACTGAGGCACTTACCCTTACAAACTAGAAGTTGCTTTTATGTGGAAAAACAAACAAACAAACAAACAACAAACAAAAACCCCAAAACACCAACAACAGCACCAACAAACCTCTCTGTCTCGCTGTTGTGCAGCTGTGTTCTTCAATTCCCTTTAAAAATCATGTCCCCTCTATACCTGATAAATTATTCCTTCTTTGCTTAAGTCAACCTTTAAAAAAGCATGGAACAATTAATTTACTAAAAGCAAACACGCTATCTTTTCTGCCTCAGTAAGCAGAGAAAAATCAGATGTCATGGATCTGATCTGGAGAAAGCTAGAAAAGCAGTTTTAAGCACTTTTTCCAACTTTGGCCTCTAAAAAGACATTTTTGAAAGATAAAAAGATCTTTTATGGAATGTTCATGGGCACAGATGTCTATTCAATTTTTAAGTCTTTCAGAATTGCTAAAATAGAAGGTTAAATCTGCCCTTTTTCATTTGTACATCCTATAGGGAAAAAATGGGAATTTTAAGTGAAGACATAAGTTTCCTCAAAAGGCTGAGTAACTACACTGACCCTCTTGTTCAGATTTTACTCAGAGGATCTCTAGTTACAAGAAGGCTCTCAAGAGTCCCGAGATGACTTCTGAGCTCTTGAGTTCAGACACATTCCTGCCCGCACATCTGTGCATGTGCTCCCTCCCCCTGTGCCCTGGTTTCGACAGTGAAGGCTCTCAAACCCACGGGCTGGGGACAGGTAACTTACAATTGCAGGAAACTTGGTATTTCCTCCCCAACTCTGAGGTGACTTTGCGGCTGTTAGAAGAGAACTTGATGAGCTAAAAGTTGGATGTAATGTCTCTTACAACCTTCTCCGCTGGAACGTCTGGGTGACTTCTACTGCTGGAAAATATTTTTCTTACAGGAATATAATCTGATACTTCCATGAAAAATCAGTGGTATGTTCAACAGCAGCAGATGAAAGCATGCATATTCTGCAAGCTCCACTCATTGAGGTGTGGACACATGAAACCACAGTGCATTATGTTTCAGAGATTGGGGATCCTCATGATTGTGACTTTGTTTCTTTCCATGTCCATTCAAAATGAATTACACATACTTCATTAATTTGCTTTTTTTTCAAATCTGACCCATGCAAATCCCTAAATGATAATGCAATAACAGGCAGTCTTGGACAAACTTATTACTGTTTTTGTTTTAAGTGCACTTTGTGGTTTCTAGACACAACTAATACCTTAAAATGTTTGACAAATGCAAAGATCCAAAGGAAACATTTCTACAGACATTTCATGAACTCTCTCTTTTCTAACATATCTCAGCTTATGGAGTCACTGCACATTGTTACTAAGGTGACAGTGCCAATGTGGCTTTTTCCAAAGAATTCTGTCATCCTTTTTGTCAGTTTTAAGGACATATGGGCCTCAGAGTGGCTGCATATGTCTGAAAGGGAATATGCATCTTTATTGTGGCAGCCATAAGAATATCCGATAGATTTTGTTCTCAGTTTCTTATAAACTTGTGTACACAAACAGAAGCTCATATTGGTGAGCTAATTTCAACTTGTGTTACGATACTGCTAGCAGTTTTTCATTAAAAGCTGCTTATTTTTAATTTTCTTAAATGAAGAACTGTGATATCCTGGGTTCCTACTGGTGTTTACACACAACACAGTTCCATGACTGCACTAGGAATACTCAAATCCTGAAACTCACTGATATACCATGGCCCTGATATGTGTCCGAACAAACCCTCCCATTAGTCTGTCATATAAACAAATTCTTCTCCTCATTCAACCATGTCCCCTGTCCCTCAGGGGCTTCCAGTGACAGCCTCAAGAGGACCACTAGAACACTGGCAGTAAGATTTGTGGAAAAGGGATTTTCTGACTCTTATCCCTGATGCCTTACTAATGCTCAGCCTTCTGCACATGAATTTGCAATCCGAGAACACAGGTAATGAGAGCATTGATATAGCTGCTCAATAGGTCTGCTTTCATTTTAAAATGGATTGTCAGGCTCTTGAAAGGGTCCCTTGGACAGCAGCAGAATTGATTGCTTATTAGTGCTTTCCTGTGGTGGGCATGCTTAAAAGATCTGTCCAAGAATTGATACTTTCTATTCTTATGTATGAAGCACTTGACATGCAGAGAAGTGACTCGGAACTGGCAGTGCCATTTGTTCAGATGTGTTTTCTATGAATACAGTCTGAATGCTGTAGACTAACATCCTATCAACCAACTCTATTTTTCATCTTTAGGGACGTTTTTGTACTTTCCTTTTCAGTTGCAAAAGATATCAAAAAAGGTATCTTTTTGAAACTTCACATATGCAAAAAAATAATGCAAAGAGGGAAACCGTACACCAGGTATGGGGAAATTTATGATCTGACATATAAGTATTTACAATTCCATATCTATCCACAGAAGTAAAATTTCCAAGTTTTTAGTAAAAAACTTAGCGGAGCAAACACTGTCAACACTGAACAGAAAGGTAGACAAAATTAGGTTGATTTTTTTTTTTTAATTGTGTACATTATTTTACAAATAAATGTAAGCTGGCATGTATCTCTGGATGTATTGTTTTAGATATGGCAAACTTATGCCTAAGGAAGGAGAAGCTATAGCCCACCTAGATAACTTGGGAGCAGCTAAGACCCGAATAACTTTTGTCATGCCTTGGTCCTGACTAAGGAGCATAATGAAAAACTAAGACAGAGACGTGACAGCTTTTGGACACTCATGAAAGGGAAAGAGATAGCTGTTATTTCAAAAACTCACAATCTAAGTATTAGACCTTACAAAGGTCTTGAACACTTAAAACTCCAGGCATCTGAGACAAAACTATGATAAAAATACTTGTGTGACTTAGTAGTTATCATGAGGACACTCGATTTTTCATAATTGGTGCCGTGTTTGCAGGAACACCTTTTTTCCTAAATATCAATGACCATACTTCTAGTTTATATATTAAGGGTCTACCTCATACCATGTGCAACCCTGTAAAATTTAAATTTCTTATACCTTCTCTGATTTTTCCTAAATATCTTGGTATCTTTCTCAATTTCTCTCTTAACTAGGAACCATGAGGTTACAGTGAATTATGCTGTCAGTAAAACCATAAATTGGTGTAGAGAGATACATCCACTTCTTTGCTAGTTATCAGCCAAGAGATGCCCTAAAAAACTATTTAATGATTTTATATACATTATTGTCAGGCTGACTGACAGTACCAAAGATAAAACAGCAAAGAAAAGATAAATAACAGGAAACAGAAAATGAAGGAAAAAGTACAAACACTATTAGAAGCTCCAATGGACCACAGATGAACAGTGAGGATGATAAATGTGATAACCTGAATAGAAATGAGTTTCAAATAATTCTTCCTTGTTGTTCACACTTGCATTTGTCTCCTTGATTTGGGTAATTTGCATAACTGGAAGGTAATTTCCTGTTAAAAAATGTGATAAAATCCTCTCAGTCCAGAGTGTGTATCACCATGCATGAGCTAGTCTGGAAAAGTCAGAAGTATGGTAATGAAGTAACATTTTGAAGTCTATGTACAAATAAGGAATAAATAAAATAATAGAGAGAAAGTAAGTGAGACTACCCCTTTTCAGGAGTTGTCCTTTCTAAGGATTTTTGGTGAATGTAACTCCAGGAAGCTCAATTCATAAGACATAAAAGANGGTCAAGACTACAGTCTCTCTTCCACTAATTTACATCTGATTTACTCTCTCTTTTAACTGCTGAGTTTTGGCATTACTAAACTGGAATCCCCTACAGATCTATCTCAATTTATCTTCCATAAAGAGGCAACTGCTTTGTACAAATCTGGTGAGAAGAGGAAATAGAAACATACTGTTTCAGAATGAGCAATGTAAATTTGTCTTTGTAACAGCTGAAGCTGCCGGACACTCAGTTCCAAATTTTTTTCAGAGAGAAATTTGATGTCAAAATTATAATAAATTTTTTTTAAAATCCAATTTTCAATTTTCATTCTAAATCCCTCAACACTGTACCTTTTTTTCTATAAAGGAGTTGAACTTAAAATTAATTTAAATTAAAAAAAACCAGTTTAAACTCTTCTTTTCCTTGTATTGAATGTGAACCAACACCAATTTCATACATTACATACCTTTCTGGCACCAGTTGAAATACAAGTTTAATTCAAATGTGGTATGGTAACATCAAGTATTCCCTATTCCTTATTTTCTCCATGCTAAGAATGATATTTGTTTGAAAGTAGCCATATAAATGGTGACTATAATAGAAAGGCTTCCCAGGAGCAAAGGGAATTGAACTGCTGAAGTCATAGTGTGACATTCTTATGGCTTTCTTCTGTCATAACTGTTTCAGTCAAGAATAAATTTTCTTCTTACCCTAACTGCAGAAGGAAAGAGATGAAATTATTTTGTCACAAATTAATCTGAAAGTCACTGGAAGTTCCTAGTTACAATGTTAAATTACATATATTACAATCCTTCCAGAAATTAAGTATCTCAGCCTTTCTCAGATCTGAAGACTCAGTTGTCTAACAAAGATTTATCTGCATGATAATAACCATTAACTACATTATAGCTTTCATGTAATAGTTTAGAAATACTTGACAGCAACATGGAAGTATTTCAAAGAGGAAGAGGTGTCCTGAAGTAGCAGTAACATTAACACAAACTGAAGTTTACCCTCTTGCATATGAAAGCTCTTTGAGTATGGAGATTTTCTCAAGTTAGAACAATTGAGAGTTGAGATGTTATTTATTAAATATTAGATTATGATCTCATTATTGTGGAGTATTACCTTTCACCTAAAATATTCATCTATTTCTGTTTTTATGAAAGTACTCGGAACTAAAAGTTAGCTGAGTTTCTGAAAACCTGGTCAGCTTTTTGACATACCTACAGCGTATGTATTTTTAAGACACAGCACCACAAATTCGTGCCTCCTCTTACTTGCCTGATTTGCTGGTTAATAAACAAGCCAAAATCTGTTGGAAAAATTGCTTCACAGTGTCTTGCAACTGCAAAGCCACTGTACAGCTTCAGCCTTCAGATCTAGTTGTCTTGTCAAGTGAGGTACTCCCTCTCCAGCGAAAGGCTGGGCAGCAGGGCTTATGCAAAGTTAAGAATTCAAACAAACTCCTTTCCTCCCAAAGATGACTTAGCGGTTTAAATACATCACAACCCTTTCACACAGGAAGAATCTGGAACATATACCCTGCTTTGGTCAGGACTGGGACATCCTGTGATGACTGCAGCCTGTAAATCTACCAGAGTAATGACTGTAAGCCTGCAAAAAGTGATACTCTTGCATCCCAGTGCCACACTTTCTGTATTAAAAAACTGTAGATCAGTGTTATCATGTTGTGCAGTAATCACTTGATGTGTATAATTTACATAATGTCTTGTTATTAAGGAAACATTTCCCTGATTTAACTTTTTGCACATTACATTTCAATACAAAATTCACCAGCGTTACGTTTTCTCTCCTCACAGGAGAGGCAAATTTCCCACATAGACTGTTCCTGTTGAGGTTGGGAAATCATAAGAACTGCTTCTCCTCACACCTCAGCATGACCCTTGCTGAGCTTGAAGTGGGGGATTTGAAGAATGAGGTGAGTAGTGAGTGAGAAAGGAGGAGAAAAGATAATTAATTTTATCTGATTGCCTCAGACCTCAGCAAATAGTTGGGATTCATTGTGAGGGTCTAAGATCCTTATTTCATTTCCTGTAGAGCTGGGAACCTGTCTTTCTTTTATTCACCTGATTTTTCACATATGCAAATGACTCCAGCACATTGCACCTCACAGGCACACGAGTTCACCAGAATCAAACCAGACTGTTGACTTCATCAAATAGACAAACAATGGAGTGATGATGGATGCAGAGGATGGCTGCCAACACCCTGCTGCATTACCGTTACATGCAGCGCAATGAGGTATCACATTGCAAATATACAAATCCTTTTTCTACTTTACCTCTTTTTGAAATCTCTTACTCAATTGCTCCCTCCTCCTGGGAACTACAGAGTTTTGAAAACGTAGCCAGCATTCTCTGAGGCCATTGAAAGAAGATGAACAATTATTGATATTTCACTTCATTTTTTGTAAATGAAATGTTATGCTACAACTCACAACAGCACGCTGAGTACACACTGGAGAGAAAAGAGGAAATGTTGCCCTGTTTATTCTTCATAAATGATTGAATATGATATTTCTTTTATGTTACCACACATTTTTCTCTTTGAAAGACATTCTAGCTGGCCATGCTATAGTGCACATTGAAATGGTCACTATTGCCTCATTTTTACTGTACAGACCTCCTGGCACCATATCATTTGCAGCCTACTGGGTTTAAGCTTGGCAGCCTAAGACATACTTAACATTGCTTGGAAGAGGACAGAAAATTATGGAAGAATGCATTTAATAAAGCACATTTCTCTAAAGACCTGATGGTAAACAAAATTCCTAATGTTTCCTAGGGAGGGCTGTAAATGTGACAGCACTGCTACTCCATTGCTCATACAAACTGTAATTTCATGTCGATAACTTGTATTTCATTAACAATATTAATAGAAGCTGGACTAAAGTTTCATGATGTTAGTCACTGTACTGACATACATATAATAAAAGTAAGTCTTTACTTGAAAAACTGTTAAATAACTATGTGTATTTATAGAATGCAGTAATACATGTTTCAGCTAAAGCCTAGCTTAAATTTGCTATTAAGAAAAATTCTGACTTGAGTTGTATGGGATCACACAAAAAACTATGAATCCATCAGTCATGCTAGCTAGATTAGCAATACAGAAACCAGCTGCTGCATTTCATGAGTTCTCTTTTGTTACACTGGGTCTAATGCATACACTCAATGTTTTCTGAAAGCACTTTGGGCTGTTTCAGAATGAATTAAATGTCTAGCTGGCTCTAATTCAGCAAATTACATAAAGTTGTACAAAATTTAAGTAGGTGAATAATCCCCCTCAGCTTCATTAGGATTTCCCACGTGCTGAAAATTAAGCACATACTTAAACCTTTATCTGTTTGGAAGTCAACTGCTACAGAACTAGCTTGTTGATGTGCTTACTACAATACACAAAACAGTTTTAAAAAGAGCAATATATTTGAAGTTGGATAATTTTACTAGTGAAATCAACCAACTAAGGTAAAAGATAGAGAATGATTGAAAGTTATTTTGAAGAAGAAACTTTACCATATTTTTCTCATTTCACAGATCTCTTTTAACTTCATATTATTATCTTAAACGTTCTTACCCAATTACCATTGCTAACAGGGAAAAGCTGTGCCTATTGCATGACATTCTCCATTTTGCTCTGGATTAGGATACTTTAAAGTTGCTTTTTTTCCTCCTTTGTTTTTTTTTTTTTTGTAAAGCAAATCATAGACATAACACAATTCCTAATTCCCTTCAGCAGGGTTTACTGAATTTTAACTGGGCCAAAGTGATTACCTGTGCAAACTTGCAGCTACAACACTCTCCACAGGCTCACGTGCTTCCTTGCCTTTCACTTGTTTCTCCTGCTGTTCGCAGCTTGGTGTTATGCTGAGAAAAGTGTGCTGCTTATCTTATCTATCAAAGATAGGAAGGCTGGGCAGGACAGATATAGGGAAGGCCACAAGTACATTAATGAAATTAATGAAACTTGTTGAAATCTTCATATATTTCTGTGCTAACTCACCAAAAATTTCAGGGCACATCAGTAAAGAAAAGGAATATGGGACATGCTGCAGTTCTGCCACTTTCTAGTGGTTCCTCTCTGACATAGAATCCAATTAACGATCAACTACAAATTTTGCTAATTATGACTGTCTGGAGGTAAGTGGTGCCAAGGTCATGGTCCAGCTTTCGAAAACAAGAAATTCACCATCTCTCATGAATCTATGTGAAAGAATTAAATCTGATCTCTGCAATTTCAGAATGTGGTACTATGTTCATATATATCCTAAGACCAACAAAATCCATTAATGAGTTAAGTTTCAAAACTGATATTACCAACTACAGCACAGGAAACTGCAAAGGGAATTTGATTATCATTTGCAAATATTCTGTGAAAAAAATGGCAAATAAATAAAAGACTACCATTATTTAGGATTGCCTAAAGGATTGTGGCTAGGAAACAAAATCTTGAAAGAAAAATTGAAAAATAAAGAAGTCTATTGTGAAAGCTCAGTGACTGCCCAATCCACTGTTTTGTAAATATGTTGCTGCTGGAAACTTTTTAGATATGAAAAAGAGGACTACAAAAAAAGGATTTGGATTCTAAGGTAAGATGTGACAGCATGCTGGCAGAAGGAGAGCCAGTACGATCAATAGCCTTCAGTTTCTGTGATTCAGAATGAGTTCGTTTGCATTTTCTCATGCACTCAAGCACTGTGAAACACAGGGAGAGATACCATGGGAAGACAGGACTCTTTAGTGCAAATCTGACAGGGTTCTGCATATATTAAAATATTCCACTAGTCACCTAGATAACTACATAATAGACCGTGCGTGTTATGCTGCACATAAAGTACTGACTCTTTTAAGACAAAGCCTGGATTTCTGAAGGGTTGTTTTTTTTTTTTTTGATACAAGAACTATTATATCCATAACTATGTTTCTTTATCTTTTTTCTCTTTCAGGAATGCTGACCTGACCAAATGGCTTTAAAGCAGACCAAAATCCACCGTAATAATTCTCCATGAAAAGTCTGACTTCCAATTATCCCAGATAGATTTCTTTACAAGGTTCAGTGTCTCTTGTCTGGCAGCAAGCCTACAGCCATACTAGTTCACCTGAGGCTGAGAGCCTGTTAAGGTTCTCCTGCATTAAAAGAGGTCAAGCCAGGTCACCACTTAAACAAGAGAACAAGACAGATTTGAGTCACTGTTCTACTAACAGTGTCATCATCCTTTAGATGATGCAAAAAAAGAGTTTCTTTTGCCACTGACAATCCCACAGCAGTTGAGAAATGATGGTCTAATAGCCTCTGTGTTCTGGCCAGATTCCAGTGAAGAAGATTACCTCTTTGTTGTGTAAAAATCCTGGGGATTTTGATTTGGTGTGGTTTCACTCACTTTCAGTTCAATCCAGTGGTGGGTGAAAATCCTGCATACAGATGTTAGAGACATCTGTGCAAGTGGGGTTTATTAGGTTATTCTATTTATTTATTGAGTGTATTATTACGTTATTTCATTTTAATTTCTCATGAGGTTTCTTTTTCTATTGCACAGCAGAATCCAGTCAAAAAACTGCTGAAGCAAACGGGGTCTGTGGCATTAACTCTGGGAGGAGGATAACAATTCTAAATAAGCTTCTACACCCAGCTATAGAATTGGAAAATGTTAGGATTACACCTGCTCGTATTTCAGCAAAATTTCTGTTCTGCTTTTCAGCTTCTTACTCCTTCATCCTCTAAAAAACACATGCCATACAAGTACCATTCCATAGCTTTACTCCAGCTTTTTTCTTTTTTTTCTTGGTTCCTTTCTTGAAGACATATTTTGAACATGATTTTGATACCTTGATTATGCTGAATACTCCTTCATTTTCTTCTACATACATCTCAGAAAATAGGCACACAGGATGGAACTTTCTGTGCATAAAGACTTTGAATTAGGGACACAGAATTCTCTTGTTAACAAATAGCATTTAAGCCCTTTTTGAGAGAGTATACCAAGGGCAAAAAAATAGAGAAAGGGGGCATGCCCCAAATATTGTTCTCAGTCAATCATTTCTTGCCCTTTGGGTTGTAGTGAGACACAAACATGAGGTTATTGCAAATTATATCAATGGCCAGGTTTCAGATGCTTTAGGATCAATGAGGAATAAAGGTTAATTCAGGTTGCCCTCAAGGACAATAGAGACTGACTTGAGTGTTACATCAGGAAGCAAAGTACAACTTTCTGCTGAGGGTCTGCACTGAAATTTCACTGAATTTTCTCTTCCACAAATGTTCCATTGTTTCAGTGCATCACCATTCTACTTCACCTTTTCCCTGATAAAAAAAATTGGTGGAAGCAGTGTGTCTCTGCAGCCTTTCCTTTAATACTTGGCTCTTCTGTCTTGTCAGTTTAGAATGCAAAAATTATGTAAGTAAAGTCAATATTTCTAAATCTTCCTTAATCTGACCTTGCCCCATGTAGCATTTTAATAAAGAAATTGATATATGGGTAATTACTCTTTGATATTACCTTAAATTTTGGTAGCTCTTTACCTCAGCTATTTCCCTACTTGTGTTTTTAATTTATGATGTTTACCTCATTTCATACAATGCAACCAAATGATTTTATTACCCTGATAGATGCAAAACA
>VWZD01010412.1:1725425-1741055 GCA_013396695.1 Sakesphorus luctuosus | reverse complement strand
AAAAAGAGACAGAGCGTCTTCAAACAGACATAATGCTTGAAGGATTTATCTGATCTGCACTCTCCTTCACAGCTTCACTTCTTTACATATCAAACCTAACACAGTCCCAAGGACTACATGAGGGATGGAAAAGATTGGATTTAGCCTTCCAGCTGATGCTGAAGAAATTACCCATGCAAAACAGCCACATGAGAACTTTAAAAGTTCAAAAGACCATCACACGCTTTGCTGATACAGGTAAGGTTAAAGATATTGAGAGAGAGAGAGAAGGAACTTATGTATAAACTGGCAAATTCCACCAAAGCAATACTTAAGTTGTGATTTAACCCTGTCTATAATCTGACTTTTTTACTTCCTTGGGATGAAAGCAATTTTATCATTAGCTCCAGCTGAAGGCTGTGCCTGAAGTCAGTATCTTGTTTTCAATATTTTTTTTGAATTCCAGTAATTTAAAGCTTGATGAACAGAGATTTCAGAGAAACCTGGTTTTTTTAATTGCTTAATGACCATGTGAAAGTGTGCAAACTCTGCTTAAAGAACTGGACACTAGTTAGTAAAGTGCAGCAAGGACTTTGATGGAACAGGATGGAGTTGTACACAGCAAAGCTCTGTGAGTCAGATCAATCATAAGGGATAAAGTAAAACTAGATGATTAAATTAACATCTTTGTAATAATTTGAGTGACATCAGTTACTTGAGCCTGATTTTTAGCTCTTGAGATGCAAGGGAATAAAAAAAACTATCAGACTTTTTCCACTAGAACAACTTGTGAATTTCCCTTCCAAAAGGTCAAAACAAAAGAGAAAAAATACCTCTGCTTCTTAGCTGGGAAGAGTTTGTTCCTCAGTTTAACAGGTTCCCTTCCATTCCTATTTACTGTTCAGGAGAACTCTAAATCCAGCAGGCTTTATGTACACCTTTGCAGTAGGGCTCATAATATCATATAGGTCCAGATTCTGTCTCAAGTTCCAGATGTTGTCTCAGTGATTCTTAATTTTCTAAATTCCTCCTTCCAAAGTTCTCCTTATTGGAGTGGTAAGCATTCTACTCGAACATTTTGTAAAGATAGTTCTTTTTTCCCTAGATCCACTGTCTGATTTCTGAAAGCTGAACGCAGCTATCCCTTTCTTTGACACAGTGGATCCCATTGAGTAGGAAAAGTTGAACAATCGGTTTAGATTCCTTTTAAATTCTGCAAGTCATTTGTCTAAAAACCTGTGGCTTAACCTTTTACATATAGAATCAAACTGTCTGTCTAGACACTATGGGCCATCTGGGAGCTGTTCTCTTTGACCGTTCACTGATAGCTGTTTGTGCTGTCACATTAGATGACAAGTTCTTATTAAAAGTGAAATAAAATCAACTCCTTTATTTTACCACAACAGAAGATTACCAAGGAGCTGTGTAGCATTTTTTTCTCATGCTCTTTGAGCACTGGGAAGTTTTATGTTTATAGACACAATAATTTTTTCACCAGAAACATATGTTTTGTAGGCCACTGCAGAAACATGCGCAAGTCCAATGAGCACTTAAAGAACACCATGAAAAAGGACACAGTGGCATAACTGCTGAGACTTGCAATTGATAGAATAGGATTGGATTTGAGTGGACTTGACTGCAGAGTTTTGGGAAGGATGAGATTAGCACTGGTAAGAAAATTACAGAGGCCTTTATTTCATTGCTGGTACCACACTAAGTATTACAGGACTGGGAGAACTTTGAGAACCATGCCTGCAGCAGGTAACTTCCATTTTTTCAAGGGTTTGTCATAATTTTTAGTAATACATTCAATGATGCTGTCCTATAAGATGTCACTGCCTTTATCTTATCCAAAAAGAATGTTTCAGTGTGATTTCAGCAGGGTTGTGGAGAGGAGGATCCCATGAAAAACAGCTTACTCTGTGCATCAGACAGCACCAAAAAGACCCCAGCTGTAATACTGTGGTTGAATTAGGATATTGCAATTTAGAGACATTGATTAAAAGGCAAGTTCAGAAGACAGTCATGACAAGTCATCAGCAACCTAGAAATTTTTACTTATGAAGACTAAAAGCCACAAGACTGCTTAATATTGACAGTAATTTGAAAAAGGAGTATATATCAACTGCTGCTGCTAAGAAAAAGTGGAATAATCTCTTCATAATATGTCAGGCAAAAAAAGAAAGTATAGCCTGCATTTTAGGAATCCGCCTTCTCTTGTAAGGATATCTCAGCAGCAGAAAGAGATAGAAACCTTAATCATAGGAAATTTCAAATTACAAGTTAAACCTGTCAGTATTGCCATTGCTTGAATTAATTTGGGGAGGATTACATCATTGATTTCCTGAGCCCCTCAACCTTATTTTTGATAATATTTGCAGTATGGTACTGCTAATCATTCCAACTCAGATTACTGACTTCAAGGAAGAGGATGCCCTTATTTCCTAGTTTGTTCTGAGAGCAAGATGGAGAAGGTGGAGACTACAGAAATGTGTAATTCTGTAGCAAAGCAACAGAGTACTCTTGCACTACACTGAATAATTAAGATATAGACCTGCATGTCATGTTGCCTCTTTGCCCTTATGTCCTTGTCATTCAGTGGAAAAGCAGAGTGAAAACAGGAACTGAACCAAAGAGAGAAATAGAAAGATAGACTTAACAACAAAATTATCTAACATTTTGCTTAAGGCTTATTGGTTTCTTTAACCTAGGGGAAGCTTTAGCAGCAGCAGTACCAGTGCATTTCCTGCTGAGTAAAGACTTCATAAAATTTGTGATTATGAAATTTCCAAGAACTAATGTAACTTCTTTCATGAAAATTTCTTCTCAGAAGACAGAATTAGGGCATTTCTACTCCCAGTTTTTAATCTGCTCTTTTCAATTACTTTATTAGATTACTTCCCTTATGTTTAGTTTCCACAGTGTATGTATGTTTATGGAATGCAACAATAAAAACCTCAAAGACTACAGGATATCATGCTGAAAGGCAAAAAAGGCAAACCATTGACAATAGATAACTCTAATTATTATTATCACCCTTTAATTCTCAGAGCCTATTAGTTGTCCTCCTCCCAAACTAGAAACAAGGCAGTCATTTATTATGGGATTTTCAAGAATGTTCAGAAGGCTTAACTTTCCTCTGACTGAAACCACCACTGAAAAATGGAAAATGGAAAGTCTTCTGATAATACTGTCTTTAAAAAGCAAGCTAGTTTGCCTACACTACTCTTTGGGGTTCTGCATTCTCCTGGCACAGCAAGAGTGGGGCTGCGCCACAAGCAGGGGACAAGCCAGGAGCCAAGGCTGCCACCAGCACTGGCTCTGCTCTCATCTGCAGGGTACAGTCCTGCAGGGTGTGACCACAGTGAGCACAGGAGGGGCAGGTAAGGGGCACAGGCACAGCAAGTAATGAAACAGGTCCTGTGTCCCCTCAGCCTGGTCAGGGGCAGTAGCAGACACAGCAAGAGAGATGCTGAAGACCATGTTACATGGGCATTGCCTCGGTGAAGCTCAGGCAGGGATGGACCACCCCGGGCTGGGCTGAAATGGGTCTGTTGGGCCCAAGGAGGGGCTGGTAAGTGCACTCATGGCATTAAGAGCTGATATGGAGAATTTAGAAAACCTGTAGTAGTGTGTTGCTGCTACATATAACCCAAGTTTGCTTACATATTTCAGCAGTGATCTCTTCCTTTTTAAGAGAATGCTGTGCTCTGGGAAACTGCAAGGTTTCTCAAGGGCATGAGAAAACAAGCTTAGCTGAATGAAGAAATTCAGGAGAACTGTAAGCTGGACCATTAACTATTTTTAATACATCAGCAATGTTTCACTGGTGCATTTGGGTTTTCCATTATAAGAGTATCCTCCTCTTATCCCCTCTCCAGGATGTGAATGCAGTTTTATTAGAGCATGAAAAATATGTCCTCTTCTACGGTGATGTGGCTGAGAGGAATAAAAGATGGCTCTGATGATATATGCCCTCAATTGCACTAATAATGTCTCATTTTTTCCCAACTTATCCTGTTGCCACTGATAGAAGTGTTTCTGTTACTGCTGTGAGGCGTCACTGTGATTATTACTGTTCCTTTAGTGTCTTTTATGCTCTGGGATCCAATCCAGAAAAGCATTCTGTTTCAGGAGATTTACGTGGCCAGATTGCATAAAGAAAAATGGTAGCATGAACAGCAGCCCTATTTTTTACAAGGACATATTTACAAGTAAGTCTAAGACATCATGCCAGAGATAGCTTTTCTTGTAACACACAGTTCACTGTTTAAAACCCAACCTTTGGGTTTTCTTAACTCTGAAATCAAGAACTTCCAATTTAGTAATATTTTGAATAACCTATTAGATACAAATAAGCTCACGAAAAAAACCTTTCCAATAACAACTCATTTATAAACATTTTGACACATTTAACCTCTATGCCTCAGCTAACATAAAAGTGACCTACTAGACAAAGATGACTTTGCTGGAGCAATGCTAGGGTTTTTGTGGAGTTACTGGTTTAGCTGTTATGCTGTGCACTGTGGTCAGTATTTGGTAATAAACTAAGAATTTTTAGCATCTTTTTTAAAACTTTCAAGATTTTTGAAATATTTCTAAATGTTCCCTGTCAGCCCTTGTGAATCCAAAGCTGAGAGTCTTAAGTGTACATATGGCATTCACATATATCTGTCACTTCACACCTGGCTTCCATTTCTGATCTGCATTTTAACTCCTGCAGTCTGTTTTGGTAAATAAGAGAGATCTCATTCCTTATAAAACAGATAATGTTTCTTCCTTACACATACACATCACTATTCTTTTTCTAGTCATTCACAATTTTTAAGAGCTCCTCTTTCCAACGAGTTGCTACAAGATGCCATTTTGTCCTTTAGAAACAATAAACCTCATCAGTCTTTTTCATGTTTTATTCTGAAACTAGAATGGCCAGATTTAGTCTATGATCTATATTACAACAATCAGCAAGCCATACTCATCTGAATAAATACACCTGTAAATCATTTACTTCTTGCAAATAGTATACCAACAACTATAAAATATATTTCAAATTCGCATCCTAACTAAATTGGTCTAAATTAGAATGAACTGAACTGACTGCACCATTCATCACCATTGCAGGATTAATGTCTTTCACCATTGTAAAACCAAAGCAATGATAACAGTCCTTTAGCGTTTTATACTTTTGCATAATAGAATGGAAAACAAATAGAGAGCACATCTAGTGTAAATTATGTATTTTATACAATATTGCTTAATCAATACACCAATCATACTTTAACACATTGCTGTCCCAGGAGATTCAAAACTGATACTGGAAAAATCTGGTTACAAAACAGCAGCAGTAGCAGTTGGGGTAAAAGAAGCAACAGCTTGCTCATCTAATGCAGTCCTAGCAAATGTAACTGAAGCTGAGGAGCTTAGGAGAGCAGACCTATATTAAAACACATAACCATCTGTGGGACTGTTTTCTTCTTTGTGTTCTACCCTAGTGATACATTAGTTGTGCATCTGTATCCTGGCCTCAAGGAAGGATTTAAAATGTTCTGATAAACATTTGATGACATACCATTTGTATCATAAATTTCCATTCAGGAGCCTGAAAATGCCCATGATCCTTAACTTATTTTAAGATCAAATAATGTATTTTCCACAGGTGTTAAGAGACTATGTGCTAAAGGACAACATGCCTCCTTAATTTGGAAATAGTTTGCAAACAGTACAGTGGTTGTTTTTTTTATTACCTCCTAAGCAGGCAACTGTTGTTCAATTGTGGAAATGACTGCTGGATTGAATGAATGTGTTTTGTTGGAAAAGAATGTGCAGAGCCTGCCAAATTGTTTGGGTGTGTTCTCCTGTGAGCCAGAGGTTTGGCCCAAGCTCTGCTCTGGGGCAGGGAGGGTCCTTCCCACAGCGGGGACTGCAGGAGCAGTTGGACTCACCAGCCTCTCCATGATGCTGACCAGTGGAAGGAGGTCTCAGGGGATGACACTAACAGCACTCACAGAAGCAGCACCTCATTCCCTGGCAACTAATCTGCTTGTGCACTCATATGTCTTTGAAAAAGGAACAGTGTAAAGAAATATTCTTTGAGAATAACGATTGTTCTAAGAGGTTTCTTTGCAAGTTTAACTCTCAGCAGATAGCATGACTTTGAAAAAAAACCACATGAAGACTGCTGGAACATGCACCAAATTAGTTCTGATTTATAATAAATTATCTAGGAATATACAGCATTTAACATTATGCTTGCATTCCTGGGAGTTGTTATTGCTGATACTGACACAGTTGGAGAATGTGTATTTTTACTATTCCTAAATACTTTCACTGAATAACTCCTATAGTGTCACTATAAGTGTATGCAGAATTAAATTAAAAAAAATAAATATATCCATAGAAATCTCTTACTTCATTCTTCAGGAAAAATAAACAAAAACTCAACCAAACAAACAAAAAAGGAGCCTACATTAACCAATAATTATTTTCCCTTTCCTTTTCCAGAACTAGTTCAAATGAAAGCTAATGTGACTAATAAAGTAATTGTAATTGAATGATGCATTTGAGGTGTGTCAGAGTCTTCCCAGAAACTGACAATGAGTTCTTGTTTATGCCTTTACATTTTGAATTACTTCTTTAATCGGATGTGCTACAGCAGAGCCAATTTGCAGCATATCATTCAGAATGTAATGGGGATGCGGGAACATGTGTGATGGCTTTTAAGAGAGCCCTGGAGAAGTGTTCTACAAAGGGTAGATCAGTGAAGCAGTACAGTCACAAATTTATTGCTGTCATACCAGACTACTCCTCAGTCTACAGCTCAAAGATGCCGAGGGAGCTGGTTTTGAAAAGATAGTTCCACATAAGTGTTTCATTAGCAGTACATAACTCAGCAGGTTGGCTAAAGGACAAATTAAACAGCAACAGGAAAGTCAAAACTTATTTGTCTCCTAAAAGACCGGTATCTATATCCTAAATAAAACAAGGCATCTTACCAAAGGGTAACTGAAGTTTAGAGATTGGAAACTCCCTCCATGGATTTCTGTATCCTGGGATGTTTGCTTATTTTATCTAGTGACTATGTGTGTCCAAAACACAGGAAACCGCCCAGAGAGTAGGGAGCAGAACTGGGACTTTCTCTTGCTCAGTGATCACTAGGCAATAAATTGAAGGTCTCTCACAAGGCCTCCATGAACTTTTCCTGAGACACCAGAATGCCCAGTAGACACAGCTCATTTCCCCAGACCCTGGAGTTAGCTGGAGGTTAAAAGTGCTGCTACAGTTGAAGAACTGACTGTGATTCAAACACAAGTGGTTATTATATTCCCCACATCCTGAGGAAGTGCTCAGCCAAAGAGTTATTGTACAAAAATACTGCAACAGAAATACTTCCTCTGGCTGCATTTCAGAAGGGAAAAAGCAGCAACTTCCCACTTCTCCAGTGCTCTTCCCAGCTTTGTTCCCCAAATAAAATCTAATCCCAGTGTTCCAAGAGTCCTAAAATTCCTGGATTAAATTTTATTTGGCACCTCGAAGTTTTATACTAAACAATGCAGTGCTTAGGTCCCTTAGGTCTAATCCTTCACTTATCAGCCTGCAAAAAAAATTAAAATTACTATACAATATGCTACTAAAGACAAATGAAAATCTTTTGTAAACAAAAATCTATCTGGGCTAAGTATAACTGCCAACCTAGTCCAGAAAGGAAGATGGAACAAGTAGTCTTAATTAGTGCTCAGAACTAGTTACATTTTACTGTTTAATCACATTTGATTATGGACCAATGTATGATATAGAATGATAAACTTCACTGAAGACACAAAAGGAAGAAGGGCATGGGAAACATTACCCTTGGACTAGAACACAAGATTGACAAATGAAACTGGCTATTTCAGGGTGATCTACTTAATGGAGTAGAACTATAGGAAATGAAGATGAAGGCCTAAGGGTAAAAATTGAGTGATATAGGAAAATGGAGATCAAGTGTGAGTTTGGCATGTACAGGATTAGGCTGCAAATATTAAGGGATTGTCCGCTAATCTCTAATTATTCCATTATGTACACTACCTGTTATGCATTGGTTACTGTTGCTATCATCTTTTTCATCTCAGTGATTATTTGGACTATCAAGATAACTATTAGAAACTACAGCATCAAATGAAATTTAGAAGTGAAGGGCTAAATGAGCAGGTGCTTCAAGTCTTTCCCTCACAATAGCATCTGTGTTCCTTAACAAGAGGTTTACAGGAATAAAGATTTTATTTTATTCTTGCAATAGTTTGATTTAAGCAATTTCTCTGATGCAAATCAAATGCAACAAGGCACTAACATCATTTCTTCCACAGAATATGTTTGTACCAACAATCTTGTAAAATAGCTTAGTCTAGAAGATATCATTCACCTTGAAAAGTAACAAGCATTTACTACACACCAAGTAGATGCAAGTAACCAGTCCATCTTAATTTTAAAAACCTTTAAGTATCCTCCATTTTCTCACTAAAAAAGCAAAAAAAAAAATCCTTCCTTCTACTTGAAAGCCTATTATTAATATTCTTGAGATTCTAAGTAGTAATTTAATTTCATATTACCTTATTGTAAAAGAAAATATATGACATTAGAAAACCTCTAAAAGCAGTCACTCTTTCCTAGCCATTTATAAATAGGTTGAAGTTAAATACTTTTCTGTTTGAAAACTAATTTTGGTCACTTGTAGACATTTCCAAAATGCATTACTTAAAGTGGTTTTGCTGTATAAGCTTATGTTTAGTTACCTACTAAGCAGGTACCTACTAGTTAGGAAATTAAAAAAAAAAATATTGTTCACTCTTTTTTATTAATGTCTGGTGAACAGAAAGAATAGGAAATGGCATTAGTAATTGAAACTGTTTTCTGTATGGTTTCAGGAAATTACAATAGTCTAATTAAAGAATAAGCCCATTTATTTTAATATATATATATATGTTCTGGTTAGAAGCATGCCACTGTTCCTTTTATCACATGCATATACTTACTCAAATGCACAAAAATGTCTGTGTTTCTATACACTTTGTTTGGAGTACCTTAGATATTATCTTCAGGAAAATATATTGCTTTAATTACTGTACCTTGGAAGGTCTAAATCCATACAAGTATTCCAAGTTCTGACAAAATATACATTGAAGTTTTTTACAGTACTAAAGTTTGCTTTATTTTTAGTACCTTGTTGGAAATACGCAACAACTATTTGGAGCAGAGATCCATACAGCTTGATTTGTGCTCTCCCACAGCAACAGCGGTAGAACTGGTACAAAGTGAGACAATGTCTGACAATTTCAGAGAGATATCACTTAGGAATTCAAACGAATGTTTACATACAAGATCATTTATGGATAACTGCGTGTTGTGTCAGAGGGATGATGTGGATACAGCTGTACTAGGAAATAGCTAAACAACAGTGGATTTGTTTAGGAATAATTAATTAGATCAGAAAGGGAGGTACTAGAGAATGAAAAATTTTAAGTATCTAAACCCCAAGATTTCTTGCAGATCTGTTTCTGTGTATTTATATGTGTTGCTTTTCTGAGATACTTCAAGTTTCTTCAAGCCCTGTGATTGAGAACTGTACATTTATCTTGCTAGAAAAGATAAACAAACCTGTATTTTATCACAGAATCATAGAGTAGTTTGGGTTGGAAGAAACCTAAAGACCATCTCATTCCCTTCCCCCTGCCATGGGGGCAGGGACACTTTCCACTAGACCAGGATGCTCAGAGCCCTGTCAAACCTGACCTTGAACACTGCTGGGAGGAGCTTATGAAATACATTTTCTCAACATAGCTCAAGCTTCAACAAGGATCAGAAGAGGTCTAAGACATGTTAGATTATATGACAGGAATAATTGGTGATCATTTTCAAGAAATGAAATTGTATTTTTTTTCTTTAGATTAGATTTGAATTGGGCTATCTTCTCTTTTGAGTTTGCAGTGCGCCTCACCTAATGACCCCTCGGTTACCAAGCAGGAACTGTAGCCACTGTCATAATATAAATACTAGCAATACTACTAATAATGAAAAAGGTGTTACTTCTGTTAATACACTCATGAAAGACTTCAAAGCATAAGATAAGTTGAAAGTTTTAAAGACGAAGGAAGAAGAAAAATTTGATGTAATAGTTTGAAATTAGAGCTTCTAAGATTTATGCACCTTTGCCAGCCCTCTATGCTTTCACAGATAGGTATATACACAAAAAGAAAAAAAAAATCCTATCTTCAAAATGTGAACAGAACAGAGATAGGCACCATCTATATTTGTAATCAGTTGTGATTGCTAGCCTATCTGCTTATCTAATCCAGTCCTAGATTACCATTGTCAGCATCAGAACACAAAACTGAATGTTACAAGTTGTGTGGATGGGCGCACATATGTCTGCACTCTGTATGTAAATAAATGAACAGTGACTTACTTGGTAGATGAGCTCCATTACTCACCCTAGGAGCATGAATCAGGAGCAAGGGGGTTTGATTCATGGTAAAGCACTTTTACACAGACACTTTACTTATAAGACTTCCTATCGTGTTGCTGTCAAAAAGAAAGGCAGAGGAAGATGTGGAAGTCCAGAACCAAAGGTGGGATGCTAAGCAGCTGTGTAATCTATCAATTTCAAAATCTCTTCTTGTTAGGCTCAATCGTAGTTGTGTTCCTTTTGATTTATGAGCTCCATGACAGAAGTCCTGCAAAACAGTCTGACTCAGTAGAGGGGAGTCATCCCTAATGAATTACATTCTAGTTCCTTATGAAATAATTCCACTCTATTCCTATTGCCCAGTGCTGCCCAGTGGAATGCAATTGTTGCATCCCTTTGCCTGTAATTCCATAGTAACATGTTCTGCAACCTGGAACTTATTTCATTTATGTTCATTTATCTGTAGTTGCAAGATTCTGAACTCACTGAACCAAACGTTGCACTGTATCACCAGGCAGGCCTGACACAGACCTGCATTCAAGAAATAGACTCTTGGTACCTTATTTGGAACTTATGATGCTCAAATTCCCTGGTGAGCAGGTACATTAATAAAGGTATCTGCATTTTTATCTCTGGGGAAATGACAGAAAACAGGTTATTTTTCATGCCATTATGACACCTCTGAGAAATGAAAGAAGGATTAAATAACTTGTGACCATTTTTAAGCAATGTTGGGCCTTCTGGAGCCAGGCTCCTCTTTTAATTTCCAATTTGAATGTAACACAAAAACTTTAATTACTTAACAGTGTTCTGGAAGGAATGTAGAATGTTTTAAAGGGCAGAATCAACATAATCTGAATACTACATAGTTATTTTAGACTCAAACTGTCCATCCCTGTATGAAAATATGAAAACTTATTGAGGTCATATTTGTCTCAATATACATGTTTCTTATTATATACCTTGTCCTCAGGAGATTCACATATTCATCTTGTAGTGTTTTCTGTGCTTTGCAAACAGAAACCTGAGTTATGAACTATCTTATTTATTTCATTGGTTGGATCGGCTTTTTTTTTTTGGTTGGCTGAGTTTGTCATTGGGTGTTTTTATTAAGCTGAGAAGCATAACATACAATGAATGTGTTAGAAATGTCAATGCTTCATGTTTGTTTTCGTCAAAGGGGAAAAAAGGAAAATAGCTCTGTTTTGTGATCTAGATTATCTTTCTCAACTTTCCATTACTTTAAATGCTATACATATTTATTCAGAAAAGGCACTTTTAAAAAAGACAAACTGCACTTTATTTCTGAATATGAACAAAGATGCTCAAGAGAGCTTGTAGCTGAATTAGGTCAAGCTTGACAAGAGGTGATGGCTCATTATTTCCTTGAAATTCTGATCTTAGGCTTTTAGCCCATGGAGTCGTCAAGGCCTTTAGAAGAAACTGAGTCATAAAGAAATGTAAAGCACTTCCAGGTTTAAAAAAGCATTAAATCAGCAACAGTTGAAAAGGCAAAAACCTTAACTTGTAAAATAAATATACAGCTTGGAAATATTTTACAATCAATTCTGATAATTACTAGTTGTTATCCTGCTTTGTTTGATAATGATGAACAAAACTAAATGGCTTTGCTCTCACAGGATTTGAAGCTTCATTTCTGAACTGTAAACAACAGAAAAGAATCCAAATCTGCATAAAGCCCTGTCCATCATGCATTACAAATTCAAAGACAGGAGGTGTTTCTCTTAGTTATCAAGCAAATCTTCCCAACAGAAGATGAATAGTTGAATAGAAAATTCAGAGCCATTCCATTCCCAAGGGCAGATAGTGGTGGTTGGGAATGCTTCCTTTGCACCTCCCCAGATCAGAGCATCTCACTGGATACTGGTGTGGATTCATAACCCAAACCTACCTAAAATAACCAGGTGAAGCCCATATAATCTTGCCACTCAAACTCACAAGGTAGGTTTCTGTAGGGAATATTCTCTCTATCCTGTAATTAGAGAACTGGGACAGAAGTTGTAATAATTTGTGGCAACTTTAAGTTAAGAACAATATGACTTCTCTTTCTTATGTCTACTGTGATTACTTCTTAAATTTCTACTGTTTATAGTATAAAATAAAGAAATATCAGTCTAGACAGTGCTTAGTGACAATATATGTAATTGTCTTGAGATCTGAGGATTTTTAATCTAATCTTTCACTGTTAAAAAGATTGTGTGGAATTTATACCATCTGTTGTCATTATTGTTATTCAAAATAACATGGACTCCACCACACAGTTAAATGATCTCAGTTCTGAGAATGATACAGACAAAGTGCAATGAAGAGTTCCTAATCAGAATTAGCTTCTTCACAGATGCAAAATGAATGCATTCATAGTCAAACAGTAAAATTAAATTGCAGGTTACCAGGGGAATTAATCTTGATTTGCAGCTATTTATGATAAATAGGATTCAGGATGCTGGTGTCAATGAACTGCTCCTTACTGAAGGGAGAGATAAACATCAGCAGCAGGACTTTAGGAAAATTAGCTACCAGACTTGTAAAAATAAATGAACGATGGGATGCACCAATTAAAAATCATTTAGCAATTTGCTTATAGGTAACTCACTGAGAGATCACAGATACTTCAGTTTAATATTTGCATTTTATCTCTTTGCAGCATATAATAATTAAAATGGCCATTAGTGATAACACATATTATTCATATAAATCCCCTCATTCATTTATTTGACATAATAGAACTCACAGTCTATTTATGTTGTTTTTCCCTTATTATAATCAACTCTCTAAATCTACAAACTATGAAAAAAAAATGCCTTAAGTTCTTGAAAATTCAGAGAAAGCTGTTATTTAAGTATCATGCCATGGGGATGTGGATAGACATCTGTGTGTGTATAACTGTACATGGCTCTCAAAGAACAGACAGACCATATACCTAGAATAGGCCTGAAACAGCCTGGAAACAGGTACCAAATTCCCTAATAACTATCTCTATTATGTAAGATAATTGAATGGCTTAATTAAGAAAGTCTTAAAGGAGACCAATTTATTATAAACCACAGAGTTCTGATGACTATCAG
Organism: Sakesphorus luctuosus; assembly: GCA_013396695.1. NCBI lineage: Eukaryota > Metazoa > Chordata > Aves > Passeriformes > Thamnophilidae > Sakesphorus > Sakesphorus luctuosus. The sequence continues at coordinate 1,727,552 of VWZD01010412.1, read as the reverse complement.
GAAGGTAATATACTATTTTTGAAGATCCTCAAAAGGAGGAAAAATTACCTTATGAACCAAATAATACAGTACCAAATGTATAGGCCAGTTTTAGATAAAGAAATATTAATGAAAAATGTCTTAAAGCATGGAAAAATAACAATAAAAGAGAGAGAAGTATTTTTAAAAAGTAATGATATAGAACATACTTGAAACTTTAGCCATCTACCACTTTCAAAAAATTACAACTTTCATGCTTGAGTGAACAATAATTTTGCCTTTGCTTTATGCATTTCCTAGAATGCTTCTGCTGCAACTTATTTACTTATGATAGTATTTGCTTATGACTAAGGACAGTATTTTACCAGAACACCAAAGCTCAGAAATTTAACAGCCACAAAAAATTTCACCAGACTTTCTTCCATTTGAACAGTAAGTTAGCAGATGTTGATGCACATATCATTACTAAACAAGAATCTTTAATTTTAAAGAACAATTTTAAAGCAACACTTAATGGTTAGATTAGCACATTGGCAGGTACCTGGTCAATGACAGTCACTTACAGTGCTTCCAGGATGGAGTTCTGTTAGGCAAATACTTGATAAATGAAGATTGAATGAGATGAGACCAGAGCTAAGACTTTCCACAGAAATCTACAATGAGGGATCTTCTAATTAACTGAGTTAAATCAGATGTGTATTTAGATGGGGCTTGAAGTATCATACCAGAATAAATGTTCATGTATGCGTTTGTGTGGTATGTATGTCCAGGAACATCCCCTTAAATCTGTAGTTTAAAACTAAGCCCATTATTCAAGTATTTACATGAGTTCCTAATTCAAAGCAATTGACTATTCCCCTTGAAGTTGCATTTTTATTATTGTATCTCCTCTTTAATTTAATTGAGTTCTACTCTTTTAGGCAGACTGTTTGCAGGTAAGTTTAGAAGAAAGAGAATTGTCTGTGCAGAGACTTCCATGCCAGAGCTCAGCCTGTGAATGCTGTGGCCTTTTGAACACTCACTAATTGCATGACAAAACTTGAAATCTTTCTTCACAGGTGAGCAGTTGACAGTTGCTTAAAGGCTACTTGAAAATTCTGGTGGAATGCTTGCAACTGAGTTAGGAAAGAAACACTCTTTAGTTCCTCTATGATCAATAAGAAAATTCTTAATTTGCAGGCTTTTCCTCTTCAAAATAAGCTTTGAAACACAGGTGAAATAGAAGTTAAAAATATGCAAACGGTAAAAAAGTCCAATCTGTGTTTGTTTAAAATATGGAAGACTGAAGGGAGAGGAAATATGGGGCTATAGTCAAACCTTCTGCTCATAATAGAGTACTATTTAATTTAAATTAATATTTATAACTTATGTTAAACTCCAGAGACATTTTCTTTGGGTCTAAGAGCTCTCTGTATTAAAGCCAAAGTAGAGCCTATGTAATGCAGGAATCAGAATAACTTTACTGTGGGAGAAATTATTGTCCCAAGTTCTGCATATACATAAAAGACAAACCAAAATTTTTCAATTGGAATATTTGAAATATTTTTTGCATCAAACTTGCCATTGCTAAGCTTGTCACATAAACACAATGTTACAAACAACAAAGCCCAGCCCAACAATTTGCAAAAATACATCTCAGGCTTCTGCAGATTTCTTCTGCAGATTTCTTCTCCTTGTTCTGAGCTCAGTTAGGGTCAGGTGAATGAGGTAATGTCAGCACAAGCAAAATTCAAGAAAAATTTGTACCAGGTATTTGACTCAAGTAAGACAAAACATGGTTCAAGAGAATGACAATATCACTTATTAGCAGAGCCTGTGTATGTGCAAAGGCATTTGAGCACAAAGAGCAGGTAAAGCTTTTTTGAAGGAAATCAATAGATTTGATGGTGATGAATCTTCAACAAACACAACTAATTGTTTTATATAATTATATGTATATGAATACTCAAACATATCATATACCCTTATTACAGACAGTTGTAAGTGAAAGGTCTTGGAATGCAGGTGGTGCTATCCAGGTCTGTACTGACAAAGCTGTGACTCAAAGGCAAGTCTGTGTCTTATCATGATATCTGGACTTTGCAGTGCATATGTAAAATGAGTGAAACCCCCTATATTTTCTTGCCCAAAAAAATAAAGAGTTTAAAG
>VWZD01010412.1:1679261-1720745 GCA_013396695.1 Sakesphorus luctuosus | reverse complement strand
GCAAGGAGGAATGAAAATGTAAGGGAACAAAAGTTGAATGGTTAAAACTCAACTGCGCCATATTCTTCCTTCTGCTCAGTACATTAAGTTTGAAGTCCAAGTAGTTTCCCAAGTCTTAACCCTTGCAGAACTTAAAGAACTTATTAGAGGTAAAAAGATACTAAGGAATATATTTGTAAAAGAACAAACAAAAAAGCCTTTTGGTTATCATTAATTTTTCAGATTTTTTTCTTTGTGAAATTCAAACTAATACTATGATATTCTTCAAATCAGAACACTTTCAATAAGCTGGATGGACATATATTTTCTCAATGTAAACAAAAATCACCCCAAATATTATGAGTTATGGTAAAATTCTTGTTCATCAAGTGTTTAAAAATCAAAACATCAAGAGACTTTTTAGAAATAGTTATATATTTATAGACTGTTCTAGGTATAGAATGAACCATATGAATTATTGACTGGCTCTGGAGCTATTCTGCTGGATGCTAACAGATCACCAGCATGACTACTGGAAACTTGTAGAAAATATAAAGAAACTTATAGAAAATATAAAGTATAAATGAAAGACTATTTCATTTTAATTTCAAATTAACTCCATGTATTGGACTAATGAAGAAAAACAACTCACTCTATAAAACTTTACAGAAAACCTTATAGTCAACAATGATACCAGATATTGTAAGATTAATTTTTGATCTAAGTCATTTCTTCACTTCCTATTAAAGACTATCCATAGAGGTTCAACTGTTACCTCCTTCCTGTAATTTGGTTGCTGAATGCAAGTCAGCTGGAATACTGCTTACCTGTAAAGATGTGTAATAACTTCTTGTTTAAAAAGCACAACAGAGGTACTTTGACCATTTATTCGTCATGAAATTGTGTACTCAGCACATGTATGGGCCTTTTGTAACACTGATCTAGTGGCAATCCATGCATTTATCAATATTTTCAAGTCCATTTAACAAAACATTATTTGCTAGCAAATATCAACAATTTATCCTTTCTCTGTGAGTTGTTATGGTTCAACTTACAGTATATGTTCAGTATCTGAAATGTATATTGAATTGATACACTTTTGAAGGAACACCAGGCTTACTTTAGCACAGCACCACTGAAAAGAGAGTCACGGAAAGATTATGAAAAAGTCCTGTTGGCCCTTTCCCTGCCCTAGCACAGGATTAACTAGATGTATATTTTTGCAGATAGGTACTTATTCTACCTTCCTGTGAACGCCTCTAGTGTTGATGTGAAATGGCCCCAAGCCAAAATTAGTCTTCAGGTCAGGCTATCTTGCTTTTCATTAAAAAGGAAGCCTGTCACCTGGAAAATTATTTCCAACTTCTACTCTAAGGAGTTTTTGTTGTTACTATTATTGCCTGGAACAACATAAACCTCAAGATAGAGAAAACCCAAAAGAAAAGGTTTGAAACAAATCTCTCACAAGTCCTTTCTGTCTTTACAGAGTAGGTCTCTCCCTTCAGGTTTGCTTTTAATCCAACAATCCAGTCCTTTCCTGAACTCTACGGTCTGAAATTAAACTGAGCAGTACACAACCACTCCATCCTTTTTCTCCTATTCAGAGGCAGACATTGGACATGTATTTTTCATTTTTCTAATCGCTTACCAATCCTCCACATATTCCCAATAATAACAACTGCAGATCTGAAGTATCCACAGACGAAGTTCATTAGGCTCAGCTGGTTTAAGAGCAGTTAAGTGCTCTGCTTTCTGCTCTTTCCTTGATCAAGATTCAAAGGTTTTTGGGTAGTTGTTTTTTACCCACTACTTCCTTCTGCTCAGTTTTACTTTTTTTTTTTTGGTAAAGGATGATGCAAAAAAAAAAAAAGGCACTAAACACTTTCACTTTCTTAGTGTGATCTGTCAACAGCCTTCATTCACTCGGTGGCGAATGCACAGATTGCAAGTTGAGTTGGCCACTACACATGCTGTGCAAGGGAAAGGAGGGGTTCTTCACTTCATTACACTGCTCTACATCCTTGAAAGTGCCAGGTATTCCAGCCAAGTTTTACTGACAAATTGTACATACCAACCTCCCTTTGGCTTTACTGGAAGCAATGATTTTTACACCGCTAACTAAAATCCTGTGCCCTCTGTAACATTTCTAAATAAAGAATGGTAGCAAGATGACCTATTTTCTAACATACAGAAAGCCCCAGAATTATTCAGTCAGAACTCTTACCACAAAGTCCAGGTACACAGGATATTTAGTCATATGTTAAGCATTTATAAATCCTTTTCCCCACATTTTTCAGAGAGAGCCTTTTTCAGTTATGAAAAACTCTCTTCCAGCAGAATGCTTCGCTTCAAAGGACCACATGAGTAAGTGCAATAGACCATAGTCACTATATGTGATTACCACTTCTTTTTTTTTTTTAAGGAGATTTTTTTTTCTGCTTATTTCACTGAATTTTTAAAATTCTCTTTCTTTTCAGGTCTTGCTGTAGTGGGTACTTCTTTAGGGATTTCAGTTTCTAGGTTACAGAATGAGCACTCCCCTTTCTTTAAGGTCTCATGTCTATTTTTAAATCTAACCTCTTTCCAAATCACATTTTTCTCTGTCTGATGTGGAAAGAACCCTTTTTTCTTTCAGCTTTGGCAATGAAAAACAACTCAAAAGAAAATTCCCTCATCTTTTAGTCATATTTCAGTCATCAGCAGTAGTTATCTGCCATCATTGCTACAGTGATGGACATGAAAGGAGCTAACACGGATTGTCCTGCTGTTGCTTATTTGAATTCTGATATAAGGTGCTCCAGCACGGATATAGGCTGGATATACCACTGCAAAAAGAAAGGAAAAATGCATTCTTCTGTAAATGGTTTATATGTAAGAATTCTCCTAAGGATGAGTTTGCAGATTTTCTATACTTAGAAGACCAGGGAAGGAATTGGGGAACCCTGTAGGGATGGGGACCTTGTTGTGGGTGTTTAAGACTGGAAGCTCATGCCTTTGGATTTCTTTGATTTCCCCTTGGCAGTGCAAGGTGCATCAGTATGCTTACCTCCCAAAGGGGAGGATAAAGAATACCACACTTACAGAGAGGGGGCAAAGAGTATTAAACTAGAGGATCTTAAACCTTTCTGATAAATTGCAAGAACTGTGAAGGAGAAGGATATCTATTTTAAAATATTCAGGAATTCTTTCAGAAATATTCCCACTGATGTAACCAACCAAAAGCAGAGAACTACAGGCAAATGTAAAAAGGGGGACAAAAAAAATCCAATACAACAGTTCATTTATTCTACTTAAGGACCTGATCCTCACCAGGGTCTTCATGAACCAAAAGTTAAAATGAAAACTTTCCCCATTCAGCATTTCAGGCTTGAGAGGAAAAGGTGCATTCAGGCAATCTGACAGAAAAATGAAGCAAAAGAAATGAAGGCAGAGAACACAACCTGCTACAGCACATGGGCAAAAGTTATTGTCAGGTCAGTAATGAGTCTTTGTACCAACCTCTCCCTGAGGGATTGGAGCCTCAGAAATACTCATAGAATTCACACAACTGTTCATGAAATAAGATTGAATAAACATCAAATCCCCCCTTTTTTTTTCCTTGATGATTAAAACATCGTATATGGCTCTTTTTTTAGTTATTGGGTTTATATGGCAATATTATGGAAATATTTTCAGTTCAAAAAGTGTTCAGTTGATATTTAAACTATGATAAATACAGGTTCTTTTTCTTTTTTTTGCGACCTTTACTTGGAGGTGCAAGCTGTCCTTTGTGTCTGTCAGGATCCTGATTTTAATGATCTGCTCTCTGATAATAGTCCAAGAGAACAGTTGGTAAGGTGAAGGACCAATGCATCAACTACTTGGTGTAATACAGATTATCCTTTGTCCTGGCCTTTCCACTTAAGATCACAATGACCAAATAAAAAGTTAAATCTATAATTTATTGGCCTTATAGATTCAACTTAGTCCTTTTAAGATTGCCAAAGGAAATAATAGAAAATACGAATTGTGTTGTGAAATATGTATTTGTAAAATTGCAAACTTAAGCATACAAATCAGAGTAAACGTGCTCAATACATGACATATGAGAATATGCTACCAAAGTTTAACACTCACTGACTTTTGTAGAAGCAACTAAAACCTCTTACAGTTCTGCAATATAGAAATCATCTTCATTACAAGATTCAAACCTCTTATAAATCTTCAAGGAGAATGGAAATATTAACTCTAAATCTCAGATATTACTTGGTACAGAAAACTCGTTTCTGATGTAACTTTCATCTCAGAAATGAACATAAACATGTATTAATGGACAGATTTACTCAATAAATAAAAAGAGTATTATTTATTTCAAATCTGTTCAAACACAAAGATTTTTTTTTTCCAGGAAATGGTATTCATGAAATATCTCTAGATATTAGAAAAAGTTTGCTTCTCTTTCCCCTCCTCACACAAAAAACCACAACCCAAACCAAATAAAAAACAAAACAAAAAAACAAAACCAGAACCAAACCACAAAGAGGGAACCCGTGGAAATGAAAATTAGAATCCTCAGCTGCTTTGTTCATACTCTGAAGTTTTCATGAGGAATAATTGTAAAATTATAATTATCTGTTAAACAAGAGTAGAGAATTTACACAATTCTAACTATAGGAATACTATAAAAATTCTGTAAGAAAAGTACTTTGCAGTCAGAATATCTCAAATCTTTTATATTTTTATTTAATGATCCAAAGATAGTGTAACAACCTGATGCCATCCAATTATCAGCCCTGCTCATACCACTATTGCCCCAAACAACTTGCACTCATTCTAATAAGCAGGACACACATATACTCATTTTGTGGGGCACAACTCCAGTTTTTCTGAAGGGACTTGTGTCACATCCTGCTCCAAGACTGCTCCACGACCCATAGTACAGAGAATGGTAAGATAAAAGCTGCAGCTGGCAAGTGTTTCAGCACTGCCCTTCTGGTCCAAAGGGATGAGGGGAGTGAGGAGTGAACATGGAAAGCAGCAGCTAAAGCATTAGAAATCTTTCCCCTAGAACAAGCTGTCACTATCTATTCTCTTGTTTGTAAAGATTTACTTTGGAGACATATCTTAAATATTAGTTTAAAATGTTAATGGAAGTGAAATTGGGAGATAATTTCTGTTGCCCACAACAATTCCTCTCAGCCCTATTGACAGGATCAACAACTGAGGATCAAACTGCCTTGGAGGAATAGACATTTGATAAAAAATTTAATTTATTTGGAAAATTAGGCTGAATGAACCTTGTGAACTTCAGAATACAGTCAAAATCTTGATTCCTTTAACACGCTATCCTGAATGCACAACCTTGAATCTAAATAGATATGCCTATAAGGGAGGTTCAAGAGGAGGAGCCAGCTGATGGAAATCTGAATAAAATGTAGTGTAACTGTTTCTCAACATGCATTATTGCAAGGGTGGATATGTAAACACACGTTACTGAGGAAAATCTTCCATATTTATAAGCCATAGCTTGTAATCAGACCTTTTAAAGCTGCATGCATTAGGTAGTTTGCTAGCAAGCCTGATAGAAATTAACAGACTGTGCAGAGCCACAATGGCTCATGTGCTTCCCTTATAGTAAATTGTTTAAAAATACAGCCAGCTCTCTTCATGTAAGCTTAGCCTCAAAGGCTTTAATAAATGCAGCTCCATGGCACCTTAAATAGCCTATTAACAGGAGTAGAAGATCAGAGAAAGCCTTCATGCCAAACAGCCTGTGTGACAGGCAACAATACCATGCACATGTTCTGAATACTCATCTGGCATTATCATAAACAGCTTCAGAAGGAAAGGCAAGGAAGGTGGTAGGGTGAAATCTGCTTGTTCCAAGCACCCAGACTACTACACAGAAAACCTGCCTCAAGTAATGCATTTCATGGAAAACATCAGCCACGAGACAGGGCACAGGATGGAATTAGTGAGAAATTCGTTTCATGTGTGTATACTTGTATTTTACATGGTACTGATAATCAATGTAATGTAAGAAATAGCTCCAAACCGGCTGTCTACATTACTGTCCTAAAAGCAACCATAATAAAATAAGATAATCTTAACTATTCTTGGGCTGCCATAGAGCTTTCTAATTGCTCTATTTGAATTGTTCCGTTTCAATTAAATTGCGGAGTGGGGAAAAAAAAAAGTAATAGAATTAAGTGTTTCACTATTTACAGTCCTTGTGTGAATACAATTCACATAATCTGTGTAGGATCCCTATTAGCAGGGTTCACAGTGAGAAACTAAAGTGATTAAATCATTAAATCATACCTAGGAAGAGTGAACATTCCCACTGATATAGGAAGCCTTAATGAGATTTCTAACAATTAGAATCATTAAGTGCTTTTATGAATAGCAAGGATTCTGAAGGCAGAAAAGGTTTTAAAAATTGGGGGGTTCATGCTATTTTAACCTAATATGTTTCACTTTCTCTTTGCTTCGTCAACGTCGATACAATTTGCATCCACTTTCAGTCATTAAATGGTAGTTCAGCTCTTCACTATTTCAAGCCCTAGTCATTAATGGGAATTCATATTATCTATTCCCTCTGCCCCTCCTATCTTTTCCTCAAAGAGAGCACCCTTTTCAATAAATGACTCTCAAATTGGTGTTAGGGTAGTAATTTCTAATTTCCATGGTTACACTTCCCAAAAGAGCTGCTGCTGATAAGAAAAACACATTGGAGAACTTGAATAGTATAGCTGTCTCTTAGCTTTCATTCGTGGCAGGAGGGGTGGGGGTGCATGTTGGTTGGGATTTTTTTTTTCCCCTTTTTTTAATAGCCTGGTAGACCAAGTCCAAGGCCAGTAAATACATTTACAAAAATGTGGATCTTGTCCCACAGATCCTGAAGATAGAGCCTTATTTATTTCTTTCAACAGATTTCAGGCTATTAAAATACATAGAAAAGTGGAAGATTATCAATAACAGCAAATTGTGCAGTGCCTTGCTAATAGTAAAGTATTGCTGCAAGATCAGGTTGTGGTGCCACACTGTGAACTGTGACACCAACAGCCCCACCTACAAGATCAGCCATGTTCATCTCACAGAAATGAGATGATAAAGCAACCTACAGAGCTGTCACTTTTAGAGCTTGTATTAATAACATCAGTGTATTGGACAGGTGTCACACATTTTAATTCAGACTTCATACTACAGCTTCTTTTCCAATCAAAATTAGAGGTGCACAATTATTCACATTAAGATAAAAGTACAAAATAAATTTTGTGTAGAGATTTCGTTTTGCATTTTAACATCCTCATTTTCTTTCCAATCTTAGATCAATCCTGCAAAGTCTCTCTAATTGAACTTTGAGCTTCACTTTTGCACTTGAAGCTGGGCAGCTGAAGCTGTTGGTCAGCCAGAGTGGAAAATCAAATATTGCTTTCGATACCCTTGTAAACAGGATCAGACTGACATTGGTTTTGCCACAGAAATTACGCAGCTCAATGCGATGTGTCACATTAAAAACTGCAACATTATTTCAGAAGCGCATGTTGACACAATAGACAAAAAGCTCCTTTGAAGCATTCATTGGCTTATTTGGAAATCCTTCCTACTTCATGGATCATTGACCTGAAAGATAGGTTTATCAGGGAATACTGAGACAATCTTTTCCCCAGTGGCATAAAAACTCTGCTATAGTTTTAGATGTTTTCCTTGGTCTTCTCAACAAATTCATAAGGCTTGAACTTCTATGCATTAATAAATAACAATCTAAGAACAGTGGCACTTAGGATTTTTTTTCCTTAGCAGAGAAGAATGTTATTGTAATTATGTAAAATAAACCTATTTTAAACCTAATGCTTCATAGACATTATGAAAAAATGCCTATAAGGAAATCTTTTATTGATGATGTAATTTTATTTTCAGCATAACTGCAAATTTCACACCTCTATCTTCATTAGGAGTGATTTATCTATTAGCCTGAATTAAATCTGACCAGCATTTCCTTTTGCTTAGCAGTAGAGGATTAAGAAAACTGTGAAAAATTTTAATTGTGTCATTGCATTTTAAAAATGGGCAGAGAAGTAGTTGGCAACACTATTATCACTAAAATGACCCCACTACCTACACCGTGAGATTGTGAACTTTTAAAAAGAGAAATAAAATAATCACCATAAATGTCATTTTCCTTTTCTTCTACATCTTGTGCCAAAAGCAGATTTATAAATCATTTTCCAATCAGGTCCCCCTGCTTCAATTCCTCCCGTCCTTGATTTGTTTTTTTTTCTCTGTGACAGTCACTGTGGTGGCCTGGAGCTTACACTGCTGATCCCTGACTCCAACACATTCCTCATTAATTCATACCAAACTGACTTCATTCCAAACTGCACTTTAACCAGCTACAGACTTTGGAAGTTTAAGAACAGATAATTCTCTGAAGTCCAAGTGTCAGGACTTCAGCACACATTATCTGTGTTTATTTGTTTTTCTGAACAAGCCTGGTGAGTTCATTAAGACCTGAGAAAAATAAAAAAAACCCCAACAACCAACCTGTCTTCTAACATTGGTAAGTGTCAGCAAGATTAAGAGCTGAAAACGTCTTGTCCCTTTGATTAACTCCAGCACTAAACTTTCCTTGTAATAATATGGTTCTTTTGAAAGGAAAAAAAAAAAGAAAGAACAAGGTTTACACTCCATTGTAAATATATCCTTTAGAGCATGAAACTACCTAGAATGTTCAAAACATTTGTCTTTCAGGGAGAGTTTCACAGGGACAGAGTTAGATGAAAAAACACATAAATGGCAATAGAATAACTGCAAATATTGGAAGAAGGGGTAGTATTTTTGCAACAGTTTTGTAAAATTGTTCTTAATCTTTTTTCTTTAGGAGAAACCCACTGTTAATGAGGGCTAGAGCCTCTGGGAGAAAGTTTCAGTAGGACCTGATTAAAGCCTTAGTAGGTTCCATACTTTAGGTAAATAAATGAGATCTCTGAGCATTTCCAAAGCTTCTGAAATGAAATGAAAGCATGTGAAAATGTTCATAGTGACTTTTTATAGCAGCTGTGTACAGATTACGTTACCACATTCAATAACTCAGGCTTGCACACTGACACATCCTTGCTCTAAACTTTAGAAACCCCTGTGAATTTAGCCAGAGCAGATTGCAATATTTCTCACAAGGAAAGGAACAATGGAATTCTAGCTAAACCACCACACAAAAGCATATGATATTGTGTAAACGGTAGTCTAAAATCTCTGCACTAACACACATATTACATCGGGGTTGTAGCACTCATTTTCAAAAGTACTGATTATTTTACTATCAGTTGTATATGTAGATATTACAGTAGAAAATATAGTTTCCACCCATTACTATCAACTACTGAAGTTTCAAACTATTGCCTCTTAGAAGCAATTTAAGATAGAAAGTTGAGAACAAAAAAGTAAAACTGACTTAAGCATTTAATTATTTTGCCATAATCTCTTTGTCCTATGCGTTTATGTCTTGCAAAACGTTAATGGTTTGGTAAATACAGCTATTACTAACCTAATAAAAGTGCTGTGCCAAATGGAAAATAAAGGCTGCATAAAAATGTAGATGGGTACTCAGGAGATATGATACTCATCGATCTCCCAAAAATATGCTTGCCTGTATAAAACACAGCAGTTAACACTGCTTTATACGACTCATAAGAGACTATGTGGCCATGAAAATAATGCCTGCAAATGATGCTTTTAGGGAACAGTAAGTTGAAGGTATAATGGTTCCTGCTAGTTTAGAGGACAATAAAACAAATATTATCATATTCTTCACATTTGTCATAGGGACATCTTGAAAGTTAATCCAAATTAACAAGAGGTATCAGTTTAGACTGCATTCATTAAACAGTATTAAATCTTGATATTGACACTCTAAGGATTAGAAATATGGTCATGTTACTGCAGCTTAACAAGCTAAGCCCTAGTAACAAGCTTTGTATGCACTCATGCATTATAAAATATGAGGTAAGATGAATTCATGTAAACCTCTTAGGTGAATATATTTAATATCACATTTTCTGTGTACTAGCAGCATATGCACAAATACACACTGCAGCTAAGCCCATGCCTAGGAACTAATTATTCAATTACAATCTATGAATGTTTAGATACACTCTGACCATTGCAATTATTTCTTTTCATACCTAGTCTCTAGAATATATTTCAGGTGTGAGGACTCCAAGGACACAATTTCATAATCCTTACCCCAAAGTTTCTTTCATCTCTAAAATTAATGTTTTTAAATTAAATGTTATGTAAATGAAATGGCCAAACAACCTCAAGCACCCTCCCTTTCCAGCACCCACATCTTGATGCACCTTGAGTCTACTGATTTCAGGACCGGTGTCGGCAGAAAGGTGTATGAAGTTACCCAATTCCTAATTCAATTGATTCTGGAATAGTTTTGAATAGTTCATCATTACCTAACATTGCTCCTTGTAAAATAAGCCTCCTTGTAGTGTGATACTTAACTCTTTAAAAGAATGAAAACTAAAGAATAGAGTAATGATTAACAGTAGAACCTGCAATCAGTTCTGAGCAAATCCATTTTAAAAAATTATTTCATGTACAATATCTCACAAATGCAAAGAAAAGGGAACAAACTGGCACTGTGAACCAAGAACTATGCTTCTCTTAATGCAAATCTCAGTCATCAGTGGGGAAAGAAATAATGTATTTTGGGTGAATACACAGCTAAAATAAAGCTAATCAATGCTTCGTAGGCATTTAAGATTCTGACTCCTTTCTTTAAAGGTAATAAGCTATTTTCATTAGCATACATATCTAGAGGAAAGGAAATACCTTTTTAAAAGGTCTCAGGTTTAATTGTAGGTATATAAAGTTCTAAACATCAAAGCAAAAAAAATAAGTTTTAAGTGACTCATTTGGTTTGTACCAGTTTGTGCTGGTAGCTCTAAGCTTTCCTAAGCCATTTTGAGGAAAAGAGAGTGAATTGGGCAGATCACAAAATTAAGCTTTCTCCTGATAATCAGCTCAGACTGGTGCACCGTGCAACCTCTGAGTAGAAGCTCAGCAGCTTCAGCTGGATCTAAGAATCACCCCCAAATTCAGAGACTCAATAAGTAATGGTAAGTCAGGCCTTATGAGGCCTTTAAGCAGATTTAAATCCTCCACACTGATGAGTCTTCTTTTACATCAAAGTTTTTAACCTTTTGTTCTTTTGAGGTTAATGACACTGCTGAGACATACACATGCACTTTGACCTTGCTGAGGACCAAGATGTTCAGTATCTTCTCAAACAGGCTATTATAGATAAAGTTCTGCAGTGAGATTCATTTATTAATTACTTCTCTTTATGTATTACTTCTCTTTATGTAGTCACATGCTATCCATTGAGGAAAAAGAAGTAACTTCTCTTTTTAACTGAATTTACCCTGGAAGATCTCACTTTCATAGGCACACTAAACCCAGTCATTTACAATGCCATTATTTGGAGGGAGCAACATCTAATATTTGAATGTAAGATGTTTCATCTAAAGAAATATGTTTTATTTCAAAGGCCTTATAATCCATGCTATTACTATATTAACTAAACCAAAACATATACTGAATTCATATTATTTGTGTTTTAGTTTAATCCCACATCGTGGCTAAAGAGCATGTCTATAACACACTAGATGGATTATGCAGCAGACCATGCTACAAATCATCTTGATCATACAGATCTACCTAAGCCATTATTTAGGGACCCGAAACGCTTTTCAAGAAAAGTCTTTTGGAACCTTCCCACCCTTGGTTGTTCCTTGAAATAAAAGAGGAAACTAAGAATTCACCAAGTGAAAAGCAAAAAAATATTAGTACAGTATTTAGCAGTACATTTTTCCACACATTGTGTATTTTCAGTGGAAAAAAAAATACCGATGCAAAGGCATTAGTAAATTTCTTTCCTGTTTCTCTTTATTTAGTGAATCATAGTAAAAATTGTTTCAGTTTAATAGTTGCTATGGAATATTTAAGGATTTTTTAATTGTACTTCCATGATACTAGTACTCATTTAATACCAAAGCAATATATTTGTTCCCTGCCTCTGCAGATAAAAAAACAATGCGGAAAGACCACTGATAATTGATTTACCCAAGTCAAAAATAAGATCATCAGAGGAAGCTTAAGGTGGAGGGAAAATATAAAGGCAAAAAAGTATTCCTGTCTTAGCACTACAGAGTTTTCACTCCACATGTAAACCTGTGTTTTTTCTTGATCAAAAGTAAAGACCTGTGGAATAGTATTTGCTGACTGCCAAAATAAATATTTCCCTTCCAATTTCTATACAGAGTGACTTTGCAGGTATACTTGTGTGCATATACTACCATATACATATAAAGAGCTGTCCTTGTAAGTGCATTTTCTAATTCCAGACTTCAGTGAGCTATTTATTTTTTAAAAGCATTTGACAGAATACCTGTTTAAGATATAATGGTTTATATTCTCTTGAACTCTTCAGTGTGTTGTGAAAAGAACATCTATACCTGTGCAAACATAACTCAGTGACCCTTTCTCACTACCAGGTCTCTTCATGTATATTAAAAAAAGACAATTCACCCTGATGTTAAGTTCTCTATTGATAGTTATGCATTAATAAAGTCTAAGCTTTACCAGATGTCTTATTTTTAAAGTGTCACAATTTTTACAATTAGTAAATTATTTCATAACATCTACAGTGTAATTTTATTAACTTTTAAGGTTAGTCAGCTTCAAAGAACTCTTTTTGCACAGATTGTAATTCAAAATTTAAGAAAACCAAGGGATGAGATTGATTTGTGCTTATTGATATCAGTGTACAAAAATAATTAAGCAAAAGAATCCTAAGAAAACTAGTATTCATCTTTCTCACACAGAAGATATATCTGATCATTAAACTGTTCTGTGCTGAAGAAAAAACCAAACAGGTTGAGGAGGAATGGGAGCACTGGAGGAATCAGTTTTAAAGTGCTTTAAATTTTCTGAACAACAAGTAATTTTACTCCATACATAAATAAAGATAGGATTTGTATACTCCACACTTGAGGGAATCTACTTCTCTAACTCAGTTTTATCAAATAATGAGGTTAGTTACAATAGATTCAATTGAAGCCTGAAAAAGCTTAGCAATTTGCTTGTCTGAACATTGAGATCATTTGTTCAAAAGACTAAAAATTAAAACTGTGGGAAGTCAGAGCAAAAAGTAATTCTCAAAATGTGGTAGCTTAGCAGAAAATACTAAGAGAAATGAAATTTATAGTTTGAATCGTGCTTGGCCTGCAGATAAGAAACCTGAATTCCAGTGGAAATAAGTGGTAAACTAGATATGGTCTGAGAAGAAATTAAAGTGAAATATCGCCAGAGTGAAGGGAAAGGCGTCCACAAGGACAGACACGATATAGAACAGAAGAGAGGTCACACCACACTATAAGGGCAGAAATGAAAGATCAAGTGTTAAAACAGCACAGACAGCAAAACACATCCTGTTCCTCTGTGCAGGGCAGAGACCTGGACAGAAGTGCTATTTTGTGAAATTTTAGCAGTAACAGGTTTAACTATGAAAGAAAAGTAATAAAGGAGGCAAATGGTTTCACCTGGGAATGTTAACTATGGAACCTTAACTATGGAGCAGGCCATTGCAAAGCACGACATTCAACACAGCCAAGGATTGCTTTGGTCACCTGAGGTGGCACTTCTTTACAGATATGCATGCCAACACCACTCGAGTACTCCCAGTTAAAGGTCAAATCTCCATCAATACCAAACAACAGCTGTGGTAGAACAAGACATATGGAAAAGCAGGCTCATATTTGCTGACCACTCCTCTCAAAGTGGCCACATCAAACCCAGCATTTTGTAGCTCCTTTCTAGCCCAGCCACTCCCTGTGCACACAGAAAATGACTGACCTTGAGCCTGACACTGTCCATTACCTCTTGATAAACCGGACCAGGACTGCAGTAATTGTAGACCTAAACCATGTACACCTGATCAAACCATAAGCCTCCAGAAACAGCTATCGCTCTGTAGTCACGAAGTAGCCTCACTACAAATAATCCTCCAAATACAAGCATTTACAGATTAAGAATTAATAGCAAGTTAATAAATATTTTTAAATTATTCAGAAAAAAGAACCTTGTCATTCCACCAAACAAATGGATTTCTTATAGCAAATATAACCAAACAGATCTTCACAGCTGGCATAAACCATTACATTTCCATTAACTTTAATGGAGAAACTTCAACTTCCATTAGTGGGATCAAATATAGTTAATATACCTGTCATGCATGATATGTCTCCTATATACCTTTCAGGCAAAAATATTCAGTCCAGACTTCACGTAAAAACATTTTAGAAATTCCAAGTATGCAAATGCAAAATCAGAAAGTAACATCGCAAAGGAGACACAGAAGAAAAAATAAATCACTTTAAAAAGCTGAAAAACTTTTGGAACGTAACATGTAATTAATAGATGTCACATTTACAATGTAAAAAGCAGCAAAAGAGTAGAAAACATATGGCAATTTCTTCTTTGATAGATGAGAACAAAGAAGAGAGTTACATCTGAGCCTCTTTTTCCTATGCTCTCATCTTCTCTCATACCAGGTAAGAGTTGACTCACTTGCCTTTAATTAGCATGATGCCAGATGAAAAAAATCCTCAAGACAAGAACAGAGCAAAAGGCAAAGGCAGAAAAACTGTCAAAGTGGAAGCAGTGCCCCTAGAAAAAAGGAAAAACTCTCCAAAAAAGGCTGTGCAAGCCTTGACTCACCCTGTGGGAGATCAGCCTCCGCCTCAGGATACTCAGGACAGCAATGAAGCACTGTGTCCCCTCTGGCTGCAGGAAAGCACCCTGAGGAATAAACAAAATAAAACCAAAGAATAAGGTCATGCTAAATTAAACTTTCTTCTTGCATTAAAACAAACTAGTGCTGTAAATGTCTTTGCTGTTACTGATCAGAGTAGTGTAAAATTTTTCTGAACGCAAAGTAGAGAAATTGCCTTATTTTGTTTCTCATTTCCCTTTCAGCAGTTTTTATTTTGCTTTTTACTTTGACAACAAGAGTTGAAGAGAAGAATCATGGACAGGTTGACCTAAAGCAGCACTGCCAGGGTCCCAGCCCTGCATTCCAGGGGCTGCCAGGCACCCCACAGCCCAGGGGCCCCGCAAGCAAGGTCCCATCACAAACCAACCCCTCATCTAAACCTCACAGAGGGTATGGGTTATGCCAGTAAAGAAGTTTCTTAAAACATTTTCTGAAAACACGTATTTCTAAGTCTGTAAGTGTATAGAAAGAACGCAAGAGGAAAAAAACTACAATGTTTTAGAAGCTGACATCCATTTTATAAGAGGAACAGATGTTTTATTGTAATTAAGGCTCATCTTTTTTGTGCAAGGTGACTCTTGAAGCCTGTAGACAAGTTTACTGCATTGCTTTCATACGATGTTGATGATCCACAGTTTTCCTGTAAACCTAGCTTATACTCAAAGAATTACTTTATATATTTTAAAAAATCTATTTCAGCTCATATGGCTTTTCATTCTATTGCTTACACTCCCCGCTAAGCCCTAAATAATTACTTTTACTTAGTATGTCTTCAATATTTATGAAAACTTCCTCCCAATAATATACAAATGAAGGATAGAAATCTGAGATTAGTAACCAAATGAACCCAATGTTGAGTTGATTAAAGCCTGCTTAGCAGCAGTGTCCCACATTGTCACACTTGTATAAGCAATTTTACATGGTTAGAACTATCCAATTACTTTTTCAAATATATTAGTGAAGTGCAGTAAACACTGCAATGTGCTAGTTTAAACAACACACAGTAAAATATGTATACAGTTAAGTAAATCTCTGTGCCAAGCCTGGCTCTTTTCTAGCAATTATCATGTCAAAGTCAGCTCGAGGTCAAGTTCCTGTGGCAACTGTAGGACGTTTCCAAGTGGGAGCCCACTGGGTCACATTCGTGAATACAGACACAGTTCAAGAAAGAAACAATGGATGTCACCTTGTAGGTCAAGTCCTCTGCTCCACCAGAGAATTTACCAAGTAAAACATGGTCCATGTTTCCTAATGCTTTTTTGTCTTGGGATTAGTTTCTTTGAGGCTTCATGTTTTCTGCTACCTTTATAAAATTATATTCTTCAATGTTGACTTTAGATGAACATTACAAAAATCTCTGTGCTGACAAGACCAATAAAATTAAGGTAAGCATGCCCTTAATACAGGTCAGGGACTATTGGCAAACTAGCAAGTCTTGTTAGGCAAGTGATAAACAGCCATATCTGTAGACTAAATATATCTAATGTGTAGAGCAAGATAAAGATGCTACTAAGGTAGAATTTGTGTGAGAGCTGGGAGGAAAGGGAGTGGGATAGTTTACTTATCACAAAACCACTAAAGAATCCTACAAACCTACACATTTCTGGAGCTGTGGCATGCTGACATTCTTTCCTCCAGCTTAGGATAGACCTCATTATAGGCAATTTTCTGTAGACAACATCAATCTGTTGATTAAGCCCACATGTCAGAGAAAGCAGAAACTTGACTCTGCATATGTGAATGATTCATTATCTAGATGAAAGGAGAGCTGCGCTTGAATGCATACAAACATCACCAACTTGTTTTCTTCCAGTTTTGTGTCTATCTGCCATGGTATTTTAGCAAGAACAGCATAACAAAAAGCAGTGGCATTCTTGCTTTCTTTCTCCCCTTTCACTTTTAGATGGAGGATGTTGTACATGGCTGACAGTTTTCAAATGAAGCATTTGCCACATTTAAGTCAGAGTAACATCAAAGTCAGAACCCAACTTGCTTTTGTGATAACAGGAAACTCTCCACCATTTTTTGGGGGTGGGATAGGAACGCTGCTCATTTTATTTGGTGCCTTATCCGGAATTAAAATGCAACAGACATTTACTGTACTAAGGTCTGCACCTTAAAACCTTCCTTCTGTTTCTGTATTAGTTCTCAATCCGAACTTTATACATCTAAAATTATTTAGATGCTAGAAGACCATAATAATAAATAATGGCCAACCTTCGTGAACGAAGATTTGGGAAGGGCTCTCCCCACGTGGGTGTGCCCTTCGAGCGTGTGCAGTGGATTTTTTTAGGTGAGGCACAGCGTGCACAGAACTGGCCCCACCGTTTAAGTCCTAAGGTTCATTTGCCATGGCTAAGCAACTTGGACAGTGACAGTGAAGTCCTCGGGACTGTCACAGCACCCGGTACTAACCGGGGCTGACCCTGCTGAGCATCCGAGATGTGACAGGATGGGATAGC
This sequence comes from Sakesphorus luctuosus, assembly GCA_013396695.1. NCBI lineage: Eukaryota > Metazoa > Chordata > Aves > Passeriformes > Thamnophilidae > Sakesphorus > Sakesphorus luctuosus. The sequence continues at coordinate 1,703,480 of VWZD01010412.1, read as the reverse complement.
AGGGAGGCTTGAACTGCGGGGGACGGTCCGTACTGAGACTCGAACCCACGACCTTGGGATTCAGAGACCGGAGGGCTCTCCGTTACACCACGGGACTGCCCCTTAGAAGACCGTAAATACATGCTAAATCCTAAGTATTCAAGTCAATACTCTTTTGCGTGCCTCAGCCTTCTTTTATATCATGGGCATGGGCTTGATGTGGCAGCCTTCAGGACAGCAAGGATTTTGTTTTGGCTTCAGTGAATGCTGAGAATGCTCAGACCAATGCTTCTGCAACTAAAGTGATTTCAATTGGTTTTACTAATGAATTCTTAATTTAGTTTGGTGGAAATGGGCATTAAAATAATACTAAGCTCTGGAATTAACATTTCAGAAAGCAATAAATGAAATGTTTGAGTTCAGAGCAGTGCAACAAAGGTGACCAACATTTTTACTTACAATGAAATATTCAAAGAACCAGTGAGCAGAGCTGTACTGAGCAATGATTTACAGGTTATAATGGTAGGGTAACTTTTCAATAGCAATCCTTGGAGAGTATAAGATAGAAAGGACGTCAATGAAGTATTTAAATCAGTTGAATCTAGCAGTAATGAGAAAAATTCAAGTAAAAGAAATGCAGGGAGAATGCTGTGAAAAAATGCCAGTGTGGTCTCACTCATGCAATAATCCAGTGGAAGGAAAGGAAGAGTGATAGAAACCCCACAGCAATGAAGCTTTAAAAAGTAGATCTTACAATAAAGTATGATGAAAAATTCCTTCTAAGTGACATTATCTATTAAATCACATCTGTACCTATGTTACGCTGCTGAATACTTCACTCTTGTTATTTTAATACCATTAGTCAATGGTATATCATAATGCTCTATGTTGTGGTGACATTTTGGAAAACACACCTTTTACAAATACTTCTGGGAACAATAACACCAAAATGTTTGCATTTTGCATTCTAACATAAATAGGCACAGTTTAAAAATAAACTCTCTATTCAAAAATACTCTATAGCTTTTAAAAAGATTATTTTTCAGTTTAAACTCCAGAATAGCTCTCTTACCCTCTCAAAATATTTAATTCTTCAGCTGCAAAGGAAGGAGAGGAAAACTGGTGTGAAAAGGAGAGTAATTCACTCCATTTTTTAATTAAACATAAATTTTAATCACTTCTATGTTGGCTATTTTTTATCAGTAACTGTGTAAGCAAACCTTATTTATAGTTATTTGGTTCACCACCATCTAGACAATCACTTTGAGTTCAGTGAGCTGTTCTGGAAGCTATAATCTCTTTAAATCGAATGCATTCTAATTCTGCATTTATGCAAGTAGAATAATAGATGCTGTAGGCTGACATATGATAGCAACTGTAGGCAAAAATTTTACAATCAAGATGCACTATACAGAAGGAGGCCTCAGCTGGAAGTGTTTTACAGGTAACTGTTTATTATGAGTCCTCATTAATGTTAAACTGGAATGGAATCCATATGGAAACACGTAAAAAAATATTTAAAATTACTGAATTCAAAGTTATAGGGCTCTTAAAATGTTCTCTAGAAACCAGTGAGCAAGACCACGAGGAAGGATAAAGACGAAACAAGTAGCTTTTTGCTACCTTAAGAAGTCATCACCTCTGAACTGGCTAGATCCTCTTAAGAATCCTTTTAGCTTGATAACTGCAAATTGCCAATAATTGCACTAATGCCACCATTTACCATAAGGAATTCAGTTACAAATGGATGACTCAATGCTTAACACACAACACCTTTGAAACTGCCTTTCACATATTTGTGTTAGAATAAAGAAATGCAAAAGTACTTTTGATATTATTAAAAATTAAAAGTTAACAGCTGTGGTAGATATATGCTCTTTTGACTTTACTCTCCCATAAATGGTGTTATGACGATTCATGAGATTAGAAGGCTTTGAGCAATCAACTTGAAAATTTATTCAAAAATGAACTTTTTTAAACTTCTAATTCTTTTGCCTTAATTATAGACAAAATAGATATTATCTGTTAATAACTTCTGCTTATAAGGGAAGATCTTAAACACAGAGAACAGGGATCAAAAATATTCTGTGTCTGATGAGGACCTGAAAGTAGAAAGATGCCAAAGTTAACTCTGCCTTACAAGTGTCTGTAGAAGTCAGATCTGCCAGCCAGAAAAGATTTTTAGTGTTCATGTCTATAAATTTTGATTTGGAAAAGAGTCTTACATTGTTACAAATACCACATTATTCTATGTGATTGGATGTAAAGTTGCATCATAAACAGAACATTCTGAAATAATATCGCTACTTAGCTTATCTGTGTTGTGATTGGAGATGGTCAATAGACAAGGTGAGTGCTCAGAAATAGGTAGGTTCGTACTGAAATCCACACTGAATAGCAAGCCCCTTTTTTATTGTTATTTTAGCATGTTGAGTGGGTATCAGAGACCAGCTCGTGCTCTGCAATTTTGTGTTTATCTGTATAATAATGGCCTCTGTGGTCAGCAGCTTCTCTGCTGGATCATAATAATGGATGATGTCTAATAATCATCTCTTACCCGCTACCTGAATGGTAATCACAGCCATTTCCTCACTGGAAACTGCAATCTCGTCTTTATTTGGCACTAAAATTATTAGCTCTTTTAAAGAGTTGTAACATGGATTAATCAATACAAAAGCTGTTTATATAGTCCTGATAATGATCCATTATCCCTTAATCTGATTCTTGAACTTCCTCAGGGTATGAAGGCATGTTTTTTTCTTTTTTTAAATGAATATCATATCTTTAGTAATGGCACATGGAAAACCTAAGTAGACTCTCTCCCCAAGCTATCTTACCCAAACCATTTTGTCTTTCAAGACAAGATTCATTTATGAAAAATAATTATATTCAGGAAAGGGAAGTAATAATGTAATAATGTATCTAACCTAATACAAACAAGTTTAGAGTGAAGCCTGACCTAAGTGTTTGCTGAAATACTGGAATTAAAAAAAAAAAAAAAGGTCTTTCGGGGCATGATAAATCATATCATCTATCATCTACTAACTTGCCTAAAATAACCTGGGGAGTGTTAGAATCTATTCCTAGACATGACTGTGTAGCGTATGGATTGCAATCAGTCCTACAGATGTACTTTTTGCTAACTTGAAAATTATGGTTTGTCGCTTTGAGTGGCAAAATCAATGCTTGGCACAGTTGGGCTTTTGAGTTCAACTTGATGTTTGTTTTATCTTTGCAATTCTGTGATTAATAATGTCTTATGAAGTAATAAAATTAAAACAAACCAAAGAACTGCACCCAATCACTCAACACAATATGGGAGAAATAAAACTGTGATTAATGAAGTAACGACATGACAGGAATCACACAGCAATGACCTGAGCAATGAGCTCTTAAAGGGGTGCACTGAACATCTGCAGTTTGGATATATAGGGATGGCTGTGGAAAGCAAAAATCGATCAATTAAATAAATAATAATTTTTAAAAATTGTTCTTTACATGTTGTCAATTCTTTCAGATCCTTCTCATTCCACTGTCAGTCTTCTGCTGACTGGGATGACTATTTAGAATTTTACAGATCTGCTTTTGAGCAGAGAAGAAATGGACTTACACAAACTTGACTCTTATGATGACTAAACCTTAATCTAGAGAAGAGGAAAAAGAGCACACGATTTATCAATCCTTTCCTTATCAAACTGACTGTTCAAATCATAAAGAAGAGTTTATTCTTTAAGAATTAATTTATATAGGAAATGAAAGAACCAAAGCAAACTTTCTTTGTGCTCAGATTTTCATACTTCAAGGTTCAGTGCCTCTACATAAAAGCATAAATATCTTTATCTCAGACTGAACACTGCATTGATAAATAGCATTGGAGGTTATGCATCCACGTGTAACACATGATAGAGCTTTAATTTCTCTGGAAAACTTTTTAAAAACTTTTTTATTTGTTTGTTTTTGTGGGTTTTTTGGCTTCATGACTTGTGTATTTATCAAAAAGAGGCAAGGTGAGTGAAGGGGGAAAGAAAAAAATACAATCCAGTACAAAACAAAAAAAGCACCAGAAATCTCATCCACATAATTTTCAAAGCAATTTGTTGGATTAAATATCTGGAACATATACAGGCTTAATGCTTAAGGTGTGTTAATTGGAGCTTCCTAAAAGAGTCATCTGCTCACTGAAAGGAACTGCTGTGGGTTCTTTTATGAAGGTGAGTACGTATTGGTGAGCCAGTTCTTGCAGCAGAATTATTTGAGACAGGTAGGACAAGCCTTACCGGTGAGAGATACTTTCTGAATTGTTGCTAAATTGGTAAAACATGTAACATTAAGAGTATTTTAAATAAAATTTCACAAAATCGTAGAATGGTTGAGGTTAGAAGGGACCTCTGGAGGTCACCTTGTCCAGTCCCCCTGCTATAAGGGGCCTCCTAAAGCTGGTTTCTCAGGACAATGTCTAGACAGCTTTTGAGTATCTCCAAGGACAGAAACTTCAGGAACTCTGAGAACAACTTTCAGTACTTGATTAAAATTTGGATTATAGGTTTATTTCCCCCTAGATCTTTCTTTACTTTATTGACATTGCTTAATTAGAAAAGTGTTCTTTTAAAGGCAGGGAATATTAGGTTATTAGGATTCTTATTATTTGTTGTTACAGAAAGTAGAATTAAATTGTTATAACATTAAACGTGTAAACATCTATAATGCAGTCTGCTAAAGACCCTCTCTGTGGCGAGAGATGGTGTCTTGCAAAATGAAACTCAATGCTTTGTTTTAGGTGACAGCACCAGCACAAAATGGGCAATATTCCAGAAGCATATTTCTCTACAATTACACAAGCAAAGTCTAAGTAACTTGTCCAGATTTATGCATTCACATTCCAAATAGCTGAAATTAGTTCAGCTGAGTACAGTGCAATAGCCAGTGGAGACTGCAATACACCTATGGCCTTACCAAACAACTCCAATATTCACTACAAACCTATTACAGAGACTATACATATATATAGGGCTTTATCCAATGGAAATTGAGATACAAAATTGACATGTTTTTATGACTAGAATTAATAAAAAATATTGTGAGGTTATTACCCTCTGCAGTTCAACACCTTCCTTGCCCAATGGCTGTTGTTACAAGTATCATTTTAGGGAAAATCAAGACGAATATTTCTCCATTAAGGCAAAAAACAAGTGCCTTTAGATTACAAAAAATGTAACAGCATCATGATTATTTTGTTGGGGGGGAGGGGGGTTGTTGTTGTTTCAAGCCCAAAACTCTAACATTGACCACTTTCCCTAAAACATCTTTCAATGACATAATACATAGTTTATGTTCCTTTGTACCACCTTTCCCTCTTTCTAACTTCAACTGTCTACTAAAATTTCACCAAGGCACTGTTCAGGGATTTATATACTCAATGAGTTAACAATGTATAGCTATTTGGAGTGATGATAATCAGTTGTGATTGCTGACCAATTCTAGCCATGACTAAGTCAATATCAAACATGGCAAAACACAGTTAAGGCCAGAATAATTTACTTTACAGCAAGCAAATAGTAAAGGCTGAGTTAGTTCCTCAAATCCATTTCTACTAATAGCCACTTTAAGAAAATAATCAAAATTTCTTTACTCCTATTTAGGATTCTTTTATATTAATTTATAACAAATACTACTGTTTTGTAAGCAACACTAGACATCACCTTTAAAGGAATGACTTTCCTTTTCCATTTATTCCGTCACTGTCCATAAAACTTCTGTCACAAACAAACTTCAAAAAACATTCTGAGTTAATTAGTCATGAACTAGCTAAAAGGATAGTTCTCTTAAGTCTCTTTGTAGTACTAAGAAAACAGCAGTTGAAAATATGATTTCAAGGAAACCCAGGGAGAACAAACCCTATTGCTCCCAAGAGAGTCAATTCCCACGCATTTAAGTTCTGTCTTTCTAATGAAAACAAACAAACAAAACAACACCCAACACATGTTTTATGTATAATGTATATATTTATGTATATAAACATGTTTATATAAGTATGAGCAAAATATTCCCTCATTTCTTCTTTCTCTGAACTACTCATATACAGCCCTTAAATACACAAAAGCACAGATGGGTTTTAATCATGTCTTTTACTCTCTTTTCACCATACTCTGGTGGAGTCCTTGCTTAGTGAGGCACAACTGTTTATGGTGGATTTTTTTTTTCATAACAGGAATATTTTTTTGTTCTAATTTCTAACAACAGGCACAAAGAAGAGAGAATATGCATGTCAACAAATAGAAAGTTTCTCAGTCAGTCCTTGCATGTGAAATTCAGTGGGTTTTTTTTCAAATGTCAAGAACTCAGTTGTCCTTCTCTCATTCACCACGGCAGGATGAACTGAAAATGCATGTTGGACACCCTGAGGCTGCTGTTGCACAGAGGAGGGAGATACAGCAAACATAAGCATGAGCAAGTGGAAAACAGCATTTGACTTCAATATCTAAGTGCTGTGCAGCATCAATGCTGCTCAGTGCAAACAAACAGACCAGAGCCTGTGTACCTATTGCACGAGCATCCATTTAGTCCTAAGAGACAAATGATCATTTGCAACTCTGCCTACTTTACCAACATTAATGAATCATTAAGTATTGTTTCTGGACCTCTCTGACCTTTCAATGATTAAATACCTGATCCCTGTTGCACCGCAGGGTATTTAAATTACTTGGAATAAGCATTCGCAGAAATGGTAAAAACAGCATCTTGTAGGTTTCATATACATTGTACTTAGATTATATATGGATTCCCAATAAATGTGGGATGATACAACTGCTAAACTCCTACATTAAAAGTCTAAAGCAACATTTCTTACCCAAGCTTCCAAACCAGCAGCATTTGTCAAATGACCATGACAGGGTGTCATGAATGCAGTGTGGAAGCACTTATTACAATAACTCTTAAGCTGGCAATTTTGCAGTTAAGATCTTTACAGGATCTTTTTACTGTATAAACAGAAATAGTTTCCCTCACATTTTTACAAAACTGAATTATCTGGAAATAAATAAAACAGTCCTTACAAAGTTTTTTTCCCATCACTGTGGAGATCATTGCTGTTCAGAATCAGAAACATTCTTATCTATATTACATCTAATAAAGACAAGAAAAGATATTTTTACCCTCAGGTAAGTGAAATAATATTTCACCTACCCTAAGTTCTTGATGTAATTGTTTGGTGATTTCTAGGGGAAGATAAAATTGATAGAAGTAAAAATCAACTTTCTGGTCAATCCTTTTCACATTAAAACAAAAAATCCCCATACAACTGAACATTCGAAATTCAGTGTATAAAGATAATGCTCAGGCACCTTATCACTTAGCAGATAGTACAGTCTGGGTGAGGTCTGCAGTGCTCTCAATACAAATTTAAAAATCACTGAAGTATTTTATTAGGAAATGATCAGCAAAGACTCTGCGATACACCAAATGGAATCAGAGAGGAAAAAAGGGAAGGAGGAATGAAAGGTTAAAAGAACAACCTAATTGATAAAGTCTGGGAAAAAAACCCACCCAGAAGTGGAATGTAATTTTAGAGACACATAAGTGGTGAAGATAATGTCAAAGTTAGTTATTGCTTTCTGCACAGCACAGGCGATAGCACAGAAGGCACACACAGAAAACGGAACCTGAAGGAAGTCAAAATCCAGGGAGAGGAGGCTTTTCATCACCCCATGTTAATCCATTTCGGGAAGGTGGAGGTCACTCTGCTCATTGATTTCTGTTTGTCTCAACAATTAGATGCTCTTTGACAAAAGCATGTTGTAAACACTGGCGGAAGCATTCAAGAAATCACAGTATTAACTCACAGAATTACACTTGTCTTTAAACAGCACATCTTAGGGTGACTTGGGTCTAGAATTAGAGATCATTTGGAAAACTACTCCCTAAAAGACTTGTCGCATAATTACAGTTGGATTTAGGTCATGAGATACTGGGTTAGGCTTTTTTACTTTATGTATATTTATTAGTTTAGAACAGAGTGTGTAAGTATTATTTGGATATATCACAAAACAGGATTGCTGTTTATAAAAGCTCTCAGCCTGATGGGAATAAAGAAGACTATTTATCCTTTTGAATTCCTTTAGCTACCCACCCTGTTCAGCATCACGTAGCCAACAATAATCTGTTTTGTTTGGAACTGGACACCACAGAAGCCCCTCTGTTTGGAAGAGGCAGATATGGCCTTACTGAGTCAGCTTCTGGCAAAAAAGGAAGAATTTTTTTTTCCCCATAAATTGCTCTTTTTGCCTTTTTTTACTCAGAACATCCAATAGTCATAACTCATACCCTACAGGCAGGAAAATTTAATTTTCTGTGAAAAGTCCTGTTTAGTGTTTTAATATTTACCATTATAACTGTGGGTTTTCTTAACTCTAGCTTGTAGACTGCTAGTCCTGGACCAATGTAAACTCTTCTCTGGGCCTTCTGCTTCTCCTTATGCCTTTCTATAGAAGCTCCTTTTATGGCCTCAATATATAATACTGTGCCACAAATCACACCTGCTGTAGCCAATGATACCATCAGGGTGTCTTTGCTTGACAGCAAGCATTTGTCGTAGGATCTAAGAGATTCCCAAAGTGTTTGGATTTTGCAGGCTGGTTTTGTAGAAGGTACTGCACTAATTCATCCTGGAAAATATACAGGAAAGAAGGTAAATTATCCAAAGGAAAGGACACCCTACTATTTTGATGTACTTGCAAATCTTGGCTACATTCCTGTTGTACTTGGCATAATATTTAGCTGTTATTTGCAGTAACTTTGTGAGGAATTTGCAAAGATGAGCTTCATATTTTGTGCTTTCGATCTGTTAAGAGTGTTCCTAGAAGAAAAGTTGCCAAAGAAAAGGCCAAGATAAATCTTTATTTAGCACTGAGATTTTCTGAATTGAATTAGAAAACAATCTACGTCTTTTCTTCAACCCTCACTAACAAGCATGTGATTTTGGGTAGTGTTAAGCAACATTCTGTGTATTAAGGTGTACACATTGGAAAGTAGAACATTGGACAATGCTGTGATGTAAAGATCAAAAGATTAGAATTGCAATTTTTTTTTCAACTAACTATGCAATTCAGGATTTTTCCATTTGTTTTTAAACATCTTTAGGAAATTATGACTACTATTTTCATCAGCATTTTAGCACACACAGATGTACATCTTTTTTTCTAGTGAGGTTGTTGAAAATATTCTTACCTGGTCAACCTCAGAAGATTATCATTAGCTGCTTGATTATATTGATGTAATAATTAAAATTTCATGTATTTGTCTTGCTCTTGAAAAATCTGTTGTTCTAAAGCCTGATATACATTATTAAGAATTTTATTTTTTTCATAATCTTAGGAAGAAAAATTATGCAAAATGGAGACTTAAGGGGAACAATTGCAGATTTATTACTCGTCTTCCAACATCTTCATTGTGTTGCTAAGCCCACTGAGATGTTTATGAAATATCCTAATTACTACTATACCAAGCAGAACCAAACAGAAGAGAATTTAATCCCTCAGGATTTTGCTAAGCTTACAGAATCAAGCAAGACATTCTGCAGAACAAAGACGGTTCTCATTTTTGTAATAAAAAATTTTGTGTTGTTTTAGATTTCATAGATTCTTGCAAATTACTTTGATTTCTAAAAATATTGTATAAAAAGGTAATTGAGAGGTTTGTTTTCCAATACTTCCTTGGATTATATCATCACATTCAATTGTATTCTTACATAAATTAAATAGTTCTAAAAAGACAATAGAAATATAAATCTAATACTTATGTCATGTACTATGTTTATAGAGAAAAAGATCAAACTGCTGCTCTAAACCTATTTGGATAGACTTTAGAGATGGGCTGATTCCAATGGGATGAAGTTCAATAAGGCCAAATGTCGGGTCCTGCACTTTGGCCACACCAACCCCCTGCAGTGCTACAGGCTGGGCACAGAGTGGCTGGAGAGCAGCCAGGCGGAAAGGGACCTGGGGGGACTAATTGACAGGAAGCTCAACATGAGCCAACAGTGTGCCCAGGTGGCCAAGAAGGCCAATGGCATCCTGGCCTGGATCAAAAATAGCGTGGCCAGCAGGACCAGGGCAGTGATCCTTCCCCTGTACTCTGTGTTGGTGAGTCCACACCTTGAGTGTTGTGTTCAGTTCTGGGCCCCTCAGTTCAGGAAAGATATTGAGGTGCTGGAGCAGGTCCAGAGAAGAGCAACAAGGCTGGTGAAGGGACTGGAGCACAAGTCCTATGGGGAGAGGATGAGGAAGCTGGGGGTGTTTAGCCNAGACTGGACGTGGCACTGAGTGCCATGATCTAGTTAATGGACTGGAGTTGGACCAGGGGTTGGACTTGATGATCTCAGAGGTCTTTTCCAACCCAATCGATTCTATGATTCTATGATTCTTATTTAAAAGTATCACATTTGTAAAACCAGTAAGCTAAACCTACAGGTCCTCCTACACATCAGTGTAGTGGTTTTAGCTAGGCCTCAAATTAGTAGGCTCAGAGAATCTACATGGATTGGCAAAGACAGCTATCACCTGACTGGGTAACCAAGGAAGTATTTCATACCAGATGATGCAAACTTAAGGTATGGGGTAGCAGTGGGAGGTGTTAGTTCAGTTCCATCATGGCTGAACTAGGAGAAAAACATCTTGCAGCTCTCCTAATGTGCTAGGCCCTGCTTCGGCTGCTGCTTCTTGCATTTTGTTTGAGTTCAGGGAAGTAGAAACATTTTATTGTTACTCTTTCTGTTTCTTGCTAGGTGTCTTTTAGAGTGCTTATGAATCTAGAGTAATACACTTTGTATTAACTGGGGAGTAGGAAGTTATTTCAAGTTATACATAACTTGTGTAAGTGTGTGTATTATATTGTAGTTTTCTCTTAATTTTCTCTTTTCTGTATAAATACATGTAGTTAGTTTCAGCGTAAACCTGGTTTAGAAGTTTTTTTTTTTTCCTTCTCCCTCTTCTTTTTCTCTTGGCTGGTTGGGGGGGGGAGGAACTATTTTTCTCTGTTCTTGGGCAGTTGGCGTTTTTCCAATGTTATCACTAACTTTTAAGAAAGGTTTTTGTAAATTATCCAAATCATCTCCTTTATTTCTTGAAAGTAAGCAGTAGGACTACACAACTTATGCACTGAAACCAGCATTGAGATTTTCTGGATTTTTCTGCAATTTTAATTATGGCGTTTTCTCAGACACTGACTATGTCCAAGATAGTTTGAGTGCCCCTGTAGCAGAAGGCAAAACTGAAATGGCCATTCAAGTTAGAGAATTTTGCTCACGATAGAAAAGATTCACAGCTCTCAAGAAGCTGTCTGTAGTCAAAAGTTCTGTCCCACATTAAGTTAAAAGAATCCCTAAGACTAATGCAAATAGGAATGATTACACCCAAAGCAAAACACTATTGCAGTCTGCCAAACTTAGTTGTCAGTTCACAGAGACATTACTTTAGGGTGATAATGGATGAGTTCTCTAAATATGTCACTGGGCCTCAGCTGATCAAATTTCACTGTAATAATTTACTTGGGATAGGTTGGATCTTTGAACAATATAACCAAGCTGTGTTAAGCACAGAAGAGCATTATCTGTTCTAAGAATCGGAGCAGAAGTGCCACAGCTGCTGCTTGTGACACATGCTTTCCTCTGAAAAGGGGTTGCATCAATGATGCAAAAAGAGTATAAACAGAGGCAGAAGAATTTTTATGTGTAAGATTTCCACAGGGGTCTCATGAGTGACGTAAAAAGCTATACTATATATTTCTATATAAAGAGAAATATAGGAGAGAGCTTTCTGTCTAAAAGTTTCCACAAATAGGATAGAATGCAATTCAGAGATCCCAAAAGCCAGTGCTTACTTAGACAGCAAAACTTCTAAATTATCCTGACATGCACAGTTTCAATGCTATTTAGAGATCTAATCCTGAGTACTACCTAGCTTTTATCCTCAGTCTAACAGTGTCCTCATTGACAAAACTGGAGAGCCTCAGATCAGTAAATCTTACAATAAGTATATTTAATGCAACCTTAATAGAAATAAGCTACCACTTTTTATATCCTCCTGAAACAGAAAATGGCCCAGTATTTACCTGTCATTAAGATTGTGCTAAACACCTGCACGATAAGTTAATATACAAAGGATTGCATGGAAGTGTACTTAGGCAGTTGTTTTAATTACACATACAGAGAAGGTATAAACAGGAATTTCACTGTAGGATTGGCAGCCTCAAAGGTATAAAAAAGTTAGTGATGTGTTGGAAATGTGAGATCAGAGGGACTTGCAGACACCCATAACTGTGTGTTTGGCAGGTGTTTGGTATGTCTCAAAGATCAAGTGCTTCACTGTTGCATGATTTAACATGAATCATAATTATAATTTCAGGTATTTGCTTTCTGAGTATTAAGATGCTCATTGGCAAGACTTTTACTTTTGTACTCTATAAAATGACCTCTTATTCTACTTTTGAATATTCCCAAATTGTTCCTCTTTAAAAAAACCAAAGTGGCCTGGGTTTTTTTCTATTTTTTGCTTTTGTTTTGTTGGAGGTTTTTTTGTTTGATTTAGGAATTTTTGTACCATTAGTCTTTCATTTAATTTTAAGATAAGTTGAAGAGGGAAAAGTTTTAATGTGTTCAGGGGCAGGGCTCTGTTTATATTTAAAACAATTCTTTCCAAGCTCTGGAACACAAAATTCGTTATCAAATCACTTTGCAGCTTTCAGAGATAACTGAAGGGCAGTCCAATAGGGAGTACCTCAAGGAAATAATTCACATGAGGGATGGCATTTATCCTAATAGTGCTTAATCAGGAAAACCAGGGCAAGGTAAGATTATTCTGATTTACAATGTCTTTTGTTCTTAATCTGGTTCACCAAGAAAGAGTAATTTAATTTTAAAGGATCAAAAGTTCAGTGAGAGAAGTACTCTCCTAGGTGTTTGAAAGAAGTTAAAAAAAGTAAGTGAAATGAAATTTACTTCTAGTTTATTCAAAATGTCTGTAGAAAGTCAACAGAGAGATGTCTATGTTGGACTTCAAGTTGTTCTGAAACCAGAGAGGCTACCAAAAATGATTGGAAAATGTCCTTGCTCACCGTTGAGGGCCAGACAGTGATACAGTTGGTGGTGGTGATGTCAGGAGCTGTCCACAGTGGCCAGAACAGCACAGTTCTGGTGTGAGTACAGAGCAAGGCTGGGTTTGGAGTACTCAAACCCTTCTTGATGAAGGCCCTTGTTACAATACAGAGCCACAAGTGGGTTTAAAAATGCTGTCACGTTCCTGAAACAGCTCTGAGGGGATGCTGATTGTTGCCTGTACATGCAGGCTTTTTGGGAACATTGGAAAGGAGCAGCTCAGGGCTTGCTAATGCAATCTATGACCAGATACTTGCTCCACAGAGCATTGCTACGTGTAGTAAAGCAGCAACAAACACATAAAAGACTTCAGGATCTGAAACAAAGTCCCCATTGGTGCAAGCAGCAAAGTAACTTATACCTGGACCTTCATTTAAATTGGAAGCACTAAAAAAAGTCTTGAACGCAGAGTATAGTTCTATTTAAACATAAGGGAAAAGCTTTCCTACTCTGACAGTGGTCAAGCACAGAGAGATTTTGGAGTTGAGTTCCATTCCTGGGATATTCAGATTCCAGCTGGATTGAGCCCTGAACCCCCTGTTATAGGTGATTCTGCTCCCAGTGAGGGTCTGGATGGGGTGGGGTGGTCTCTGTACACCTCACAGATTCTGCTGCTTTGTGAGACTCTCAAGTGATAGTGGTCTGAAATTCATAATTTTGTATGCTGAATTAAAAGCTACTGTTTCTTTTGACATAAGGGTATGAATCTGAAGTTCTCTCTTGGACCCTTCACAGATATTCTTATCCACGACAACCTTAGCTCACATAACAGGGCAGACTGTTTTCAATAAGACAAGTCAACTTGATACAAATCAGATCATTTCCACCAGATGGATCTACATTGAGCAGACAGTGATACCATTTCTGTTATCCTTAAATCTTCATATATATCTTTTTTGTTTCCATCTAAGCCATAGCTGAACTCCCTTTTTGCCAATATTAGTTGCTCAGTTTGCTCCGAGCCATGAAAAACAAACGTCTTGCTTTGCCACTGTATTCAGCAAGAATAATTTGTATTAAAACACAGTTTCTGAATGCTAAAACTGTTGGACTCCTGTCACAAATCTGGTATTTTCACGTATATAACAGTGGGTTAGAGAAGCAATTGCCTATGAAAAAAGCTAAGTGCCAAATGACACAAGAACAAAGCAGAGTAAGATGAAATCAGTACTTCAAAGAATTTTGAAAAAGATAAGAAGCATTGCCTTTTTCACAGGCTTCTCACTCAGATCCTCAGCTACGTCACTTAAATTCTCAAATAGATAAATGCAATGTCTGTACCTATTCCCTGTCTCATTTGAGAAAGAGAAAAGGGCTTAGATTCAAGTACCACTGACTCAGAAACAAGGAAATTAGAACAGTCCTACCTGTAAAGAATTTATTCTTTCTGTAAAACAGTTTCTTAACACAAATTCAGTCAAATACTAATTATCCTATCAGTCAAATACTAATTATCCTATTCAGTCAAATACTTATTCTCAAGGGCCTGGCCAGCTATGTCTAATATACACAAATCACAGAATCATGGAATGGTTTGGGTTGGATGAGATCTTAAAGACCATTTGCTTCCAACCTCCCTGCCATGGGCAGGAACACCTACCACTAGACTAGCTTGCTCAGGACAACCTTGAACATTTCTAGGACCTTGAACATTTCCAGGAATGGGAAGTCCATATCTCTGGGCAACATATTCCAGTGACTAACCACTGTCACAGCAATTTTTTTTTCCTAATATCTTATCCAAACCCACCCTCTGTCTGTCTAAAGCCACTCCCCCTTGGCCTGTCACTACATGCTCTTGTAAATAATCTCTCTCCATCTTTCTTGGACCTACCTTCAGATACCAAAAGGACACATTCAGGTCACCCCAAAGTCTTTTCTTTTCCAGGCTGAACAACACCAATTCTCTTAACCTTTCCTCATAGGAGACATACTCCATCCCGCTTGTCAACCTGGTGGACCTCCTCCTCATCGATAAAAGATACATAGAGTAAACATGAACAAAAGGTCTAGTTCATGTCTAGAACTTTAGAACTCTAGTTCATGTTACAATAAGTCTGTGTTTGCTACTGAAGACCTGCATTTGGTAAGATTTTAAAAGGCAAGCAAAATTATTTCATGAGACCAGGAAGCAGAGAGGTCTTAGACTGCTGTCCTGCCCTGCAAGACTTAAATATCCAAAGTACCCAGGACATGTGAGCAGATGACAGGAGAAATCCTCAAAACTGCCTTAACTGTGAGCACAGTCCTCTATCTTTCCACAAAGCATGTGAGGTCTAAAGTCCTTCTGTGAGATTTGTAGTGCAATCAGCAAGTTACAGCATCCCCTGCTTGTCCTTCTCAAAGCTTGGGCAGCTGATGAACAACTCCTTATGCAGAGCCCCTGTAATGCCAGTCCCTTCTGCCGGAGAAGTACATCCAAACAGTCAGAAAATCACAACTTGTCAAAGTGTGGTTGTGATTGTCATGCTGGTGAAAACTGGGCTTGAAAGTATTTTATGGGAAAAAAAAAAAAAAAAGAATAAATTCAAGATACATGTAACAATGTAATTTCACAGATATCCAATCTTTGGATGAGATGGTCTATACATACTCTATGAACTCAGAATCTGCTTTAGTGTGAACTGCTTACACAACACAACAGTTTGCCACAACAACAGAAAATAATTTGACAAGCCTCTGTTATTTCTGTTTCCTTATCCACTTGCCCCTTGGTTTCTGTGCTGATATTTAGGGTCAGCACAGAATTATTCACATGAACCAGTCACATTATTTCTCTTCCCACACCACAGAAATCCAGAGTTCTGCTTCCTTGCAAACTCAAGAGCTGTATCTTTTTCTGCTCAAAGTTTGTCCTTGCACGTTACCAGAGAGTCCAGACCAAAAGTCATGAACAAAGTTC
Organism: Sakesphorus luctuosus; assembly: GCA_013396695.1. NCBI lineage: Eukaryota > Metazoa > Chordata > Aves > Passeriformes > Thamnophilidae > Sakesphorus > Sakesphorus luctuosus. Next base: position 1,687,455 of record VWZD01010412.1, on the reverse strand, counting down.
TACATTCAGATTTTCTGAGCTTGAGATAATACATTTTTCCTGCATCTAGCTGCAAAATAATTGTACTTTCCAATGCATGCAACTGTCTCAACAGAACAAATTTAAAATATACATGCGTGAGGCTGGGGACACTTTCTTGCTGAAAATTCTCATCCCCCAATAAAAAAAAAAAATTAGACTTTCACCTGAAGTTATATGTGGAGGTGCAAAAAGCTAGTAAACATTAGATTACTACTTCCTAGCAATAACCAACAACAAATATAAGTAATGAATATATTTTATGACATTGCTGCTGTTGCATTCATCTTGGGAGCGTTAGAATGTCTATATGAATTTTGCAGTCACGTCTTCATGTGAAGAAGTAATTTATGGCCTAGAGAAGAACATGAAAGAGTTTAATAAGATCTGGAACCGGTTTAAAATTTACCATAAAAAACCTGCAAATATTTAGTAAAACCTAATCTATCACTTTGTGCATACACATATGCATTGGTCATTATAGTAGATTAGAATGGAATTTTACTTTTATTTCATTCATACATACATGTTTTTTACTCTGTGTAATAGAGAAAACTGAGTTTTGTTCATGAAGCAGTAACTTTTAAGTATATGATTTAAGAATCAATGTGTGAACACATCTGATTTAGTTTTAGGGAAATTAATTCAAATGCTGTGTTTTCTAGTCTTCTTATTAGTGAGTTGCACATTCTCTGTTAACTGCATGCAAAGAAAATGCCTTTAGAGGCTATTCTGTGCTCTCATTTTCTCACTCCTACCACTTTGGACAAACGGTGCATAAGGGATTTAGCTCAGCTTGAGCCATAAACTCTAACAACAACTATTTTTGCTGTCTAAAGATAATAAAAACCTTCCAAAGTGACTATTACTGCTTTGTTCTATTTCCTCTGTTTTACTTCCTGCATAATTCACTCCCATAATTCCTATTTACAACAGCTTTTGCATGGTGGAATCCCATTTCCCTGCTGCACATAATCCCTATATACCAGGGTTTTCTGGGAATGGAAAGCAAAATATGAAAACTCACTCACAAATAGAACACCACAGTCAATAAACTGTTTGTTTCTTTGGTTTTTAAGCAAACCATCTAAACAAACACCTCCTTACACAAACACTTGAGAAATAAAAAGATTTTTCCCTATACAAGCCATACTCTCCCTGAGCAGGGCTGTACCCAGCTCTTACTGATAACGAGCACGAATATCCAGCTGCTGCTACACAGTTGATGGGCCTGCTACCACACAGCCAATACACCAGTTATCCCTAAGAAACCCATCAAAGCTGGGTTACTAGAGCACTGCTGAGGCTGCTAAGCCTTCCCCCTCCATCACATACAAACACACCATTGCACAGCACAAAGTCAGAGCACACCCCTCTGCAGTCACTCCAGTTGCTTGAGGGAGAGCAGTGAGAAAGAAAAAGCACCATCAACACTAAACGGATATTGGGGTGTAAATAGTGGAAAATTTTCCTGCAAGATCCAGTACTGAGAGATGAGTAAAGTCATCAGAAAATTTATCAGGGATTAATATCTGCCCAAAGGAAACCCCTAAAAATAACTCCCTCCATGAATCATTAAAAACTCATTTTGTCTACACTACTGCATAAATTGTATTATTCTTTCATGGCAGACAACACTTCAGAGGTTTCTTCTTTCATGTGTGTTGAAAAACACATGTCTGTAACTTTGCACACATCAGTTTGACTTCCAAGAAAGGCAAATGGTGGTGAAAGACTGTTCTCATCTCACCCTACCAGCACGAAGAACCCCATGTCCTCACTGACATCCCTGCAGCACAAGGCTCTTCTGAAACCCTAAGAAGGTGGAGTTGGTTTCAGGTCACAGGTGTCCAGCATGAACACCAGCCACCAAAGCACAGCAGGAATAAAAACACAGAAGGAACCCAACAGCAATGAATTAACCAGAGAGGGCATGAAATGGTTGTGCTGCTGTTTTAACTTGAAACATGCCATTCTACTGTTTTTCCCAGAGCCAGCATGGGTTTTTCCACTGCCATGTAGACACAGGAGCTATCTCAGAGAAAATCTGAAGGCCTCTGACTGATGTCCTGAGTGATTTCAAATTGAGCAGTGGTGTAGCCACAGAGTGCTGTCCTTGAAGCCAGGGAGCTATTCTCTGCTCAGAGAAAGAGCACTTTGTGGACAGAAGTGCTTTTCAAAAGCCTCACTTACCTCTCTGCTCCTAACCCCAAAGAACCTCCAGAGGAGATTTTGGCATGTAGCAACAGTGGTCTTCTAATAACCAATTTTCTTCAGTTTCATTTCTCTGGCTAGTGGATATCAAACCACTCAACTCATGTTTCTGTAACTCTGGAATACAACTGTGACTTTTCGGACTGTCTTCCAAGATTTTTGTTGTATAGTAAATGGTGAAGGTAGTAGGCCAATAAAGTCAGATGTTAGATGAGGCTTAAGAGTTTTCTTATCATCATGGTGAGTTATTACTTTTAAACATGTTTCATTATCACCATTGCTTCCTGGGGGTATGCTGGGAAAGAAAAAGAGTGTCTGTAATAGTGACCTGCCACTGCTTTTGTTTTCTTTATCACCTGTTGCATGTGCACATAATTCCTGAGCATGACATTTCTTGAAGAGATCCCATTCATTTATGAGCATCCCTGGTAATGGACCCAAAGGATCAAAAGGATTTCTTCTTCCCCTCGGCTACAACAGAAAGAAGTAACAGGGGAAATCTACAGCTAATGACATTTGCAGGAAATTAGATTTTAGAGACCTACAAGATTATTTTTCTCTCTCTAGTTGTAGAAAATGTGGCATTTTAGCAACAAAAGAAACAGAGGGTTCACACCACCAGAAAATTTTAGAGATATCAACAGAAATTTGGACTCTGTGGCCAGTCCTGTTTTCTCATAGCTGCACTCAGGGCAGAGGGTGGAGATTTGAGATTTAATTTCTCCATTATTGCTGTTGTGGAAGATTTCATCCTACCACCAATTCATGGTGGAATGCCTTCAAACACAGACTGGACCATCAACACTTGCACTGGGGGTTCAGGTTTAGTTCGAGACTCTCACAACGCAGATGGCACCTATGCTCTCCACATTTCATTACCTGCATTAATATAACACTAAGATTTTTATTAACATGCGTAAGTTAAAGAAATTTTATAATAGCACATTTTTGGTAACAATGAAATAGTCTAAGAGGTCTTAATGATGATTCCCTTTTTGAGCCAGAGGAATTTGAGTCCTAATTACTTTAGCTACTTTACAAACTCCCAGTGCCAAACACAACAGCTTAGATTGCTTTTAAAGAGGCAAACTAGGGCATTAAACACGCATAAGTGTACCACTTTCACATGGTTAAGAATGCCTTTGAAAATATACTTCAGATGCCCCTACATGTTTATTTTAAATTGAAAGTCATTGTTTAAAGTTATGAAAAGGAAAAAAAAAATTAGTTATCCCATTGTTTTATAATCCCTGTTCAAGGATTTAACACATAACAGTTTATGGCAGGAAATTTATGCCTCACATCATTTAGATAGCAATAAGAATTGTGGGAGCAATAAGTGTAAAACAGAACAGTTTGGGTGTTCAGGATTTGTGAGTCCTGTCAGGTAACAGAAAAAGGGAAGGAGAAATGAAGTGATGTCACAGGAAAACCACTGTTCACAGAACAGAGACTTAAATACACATTATAAGAGCACAGATCACATGACGGGGAACACGTCTAAATATATCATATACTCATATATAAAACATTTTAGTGTTTTATATTTGCCTCTGACACTTCAGTGAATTTCTGTTAATTCTCAGCTAATTGGCTGACAGCCCTGTGCTTTACATTTTGTGCCTGCTATTTAAGTAGCTATGAATTACAACAATGAACCATAGGCCCTGTCATATCATAGCACTTTGGTCTGACACCTAAATCATACATCAGATTTTTTTTTTGCCCATTGCCACATCCAGAGCGTATATATTTTGTGTTTGTACTTGGCCCTTCACAGCTGGTGAGCAAGTTCAGTGTCAATTGATTCTTATCCTAAGGTTAATTCCCCCAGTGAAAGGCTCATTTACTTGGCTATAATGGGGCATTTCCTGGTGATGTTCTAGCTTTCTCCTGGATTAACAGCAAAATATGTAAACAAGTAAAAGTGATAGAGGTTAAAATCCAGATCCTAAGTTTTCGTTGGATACATACAAAGGCAAGGTTTTTCAAAGTTCTCTTCTACTGTGACCTCACTTCTAACTCACAATGGTTTTTAATGGTAGTAGCAATCACAAACTGCATTTTTTTAAATTGCACCTTTCAAATAAGTAAACTCCTGTACCAGCAGGTACCCACAGAAAAATAAATCCACAGGGTTTGGGGATTTATCTATTGTGTCCACAGAGATTTGGAATTCTTCACTGAGGAGCATCTTTTCAGAATGAAACAACTGCTGTCCATGTCAAAGAAACTTCTGATACAACTTGGATAAATCTACGTGAACGCAGGCTGCTCTCCTGATGGCACACACACACTTAGAAGCTTTACCTCCAGAAAATCACTTTACAGATTTCTTTTAAATATCCATAAAAAAAAATCCAAAACAAGACAGAATGGACATCACCACTCCCAGAAACCGACAAGAACTGAATTTTCACTAAGTAGATTATTTATAGTTAGCAGTTGTCTCTCCCACAGAGACAGTGGAGTTACCTGCTAACGCAATGCCAAGGATGGCAGTGACTGTGGGCTTACAGATAGAACAGAATTAGCACGTGCCCTGATATTCAGGATGTTGGCAGAAGCTGGGCACAGGAGATAGGAAGAAAATACACAACAAAAACTTAAGACTGCTCCAGTAATGTGTCTTAATGTGTCACCCATATGCGGCCTATGACTGCAGAGCATCTTCAGTCAAGCCTTTTCCAGCACCACTCCATATCTGTTAGTTCCAATATGGGCTGAAAAGAGGAATATGGGATTAAAAGTAGTAAAATATGGGGGATAAAAGAGATAATGAGGAAGAAGTTAAAATATGAAAATGAAAAAAAACCCCACTCTGTTAGCAAGAATAGAATCTGTTTCCAGGTAGCTTATTTCATAATTATTTTTTCCCACCTGTATTCATATCTGTAGTATATAGATAAAGCTTATCTTGCTTCTAGTGTCTCTAGAAAAAAAAAGAGCTAGTTAGGGAAGAGAAGGTACAACAACTCATTTGAAATCCTGTCCTCAAATTTATGTCACAAGAAAGCATGTTTACTTTCTCTCCATCATTCTCAGTTCTGAGAACGTAATTCTACAAGTAACTTGGCACACTCTGCAGTAACTTTCATGGGGTGCTGCTGGATTTCTGTCAATAAATGGTAAAAAGCAATCCTCACATCAACAGAATGAAGTGTACATCTAGACTCTCATTTTCAAACAGCTTTTTGAAAGAACAGAGAACCACATGAATACACTAGAATACACAGACCTTGTCAAACTGGACTTGCCATTACTCCTTTCTAAAATACCTTTCCTTTTAGCATAGCTTCTCTCAAAAATGCTTTAAAGAATACCCTCTCTCTGTGCCCCACTCAAAAGAAAAGATCTCAAGAGACGTACTTTGCTCCACACCTGCAGGCTGACTGCCGAGGAAGGACCCAAGGTGCAGTCCCAGCCTAGCTGCGAAATGCACTGTTGCCTGGGTGTCTCCACACAGCTGGTTGCAGGGCTGTGACAGAAGAATTAAAACACCTGAAAGAAGCCTGTGACAAAGAGCTAACCTCTTCTTTTATCCTCCTTAGCAGCCACACAAATCTTTTGGCACACGTCAGTTAGAATTTGCCTTCATTATTCTGCACTGTCAGTATCTAACCCTCCTGGGACAACAGGCTTGAGAAATTAACCAAGAAAAATCCATTTAATGTAGTGAGGGATCCCATGGATCCAAATAGTCAAGACCCTGTGTGCTGAAATTAGGAAACATTGCCTTTAAAATGGGAGTGCCTCGAGTCTGATGTCAGGAAAGAAAGAGTAAAAGAGAAGCTTGCCCAGCACAATCTTGTGACAACGAATAAACATATATTACAGTTGGAAGGTGAACAAAAAAGGGGAAAACATGTTTGTGTGCAGTCTGGGGGACAAATGGTTTTAGAAAAAATAATGAAAATTTCTATACAGAAAAATCTGCTTCCCTTTAGCAATCATTAAAAAATATAGAGGACTGGTGTAGCGGATCTCTTCAGCTAGCCTTTGTTGCAGAGTGGCCAAGAAAGTTACTGTGTCACCAGAACTGACACCTTGAGTGCTGAACACATCACTTGCAGGGCCTGGAATACATCAGTAGGAGAATTTCACTTGCAGTTGGACTTAATCCTTTTTTCCTTACAAGAGAAGATGCTTCTTCCTTGCCCATGAACATTTCTTTAATCCACATGATATTTATCGTAATTATCCTCCACATGATGCTTCATGACACTTCATACGCAGTAAGAGAATACACGCAATTTGGTTACAGTCATAACCTAACTTTCAGAATATTGTTCGTCACAGAGGAAGAAACTGTTTGTCATCATTGTATGGGAGCAACTGGCCTATGCTGACTCTCTAATGTCTTTTTTTCCCTACCTGTTGTTCTAAATGTTTGCCAAAAAAAAAAAAAAGCAACACTGTTCCCAGGTTAAACAGAAGAGAGATGCTTTCCCCTGCTGTTTGCAAGGTAGTATTTATATTTCAAAGAATCATAAGTTTTGAAGAGAATATACAGAGACACACAAAGGTTTCCTTGTCTGTGCATCCATTTCTTCCACACCGTAATAAAAAGAATGAAACCCTATTGCCTTCAAACCAAGAGGTAAAACACAGGCAACTGCAGCCTGCAAGTGGCTTAATCACACACTAACAACTGCTCTACATTTGAGTTCAGAAATTGTTGTCTTTTCACCTCATCAAACCCACAATTGCTTGTGCATTTATAGTGCTCTTGAGCAAGTATTTTATCATGTACCTTTCCTTTGGAAAAGGCTGTCCAAAACTCTATATTTAGCCATCAAAAACATGCTAGTCTTAATCTTCTTGGCATAAATGTAGAAGGCTGTCATCTCCTGAGAATCAGCTGGGATTCTGTCTCAATGTTTTTCCAAGTGATAAAGCAAAACTGTGGTGTCTTATCTAGCATTGAACTAACAGAGTGTTAGCCACATGGGGAAAAGACTTTAAACATTCATTAATGTTTTAAAAAAGGGTCATGAAATGCAGTCAAATAACTGTGCCTGAGGTTAATTTATGTTTTCACAACTATATACAGCAGAGTGACTTGATAGTTTGTCTTCATGTTCTGGCTGTGAGAACAAATCTGGTGTTTCAGTTTGAAAATGAAGTGTAAGAGAGCAACTAAAACATTCAGGCAAAATGAAGTATTGAGTACCTCAAATGCCTAATTAGTAAAACTGTCCCTAAAATAAGAAAAAAGTTGATATATTGTTCACATTTTCCATATTTACCGTCCTATTGCAATGTTGTAAGAAAAGAACAAAAAAACCCCTGGATTCTCAGTGGGTGTAAACTGGCATAGACCCCTTGAGATAAAAATTCCACTGAGTTCAATTGTGTAACACTGACATGACAGGCAATGTGCTCACAGATCCATGTCTAAACTCTTTTCCAAGTCATATAGTGCACTATGGCCACCTCAATACCTGGCTGTCTTTTTCCAGATACCACAAAATGCCCATTTTGCTGAGACACGCCAGTGTTGCTTGGGCACACCTCAAACCATCAGCTGCTACAAAGCACAGCCAGCCCTGGCACTTCCTAAATTACAAGAACCTAAAATCCATGAGAGAAAGTTGCTCTTCTTAAGTAGCACACTTCAATTCACACAAAACTTTCTGACTATATGTGCTTTTCAGAGAAAGAATAGCTTCTTCAGTTTATCTTAAACTTGATCTTAATCAGCTTAAGATAAGACATGCCTAAAATCATGTCCAAGCTCAAACCGGCCAGGAGGACACCACCGAACTCTGCCACCACTATGGCAGATGATCAGATGATTTAGATGAGGGGATTGAGTCCACCATCAGCAAATTTGCTGATGACACCAAGTTGGGAGGGAGTGTCGACCTGCTGGAAGGCAGAAGGGCTCTGCAGAGGGATCTGGATAGACTTGAGAGATGGGCTGATTGCAATGGGATGAAGTTCAATAAGGCCAAGTGCC
>VWZD01010412.1:1579215-1679210 GCA_013396695.1 Sakesphorus luctuosus | reverse complement strand
GTTTGTGCTGGAGAAGAGGAGGCTCAGAGGTGACCTCAGCACTGTCTAGAACTACCTGAAGGGAAGTTCTAGCCGGGTGGAGGTTGGTCTCTTCTCCCAGGCACTCAGCAATAGGACAAGGGGGCACGGGCTCAAGCTCCGCCAGGGGAAATTTAAGTTGGAGATCAGAAAAAAATTCTTTCCAGAGAGAGTCATCAGGCATTGGAATGGGCTGCCCAAAGAGGGGGTGGATTCCCCATCCCTGGAAATTTTTAAACGCAGACTGGACGTGGCACTGAGTGCCATGATCTAGTTAATGGACTGGAGTTGGCCCAAGGGTTGGACTTGATGATCTTGGAGGTCTTTTCCAACCCAATTGATTCTATGATTCTATTCTAAAGGCAATGTCCTTCTAGTAGTTAATTGCAATCTGGGGGCAAAGCCTTGTGTAGCTGTCAGCATGGCATAGGTGATGATGACAATGGCCATGACTATCCAAGTGCGTGAAAGTGCTCTTTCAGGTAGAAACTTCACGGCCACAAAAACTGGAAATGCAACAATTTGCAGTGAGTAAAGCCAATAATGAAATGGCAGCTAAAATGGCAATGTTTGAACATCCTTTTACATGAAATATTATTTTCCTTTTCCTCATAGACATTTTCAATTTCATTGACATATTTTTTAAGAAATCTCAGATTCAGAAAAATATAATCCTTTTAAGTACATCACCACAGAACTATGACATGATAATTTTTATGGAACATTAAGTAATAAAAAAGTTATAATGGGAACTTCTCTCTACTTCTTTTGTCATCTGTTCTGTGAAGCTGGAAGACAGTAATTTTAAAAACCTGTGAAGGTAAATATGTCTCCACTCAAAGCATAATAAGCCTATGAGATCTTATGGAATGTGTATCATTGAGACAAAAATTCGGCACAATTCTTTAAAAGGGAACAGATGTTTATTTCAATAAAAAGAACTTCTAGAAGTGCTATAAAAAGATTCTTAAAGTAAAGTTTTGGAAAGGATTGAATGCATTGTATAGCAAGATATGGTAGCCACAAATATAAGAAAAGTGGCAGAAAGAAATATTTCCTGCGAAAGCAATTATCACAGTGTTTCTCGTATCTTCTCTTGAAGTACCCAGTACTGGCCACTGGCAGAGAAAGATATTAAATTAGATTGATTTCTCTTCTGCTTTAGTACAGAAATTTCTTCATTTCATCTCCTTCAGCCCTTTCAGTACTGAGGATTTAACTCAAAAACCATCTTGCTGGCAATGGCTAAACAGTAAGTTCCTGTCAATCCTAGTTAAAAGGATGTCACTGTTTTGTTAAGGTAGAACACTAATGAACTTTGAGTTTCAAAGAAAAACACTTTAAAAATAATAAATGTGATATCAAAAATGACAAATAATAGGGTAGTTGATTGTATTTTTCCTTTTCTGATTTGTCATATGATTAATGGCTTATGGGGATTCTGAATTTGTCTGTGTTATTTTCTGGGAACTCCAATTTTATCCTTCATAGCCCAGCATTTCTGACAAAACTGTTTGTACAGCAGCATGATAAATTGGACTGGGGCACAGAGTTTACTGTTGTTGATTATTTTTCATGCTGATCATCTTGCTCACCTGGGCCATGTGAATACAAAGACTGCAGGGGGACATGGCACAAGTGTAGCAGTGCTCTGCTAAGGATGGGCAATGACAGGACTGTGCCTTTCCATGGCAGCTTTTCGCCATGGTGGAACATCGGATGTGTCTCTTGGTCATGTTAATTAAAGTGTCTGCTCCAATGGGTTTGAAAGACTGTGAGAATAGGGAAGAGAACCAACAAAAATTTATCCAAGGAACAAAAGTTTCCGTCTTTCCTTCCTTTCTCCGCACCAGATACCAGAAAACAACTGCATATCTTTGAATCTCTTGCACCTAAACTCCAGCTGTACAACAGCAGCAGTGGGAGCCGCACAGAGGCTGCCAGCACATGGATGCGTATGTGGCACCACATCCCATGGGCAAGCTACACAGCAGGGAAAACTCGTTTCCCTTCACATCATACTGATCCTGCAAAAAAGAAATCTTCAAGTCTTGGGTAAAAACATTATTCTTCCACAGTTTAGATTATGGGATTACATTTCCCAGGACAGGGCTTCAAAAACAATTATTTTTCTTATTTTGCACAAAAGTGCAATAAAATTATGCCACTTGAACCTGGACAAAATAAACAACTCTCTTACTTGTGCACCCTCACATACCATTACAACTCAGGGTTATAACAATCAGACCTCAAACTATTAGAAATTTCTTCAACCCTGTATCCCCTTGGGGCTTCTTTTATATGAAGCCTTTGTGTGGTTGAGTACAGTAGCTGAAACAGCTGAAATCACTCAGACCACAGAGAATAATATTTTTATTTTAATCTTTCAAAAGGTCAGTAAAGCTGAACAGGAGTAAATTACATTGCTAAAAATGCATTGTCTGTCAACACAGCACACCTTCTCAGCTGCCTTCCTCAGTCTTTGCTATCTGCATTATTCAGTCCAAGAATTTTGCTGGGTGGAACATAATAGGTTTATTTTTATTTGGACCATATTTCAGAATTTGTGGGAAGCAATGCTACCTGTTTTGAAAGGAAGATTTCTCACCCCCCTTCAATAATACATAAATATTTTTATATATAGTAATTATAGTAAAATACTTGATTTCCATCCTTTCTTACGACCAAAAGACAAATCACAGTGCTAAACAGAGGGCTATGTTACCATGGGTGTCTGCAACCAAAACAGAATGCCAACTGTCTCATAGTCCAGTCTGCTTTTAAACTCCTGAGCAGCAGCACAGAGATTGGACTGCTAAATACTGATTTTACAAGGAGGCATTTTCACCCCAGCTCACAGCACCACCTCCACATCACAGCAGAGGATTTGGTAAAACTGTCTGCCAAAGCCTGCAGGGCAAATAATCAACCAAAAGAGCATCTCATCAACAAAGAGGGCACCTCTGCCTTGCTCCCCTTTACCCTCTCATTGGGCCTCAGGATTACATAAACTTACCTTAGGTGACTGATGTGGCAGGAAAATATCCCTCCCAAAATCTGTAATAGCCTCCCTCTAGAACAGGGACCTGTAATGACTTATCCCCCAACTGCAGAACAAGGAGGGGCAGCAGCAGCCAGACCACCCCTGTCAAGTCAGGTCCCGTTAGACACAGACACCTACCCAAAGAAAATCAAAGACACCTGCTTTGTGTCCAAACACCCACCACAGTGCAGCCCAGTCTTAAGTGATTTTAAGTAATCCTGCAATGTTGTTTACTGGAGGTAGCACAATATAGCTACACTGCCTTGTAGAATATCTCATTGCCATCCCTATCCACAGTTTCAATGAAAGAAACTTTAAAATAGAATTAATATTTTTTTTATTTGATATAAGAATGTCTAATGCAAACAATACTTTGTCAGTTTATACTGAGTCTGACGGCAACAAGGGCTTCTGCTGTCCTGGATATTCAGCATAAAGCTCTTAAATGTCATCAGTAATGAAAATCAGAGAACTTTTGTTTACCAGTGGAGATCAACACTTGTTAAAGGGGATATTTCTGTTTGAAAACACCTGCAAAGTTATTTTTTAAAGAAGGGGGTTTTTTGAAAGATCTCTGTCTGACAATATATTGTTACATAGGAGAATTTCTAGGCTGTCATATACAAAAATACATTGCCAAGGTATGTAGTAACTGAATTAAACTTTTAAAGAAAACTAAGAAATGACCTATATTGAAACCTAGATGTAATGTTTATATTTTTGTAAAGTTGTACAAAACAGCGCACAAAGAGGTTTGCAAAAGGCCATCAAAAGACCAAATCTGGCATGTGAATTTTGTCCTCAGATTTATATGGCCATTGCCATATAAATCAGCCATGATAATGTGCATAGAAATGCATTTGCTAATTAGTGACTTCTTTTCCTTCCTAAGCTGCTCTCTTAAAAGCTGGTACATCCTTTAGACACAAGTAAATTAGGTGATTCATATTCCCACTAAGAAGCATCTCTGCATTTGTAATGTCACAGAAGTATATCTGGTCTCCTGCTGCTTCTGCAATACAGCAGAGTCTAAACTCTCATTCTGTTTTCTGTTGTTACAGAAATGACTTGAATAAGTAGAAATTATGGAAAAACAAAAACTTCATCTGTGAGCCTTTTATTCATCAGATACCATACTATCTGAGAAATTACTTCCTGACTATTGAATCACTACTTTACATTTTTCTAGACAATGCATGTGGTCACAACTGTGGGAGGCAGCAAATAAAAGCAGCAACAACGTGTCAACTGTGTTAGGATCACATGCCCCAGAACAGAGCACGCAACACTCCTGTGAGAATCTGGGTTGAGAACATGGGCATGAGGGGAGAGGCATCATGAGGTCCAGAAGACCCTTGGAGTGATTACAGCTCCATGGTGAGAATCAACCTTACCTTCAGTCCTAGGAAGGAATTCGCCTCTTATCCTAGCAGGAATCACTGTAACTGTCTTCCCAGCTCCAAAATGCCTACTTACTCTTGACTGTAATCATATCATCCTACATCATTTTACTAAAACAAAGTTTTGTATCCTTGTCTCAGCAAGAAAAAGCAATACTTATGGAATTGTGCCTATTTGAATTTTTTTTTTTAAAAAAAGATGTTTGTGATTGTGTGCTGTTTTTACATTGTAGTTCAAAGGATATGCGTATTTCAAATTAATCAGTTGGATAAACTATTTAGTAACAAGCAAGGCCAAAGAGTACCTGATTAGTGCCCGAAGAAGTGAAACTATCTCATTTAAGAGCTTAAATTACAAGGAACATTTAAAAAACAGATCCTGTCTTAGCTAGAAATAATTTTATAACATTGTCTATTTTGTACTGCACACTCAGAATTTACATTGTCATGAAGGATATGTGTAGACTGTCCAGAAAAAAGTCCTTTTCTGTGCAGGTATCTATGTTCTGTAAACTAATATACTTTTCAGTTGCTATGCATTACAGAGTAAGGGCTTTAAAAACAGGGAAATATTAGGGGGTTTTAGTATGTTTGTTCTCTGGCATTTTTAGTGCTTGAGAAATGTGACTTGAAGAATACCACTAAAAATATCACTAATTTAATGCTCATATAAATAATGTTTCATTAACTGATATTGCCATAAAAAAAATTGGAATCTCTGTGGCTTTATAAGAAAAAAAAATAAACCCTTGACATTTTCTGGTGCTGTTTCCTAACAAACAGCTCAGCAGTGAGCCAGCAGAGCACCAGAACAAGCAGTAACTAAAGAACAGCAACTCTTTGTCATAAAAACAGTAAATGAGAAAAAGCAGATAATGCATTTTGTAATTCTCATAGCAACAAGATTCTTATAGCCAAAACAAGTAAGTTTATCAGAGGAAAAGTGAAGTTTAGTGAAAGGCTTTCCCCCGGAAGGCAGGTGAAGTGAGGGAAAAGCCCTGTCTTCCAGCAGTGTTCAGCAAGGGCTGCACGAATGCAGTTAAATTTGTGTATATAGGTGGTTTGCCGCAGTGGCATCCTGCAGACAGTCCATTGACAGCTATCCTTTAAAAGATTATGCTTTGAGTTTAAACTGAATGGGCATAAAGATTTCAAAAGTTTTTTCACTGTTGCTTAAGAATATAAAGTCAAAATAAAAAATATAAAGATTTTTAACGTTTGTGGAGAATTTCTATTTACATATCATATTTACATATAATTAAGTTCTTATCTGTTAGGTAAACTAATAAGATACTCTTGAAAGGTTTTTTTTTTCTCACTAGTACTGGCACATTCCAACATTTAATAATTTTAAAAGTACAATTCACAATAGTTCACAAAATTGCTTAAAATTAATATCACTATGTACTGGTGAATTGGTGCTGTTAAATTAAAAACTGTGCCATGCTGGCCCTAAAAACTTGCCTCCTACTTACATGGGAGTAGATACGGAATTACTTCATTTAATCAAATTACAGCAGTGTAGAAGAAAAGAGAAATGAATTCTAGATATTTCTGAAAATGTTTTAAGTCTCCATTTTCCGATGGACACGCAGGAAATTGTCTTTTTATTACTGCAGATGTAACTGGCTTATTCTCCTTTCTCCTGGCCTTCAACTAGAGCTGAGCCTTCGAGACATTTGTCAGCTTTCACAAATACATGGCCAGTGCTACACCCACTCCGCTCTGAAAAGCTTTTAAGCCAGACAGACTGTATCCAACACTAACTTTGCACATTGCACCCAGGCCATCAAGGAAGGCTTATCAGTGGACAAGCAGAGAGCACATGATCTAATGCCACCCCTTGCAATGCACAGCTGAGCTGGCAAGAAGGGCAGATTGCCCAGAGGCTAAGCAGGGACTAGAAATACCCAAGATGTTAAAACGGCAGATTTCTACTTTCCAGTGTTCACTACTGAAATGTATTGGAAAATTGCATGTACACCCACTCGAATGTTCTAGAATTACAGGGCATTTTTTTTGCTTTTAGATGTTTCCATCATTTTAGCTAACACATCTGTCCCCGCTGCATCAATGTATCCTGCAACACAGGCACAGCTCCCACAAAGAACTGTGATAACAGGACAGATACCTTAAGTTCTAATGTAATTCTGGTTCTAGGCATTTTAGCACAATCTGCATGCAAGCCTTTAATAAAGAACAACACCAGGAACTCTTTCTTCTGCCTGTCTTTCAGGTGAGCTGCACAACCAGGGTGATTGCCTAGCCCTTGCAGAAGTGTCTCATAAGTCTAATATAATTTTGGGATTTTTTTTCTCTTTTTTTTTAACAAAAAAGTTTTCATTTTATTCACTCTTCTTTCCCATTGTGACCCTCAGACCTCTCCCCCCCCCCCCCCCAATCTTTTTGTATCTATTCCTAAATATAACATTTTAAAATGCAAGCCTAACATGTGGCTATCTGTGTGAGCCTAATTCAGGGTGCCAAAAGCGTAATGAGAGCCAATATTAAAAGTTCAGTTTTCACAGTTCCGATATCTCCACACAGCACTTTTTCATTTAGGTGAAATCCTGACAAACTACAGAACTCACCATTTGGTATGCAGCCTTAGTTGTCACTGATATTACAGATGAGCCATACTGATCTGCCAAGCAATGGAATTGAAAGTTTTTTCTGTTAAGATAAAAGTGGAGTAGCAGTATCTTTCATCTAATGTCAGTGGACTTCCACTGTCTCCCAAGAACCAGGCCCAAACACAAGGGATGGAAGAATAGCATTTAGTGTCTGAACACTTTCTAGTTCAAAGCTTTGTTGGTTTCCATTTCTTTTATCTATAGTTTGTTAAGTGAAGAGAAAGTTAAAAACAACATATATGATATAAATTGTGCTCAACAACTCCTGTCCTAACGTGAGTTTTATCCTATCACAGAACAACATAGATCTGAACAATATTAGTCATTCAAGTATTAAGCTTGACACAAAGGAAAACATCCACCCATGGGAGCAATTCATCTTGCTTTCCCATCCCTCCAGAAGAGCAGCCTTTTCCTTCCCCAGCGTCCAATAACTTCTCCATCTCTAAACAGCAGGTGACAGCAGCGTGCCAGAGAAGTGGCCCTTTTTCTCAGATCTGTGCCTTTCAACAAGCCCTTTTCTTTCATACCTGCTGGCAGTTTGGTCCCAATAACACTGGAACCGTTTTTGCCTTGAAACACACAGCTGAATTACCCATGCACCTCTTTGCGGATGGGGGATTTTACATCAAGAAGATTTTTCAGTGCTCTGCCTTGTGTCAGCAGCTTCTGACCTAGTGCAACAGCTGCTCAGCAGGACAATGCTGGGTAGTACTGCCTTAAACAGACATTTATGTGAAGGATGAGGAGGTTGGGGCTGAGTCAGTGCACCTACACCCCCTTTATATCACCTGAGGTTTAGCTCTTATTGTCTAAACCAACCTACATGTGCATTAAAGTGGTTTTTGCACCACATCAGAGAAGGCACAGACTTACCCTGCAGTGTTACAAAGCCATCACTGCACACAGCATCCAACAAACATCACTGAAACACCTCAGAGTGCAGTGTACTTGCTAATTCCCAAGCTTTTTTCCTTTAGACCAGCAGCAAGGGACCCCTCTTTATCCAAACTCAAACAGGTAGGATGCACAGAGTATGGCCATAGGAACTACATCTCCTAAATAAAAAGCTAAAAAAAGATGAGTCTTTTTCCAGTTTACAGCTATACAAGAACAAGACCAGGAGAGATACTTTACTGATTTATTGCCATTTAATACAGCCTACTTCAACTAAAAAAAAAAATCTCTGCAAACGTTTGTTCATTATTTAGAAGCACACATTCTGTGGAGTACTGCCTGAGCCCGATATCCAGTGGCTATGCTATTTGCTTACCTACCAGTTACATCTTTTCTGCACCAAAAAACCCCCTTTTCTAACGTATAGCATACAGGTAAAATTTTCATAACCCGTCCTATTATCTCTGATCAGTTCTCTCTTGTACCCATCTTCTTCTATAATTCTGATATCTTTGTAGCTGATAAACTGGCCCAGGACTTCTCCAAAGTACTGCTATGATTTTGAGTCGCTCCATCAGCCATATTTGCATACTTATGCAGATGTGAGTGTATTTTCTGCTTTCTTGCTCCTCTTTATGGCTTTCTTACTTCCAGATTGCAGGCAATTGCCCTGTTGCGTGCCAAGCATTCAATCTTGATAGATACCAATTTTGTGTAATATACACAGAGGGCATCAGTCATGGCTTTTCCATATAAATTACGTCTAAATTGTGTGTAGATAGAACATAAATCATTCATGCAAGAAGTCATGTGTGAATAACTGCATAGTTCTTGACAATAATATTTTCTTTTTACTGAAAATTAAAAATACATGTCTATACAGTCACCTACCTGCAAATGTTTACATCCAAGCCTAGAGTAAAACATTTATTTGGAAACACACTAGTGTTTGATGTAAATTTAGTACAGTAGAACATCGATTCAGTTTTAAGTACTGTGGATTTCACTGACTGTCCCAGCATAAAGATGTTTTGGGGAGCAGTGCATCACTAGTGGAAAGACAGAAGGCGTTACTAAGGAACAAAAGTGTTTCTAGATATAGGTAACTGGACTGCTACCCAGAGCAGCTGAACACAGGGGTGGCAAAAATTGACTGTATGCTGTAGGCTCTGAAATATGGAACTGCAATGACACACCTTGCACAGCAATCTCATAAGGGCTGCAGAGCAGCACGGGGCTGTTGCGGCACATGTCACCATCCCACAGTGCCCTCCTAGCTGTCCTTTCCCTGTCCTCCTTTCTCCTGACATCTGCCATCCCATTCAGCACCAGCCCAACCGTTTAAACCAAAGAAGTTGGATTTCATCTGTGAAGAAACTCCATGCAAAAATTCTGTAGAGAACCTAGCCAATTCTTTACTTCGGAAGGAATGAAATTAAGCCCATGTATTTTTAAGGTTTTTAGTTGTTTGGTTGGATTTGGGTTTTGTTTTTGTTTGTGTTGTTAGGCATCTACTTTTTAAAGTTTGAGCCTCTCAAAAGCCTCTCTGGTCACCAACCACGCTACATTTAAAAACCCTACTGGTCAATGGATCTAATCAGAAATCACTTTTAAACATGAATCACCCTCTCAAATACAGACAGTACAAGTGAACACTTAAAAAGAAGTAGCATGGCCAACATGAGTATCAAATACCTGACACTACATGTGGTCAAAATCTCTAAAAACATTCTGGTTATCTGTAGCACTGCATCACTTGATTTTAACTGCCTAAACAGGTGTGAAGACATCAGCTGACGGCTGGTCAAATTTGACCTGAAGGCAAGACATAAGTTAGTTCTAAAATTCCTAAGCTATAAGTTTAATTAAACAATGATACAAGCTTTTTGCTCCAATACTTTTTCCACATTCATGTTAAAAAAAAGACCATTTCTGACAGCGCTGTCTAAACAAGAAGCTTATTTTGCCTTTCATCTGTTACCTTTAGCAAAATAAAAAAGAAAAAAAAAACTAAACCTTTGCACATAGATAGGCTTCACTAAATCATCTCATTACTGAGGAACCACACCAACATCCATTACAATTATTAGATCAGGCTCTAATGCTGAAAAAGTAGATGTGGGAACCTAGTGCTTAGACTTCTGTGATGCTGTCTAATATTATTATTACTGCTTGCATTCTTACTGTCATGCCCCTCCAACACTTCTAAAATTGCCATTTCACACATAAAGGTTTAATATTACAAAAACGGTTGTTTGATCTGATTTCCAAAATCAAAGTTATGTACATTCAACTCTTCTCATTGTTTATTATGCTTCCTTGATGAGTAAACAAAAAGAAAATTTAATTCTAAGATAGTCAGTTATAAAAAGCATAGTTGGATTTTTTTCCTCTTGTATTAACATTTTCTATTAAAGGCATGCATAGCCTCCACTTTTAGAAGTGCTGTGTGCCACTCCACTGAGCCTACATTCTGCAGCAGCATGCGCTGTTCGTGACTTAAGTACGGCTTTTTTATTTCTAAAGCCATCAAGAATTATTAAACTCTATGAGAATAAATGTCCTTATTAGCATGAAGATTAGAACATCTTAGGTGCAGAAAAATGTCAGCTGCTTGTCAGAAGTCATTTTGAGTGTGCTCTCTTGACCCATTCCCAATTTAAAAGCCTGTTCCTGTGGAACAAGACAGATAATGAATGCAGCATGAAAACAGCCAGTAAATGAGCAATACAAGAAATTTGTCTTTCTAATTGAAAGAGCATAAGCTAAAATTATAGTACATTAGCTAACTATCCAAAGTGCTAGAAAATGTCAGGAGAAATAAATAACTTCATCTCGATGTCTTCCTCAGAGGTACAGAGAATACAGCACTGCAGAATAAGCCAGAGGAAAAAGAGCAGAGTGAAACTAAAGTGAGCTAAGGTCACTTTATTTCTAAGTAAGAAGCCTACATAGGATGCTAATTTGGTTTGATTTGTTTTAAGCTATTTTAAGCTTTCATGATTCACCACATAGATAAAACCTTAATGATTCTTTCATTCAAATGGATTTAGAAGTATCAATTTTAATTCAGACAATCCTCCGTTACAAGACTGCCGCGCTGCCATTTGCACAGTCCTGAGGATGCCACCACCTGGAGTTGTGTAATGGAATCTATTGGCTTTGTTTTACTTCTAAACTTCAGGAAAACAGAAAAGTTAGGAAGCCAAAACATTGTATTTTAACAGAACTTTAGTAATAGCAAATTTGCAAATGAGGTTAGAATTTATATCTAGTCATTAAGTTTGAAAGGGTTGCATAAGTTAGTGCAGCCAAGGGCAGCTGTAAGATTTGGTGAAGAAATATCACTGTATATAGGACCTTGTTGGAGTAATCATACTGCCATTCACTAAAAATGAACAGCAATAATAGCACTAAAGTACTATACTTTTTGAGATTAAACCCACAAAAAGCATTGATTACATCATATTTATTGTTTAGGCTTTTCCTTTTTTAAGTACCAGTATAGAAACAAGGGTGTCTGATACCGCAAGGGAATAAGCCATGTCACATGTACCTTTTGAAATGTTATAAATAAAAAGTGAAAACACTACTATATGATTTAGTTAGAGGAGAAGAATTTTTTCTTGGACTTCACTGGGGTCACAGTAGTTGTAGGAAGATCCTGCTGTCAAGAAGACATGCCAATACAATTTCTTTAATGCCCTCATCTGTTTCACCCATTTTAAAACTGGGTGGCTCACTGTTCTGTGACAAAGATTGCAAGGAAGCCTCCTCACTCTCCAGTCTTGTCTTTTCAGATTTTAATTAGTCTTGGATTTTATACTTTTTGCATTCACTTTCTGAAATTGGTCTGAAATAGGTTCCCAGGTGATTGAACATTGCTCACACAGGATTGTGAAATCTGAAAGGTGGATGTGTTTTTCATATGAGTTCATACCAGTACCTTACATAACTTTGTTCAGTCTCAGAATAATGCTTATGTTGAACAGAGTTATTTTTATTTTTGAGCTGCCAGCAAGACTGTAAAATCACTCATTCACACAGGAGCATCGCTTTAGTGCCTCACCTCTTCCCTGCATCCCATTCATCTTATGTGAGGCTGATAAACATGTCTCCTTTCATAGATATTATCAGGTACTGCCTAAAAACACCCTGAGATTCAGCCCAAACACAAAACATCAGACCAAAAAAAGGTTCTGAAAAATCAATTAAAAATGCCACTTTATCTCTAGCTGACATTCTGAGGTGATACAGCTGAAAAGTCACTGGAAAGAATTATGCCAAACTCTTGCCTGACAACTCTGACGAGACTGCCCAGGATGAAACAGCCTTTTTAAGCTTCTTGTGCAATAACTTCTTTCTTTTTCTACAGCATCTGAGAATGCTCAGAGGAATTCACAGGGTTAGACAACCTCAGAAGTTCTGTCACCCTTTCTGTAACAGAGCTTCTGTTTGTCCCTTTTTGGAGACCTGAATTCGTTGTTAACATCAAGAACATGGCATAGAAAGAGCCATGCTTAAATATTAAGATCTTTTTCTTTGCATTAGCTCTGCCACAAAGGCCACGTAATTTTGTGGGAAGTGTCTGTCTGCACACCTGACATCCTTTTCCACTGCAACCATGTTTGTTGTGAAGCCCCTAAGCAAAAACTGTAGGAGTAACAGAAAGAGGAACAAAATAAACGTAATTGAGGAGATGGGGCTGATGTGCAGAAATCTACATAGACCCCCTTCAAATATGAATGCAATCAGCTGTTCTGCATTTGTTGGTATTTTACCTAAAGAAATAGTAGGACTTCCTCTCTTAATACTTGAAAATTGAAAAAAATGTAAAAAAAAGGACTTAGAATCAATGACAGCATTGCTAAAACTTCCTTACTCCTAGAAAAGTCATAGCTTTCTGAGAGCTCTGAGAAGACCAGTTAGATTTTTTTTTTCATTTTTCTTTTTGACGGGTCCCTCTTTCAGTTGTAATGTCAGCTCCTCAGAAGAGTATGACTAGGTATTTCTGTGTACCCTTTAGACCCTCTGCTGCTCTTTTAGTCTGTAAAATTAACATTATCCTGTCTAAAATACTACTTTTTTTGGTGGTTATGTAGTTACTCTACTTCTGCAATTACAATTTTATACCACTGTATCTAAAGACACTCCAGAAGCAATGCCTAAACCCTCCTTCCAGTAACTGTGTAGGGTATGTGTCAGTTTTTAGGTGGAAAAGTTTGTAACAAGTAGGTACTACTTCACTCTGCTGAAAACACTAAATGAAGGCCTCTATCATAATTTTTATTATTTAGTGACAGTGCTACTATTACACATCCCGATTTTTTTTTTTTCTGCAGCGACTCCTTTACAGTATTTGAAACTACTTAGCTTTTGTAACCAGTCAAAATCGGTAAAACTGCCTCTTCCGCACTGAGGCAATATCTTGCCACACAGAATTTAGGAGCTACAAAGGACACTGCCTGACCCAAATCCACCTTCCCAGTTATTGTACAAGTCCATAATATTAAGGTGATTGAAAGAGAGAACTGTCATGGGTGGATGTGGCTGCACTTTAGCAGAGGGCTGTGGAATCATACCAAGTACTGTGGGAACTCACCTCCAGCATCCAGTGCTAATGCACTTTGCCAACCTCTCCCTCCAGGGCAAACCCTGCTTACTCATTAGTTCCTTCACCATGCACAGCAGCATAATCCCTTCTCATCTTGACCTACTTACATATTAGGAACTTATTAATTGTTGATCTAATTATCAGTGATATCCTCCTTTTCTTTAATAGTAAATGCAATCACTTTCTAGTCCTGAGTGAATAGCTGGGAACTATTGCCATCTCACTGGGTTTCTCCCAAGATTTTCCCTTCTCCTCCCAGTGTAGATATGAATGAAGTGATTGACTGGGACACAAGATGCAATCCTGCATCCTATCTTAACAGCAGCTTCTAATGCACTCATTAAATTCCCACAGGCTATCTTCCACGTTCAGAAATATGAACTGCCACGTCCCCATTGGCACAGCCCTGCACAGCATTGCCCCAAGCTTCATTTTGTAGATGTGATGCTTGATTTCCTTCAGTCACATTTAAAATGAGACAAATTTTATCTTTAAATTAAGTATGTTTCTTTGCACTAGTTCTTCTTAAATTAGCAGGTATTTGTTCCAGGAAAACATCATTAGAGATCCCTCAAAAGGAACAAATTTTATTATTTTCCATTAACCATAAGTCTTTATTGGTAGCACACTCTACGTATGTAAGGTAAACATAAAACTGACAAACATTAATTGAACAAGTACTGCGTTATATTATAGAACATTAGTAAAAGCAAAAAAAAATCCCAAGGAAATAATAAGAAATGAATAGCTAACGATAATTACAGTATTCACACCACACCACCATTAAACAAAAACATATCAAAAAGAAACTGCAACGTAACTATCCATTTATGAAATACACTCAGTGTTTTAACACTATAGTGAGTATATAGCAATTATCTTAGCAGTTAAGGTGAATCTCAAGTAGTGCATATCTGTTAGCTAAAAATTGTCATTGGATCAGTTTTAAAACAAACACAATTTATATAACACCTAAACTTTCTATTTTAGAGTTGTTAGGAAAGGGACTTACATTTCCTTTTAGATAATACAGGAAGTTTTGAATTAATAACTGGGCCATTTTACACAGACTAGTACTCTACGTTTACAGAATGCATTATATTCAATCATGCTGCAACTATATAATTACAGATGATTTTACAGTTGTTTGTTTCATTTCTCAGACCATGATGGCACTTACAGTAATGTTATTATTCACCTAATTATATAATGCAGTTGTAATAAACCATTTGGACTGCTCAGCAATGATAGTAGAGAACATAGTTAGAACATGTGATATATACATACAGCTACAAAGTTGATTTACAATAAAGGATCTTTTTTCTTAATTTAGAAAGTTATCCACATTTTATCACCATGAGATGTTTGCCAAAGGCTTAATAGTGTCATTGGATTAAATAAAAGCCCCAAACAGATTTTTGGAAAAGTTTGTTGTTTTGTTTGGGTTTTTTTGGTCCTATTTACATTTTCCCATGATCCTGATTTAGCAATTGAATCATTACAGCTCGATACCTACAACCCCAGACAGGGCTTGCTGGTGGCAGAACTCTACCAAGATGTAGGAAATATTTCAACAGGCTGCAACAAAGGTCTACAAAGTTTCAGCCTGGAGATTTTTGAACTGTACTGTACAGGGTTTTTTTTCCATCTAGTATCCCACAAATGCTAATTTTCAGCTCTGCTGAGACAGATGATGTTAAACTGGGCAGAATGCCACTGCAATGTGACTATATTGCTTCCTCTATCTGTGCTAACTTGTTCATTAGAAGATATTTAGCCTTTAGATAGCCCCACAAAGTTTGTAGAAACAGGAACTCTGTGTTAGAAAATGTGCTTTTGTTTCCACTTAGGAGGAAGAAATGTTGCTGGTCATACCAAAGGTTTTTATTCAAAACTCTAATGGATATGAGCACTCTGATCCCAAATACTGAAGCTGGCCAAATTAATTTGATTGAACTGACCAAAGCAGCCTACAGTGGAATGCCAGGATGGTTAGAGCAGGTCTGTGCTTTCCCTTTGATCCTTCCCTTGGCTGCAGAAGCTGCAAATATAACCCACCCTTTTCTCAACATACCTTTCTGAAAAATACAGCACAAGTATTAGAGTATTCTTCCAACTGTATTCTCATATTTGTTTTCTAACTTTAGAGATTGATTATAACATAAGACCAAGCCGGATTTAGTACTTGGTGATCTTTCTGTACCACAGTGTTTGTTTCTGATATACTAACCTCATTTTTGAAAGAAGAGAAACCTTCCAGATCCCTTCTGCTTACTGACCCATCTCCCCTGCTTTAAAGTTAATGCACATTGTGTTAACAAGGGCTCAGAACTTGTAGCTTCGTTCACTTCAAAATCCTTTGGGTGTGTTAATAGTGTGTGACTAGAACGTAGAGCTCATGTGGTTACTTCATGCAACCCAAAAGTTACTAAACATTTTTAATAGGGTTAAATTGCAATATCTGATTTCTGTCTATGGTTCCAGGAGACTGAAAGTGGTTTAATCTTGTGTTCAGATTGAAGCTGACCTTGCCAGTTGGCTTCTGGCATGGTATTTTCCTGTGCTGCCTACTGTGAGTCTTTTGTTTCTTGAATTTCTTTCCTTAATGTGGAAAGAGGATCTACACATCTTTGATGCTAGTCCTCATCGCAACTTTCTATTTTGAAATTTTCATTGACCGCAAAGCAAAAAAATTCCCCCTCAACCTGCTAAACTGTTCCTCTTCACAAAGTATACTTTTGTACTCCTGCTATTCCAACTCAGGTGTTTAATTGGAGTTTAACTAAAAATTAAAGACCTTTGGTGGGACATCCTAAACCAACACAACTCACATAACTCTTCATTATAAATATGCATATGAGCAGAGAGATAATTCTCAGTGATCTCAGGACAGCAGTACCAAGCAGGGTTAAGGGGTGAGCAATTTCCATAAGCGAAGGGCAAGAAGAGAGACCAGTAAAACACCATTTGCACTGGAAGTTCAAAATTATCATCTCTAAAGCCTGAGCATCAGCAACATCTTTTGACGTTAGGAAAGTAAGTATTTTCCATAAGAGAACATCAAAATATGAAGAACCACAATGACTTTTTTTTGAGTTAGCACAAATTTCCTTCCTCATGGGACTGTTCACTTTGTCAGGGTAAGCAACTGTAAGATATTGTCAACCAATAGGTGATTTATCCTGCATGAAAAAATGGCTACTGGTTGGAAATGTGAGATAACTCAAATTCAAACGAGACTTAATTCCTAGCAAATATCTAAGCGCTTGGATCTGCTCAAAAGAAAATATTTTGGCCAAAAATGATCTGGAAGCAAAAAGAGAATATACATTTGGAACACAACACAATTGACTTTGCCTGTGAATGTCTCACTTCTTTCAAGAACAATTTCATTCCAAAACAAACTCCTTTTTTTGGATGTCTGTCAAAAGCATGTTAAAAATGCCTGTAAAGGGCTAAGCACATAGTGGCTTTTCATTCTGAAAACAAACAGAACTGAGACATTTACAACCTTATCTATGAATAGGAATTGCCAGCTGGGCAGGAACATTTGAAACTTCGTGCAAAAGCATTAAAACAGAATGAAAAACCAGAGCTCCCACCTCTGTAGATTTCATAGGTCTTTCTGAACCCAAGCAAGAAAGGATTCCTCTTTCTAATTAAAAATATGTTCTGCATAATTATGATAAATAGGAAATAAAGTGAGATTAAATGCATTTAATCAAGTTAATAATTCACAAGAGAATAGAATGCATCATACCAAAATGATGTTTTTCAGCTCCATATCAACTATTTCTGATAGCAATAACATATTCTATGGAATAAACCAACCAATCAAACACTCAGGAAAAATGCAAAAGAAGGTATCATTCACCAAAAACTGCATCAAAGAATACAGAAAAACTGGTGTCTTGGGCTACAGAATGGGAGATTTTCTGGCTGGAAACATTTTCCCTCATTCTTTGGCTCCAGCTTGGTAGAAACAATTGGTTTTGTTCCTACTGAGCTCCAGCTCAGGTCTGCATTAGAAAGCAGAAGATGGGCATAGGTTTCATATTCCTCAAAATGCTGCTAGAGAAAGCCAGCTTACAAGCAGGAAAAGGAAATGTGTATAGGTACACCTGAACAAACAAAGTATTCTGACAATATTCTGATGTTGGAGGAAAACACAAGAAAATATTTTTCTTCAACAATCCCTTGCAAAATGCAATAAGAATACAAAAACTAAAAAAAAATAATAGTATTTCCTGCCATTTTAGGAACAATTACTTTTATCTAGAACTGCAAACCACAAGTATTCAACCAAAAACTTGGCACACACTCCAGATTATATTCTCCCTTTTAGAACTGGGAAGAAATCACAAGATAAAATTAAAACTAAAAATATGGCAGACATACCTCTAAATAGCCAAATAATACTTCCAGGAGGGCAGTAAGAAACCTGCATGGCAGAAACTCGAAGCTGAATCTCCTGCTTTCTAGATTACTGGTTTACCCTAAAGTAAAACTATTTCATACACACACATTTCAGCTGGAAGTTCAATTTTTATTTTTTAAAATCTGGCCTTTGAAAACCGATTTCCCAAATAAAAGAAATGCATTTGGAGATTTCCAAGAAAACTACACTATAAATTAAACTGATGTAAAGCTACATACACAATCACAAAGGAGCAATGTCCATAAGACCAAGAGATTGAGCAGAACCTTCTGCCATGGTTATAAACTACACTGACAATTCTCCAAAACATCTGACATATGTGGCAAAGCACTATCAACTCCAAATGTGATACTGACAGTTTGTGAAATGGGAACAAGTCACTGAGATTTTCAAAGTTCTCATTAATTCAAGGCACCCAAATGTGTGACCTACCAAGTTGTTTTCCTGGTGTTTATTAATGCCAGAGGAACAGTCACTCAAAATCATCTGTAACATAAGAGGAAGCCTTAAAGAAAGGTTTAATTAAGGGAAAATAAAAGGTTTTCTTCTTGTTTGCCATCTTGGAAGGACAAATTGTTTCAGAGGGTAGAAGTCAGTCAGGTAACAGAAACCAAGAGAAGCCTCCAGCACTGGTGGGACAGGAGCTGATGTAGGAGACAGCCCTGCAGTTCACTTCCCTATCTTTGGTCCAGCCTCCTCAGAAAGGGGCTCATCATTCTTTCCAAGGAGAAAAAGTCAACCTTGAACTAAATGTCTGCAGTGGCCCTGCTCCTCCTTCCCCTGCTTTTCTCAGTTTTACAAGTACATGCCATTGCAGCAGGTTTTTAAAAGAAATTTTTTGCTGTAGACAGGACCAATTTTTCATTAAAAATATGTTTTTAATGGAAACTGCAATAAATCTATAAGCATGAAATACAATTTGTAGTTTAAAATTCCCCATTTGTTACTTCTAGAAAGAACCATTCCCATAATATTTTTCAGAATTTATTTTGGTGTATGGTTGTGTAGTTCAAATGGTAGGTCCATCTGGCTCCAAGTTTATTACTCGAGGACAACATTTTTAGTGCAAATTTCATAGGGGAAAAGTCAAAACCACAGTGAATTACTGTTGTTCAGAAGGAACCGGCCCATCTGCTCTTCTCTTGATGATAATTCAATATCACTTGCATGCCGTGACATACGGACAATGAGTACTCAGATGTTTCTTAGAAAGGAATAAGGTAGTTCGTTAATCAGATTCTACTACGTATATATATATATCCATGTATATATATATATGTATATATACATATATATACACACACATATATACATATATATATATACAGAGAGAGAGAGAAATGCACATGAAAGGGGGAAGTCTTAAAACTCAGACTCTGCCACAGACAAGATGAAACTGATTGACAACACCAAGATGAAGAACATTTCACATGGTCTTTATTGTGTCTTTTAGTCTATGAAGATAGGCACCACTTCAGAAAAGAAATGGGAGTGCCTCTTCATGGAATATCAAGATTTTCACATTATTTTCATTTACACATGTCCTTAAAAAAGAATCTAAAAATATTCTGATAATTAGAAAGAAATTGATTAGTTTTAGCTATTTAGATTATAGAATGTTTCCTGAAAACTTTCTGAATAGTTTCAGATGTGTAAAAACCTCAATTACATTTGCATATCAGCTCAGGAAGGGGGAAAAAATAAAAAAAAAAAACACAACCCCCCTCCCCCCCACCCAACAAGAAAAACTAACACAGGTTGGATGCATGTTTATAAAAATAGTAAAGAAAAGATAATTGACAAGAGAAATGGAGCTTAAACAGTATTTACTGTCCAACTAGACTTAACAGGCAAGTTAAAAGCCAGAATGGAATTTTCTTCACATAACAGGAAATCTTTCTAATATAAATTTCAATTCACATTTCAACAATTCTCATTTCTAATATATTTGAGGCATAGTAGAAAAGGTTTTATTGTTTCCAACTCAAGGTATCCCAAATAAGATGACCTTCCTTCACAGAGATAAATAGAACTTTAAGAATCTTTTTCATTGTTGAATTACTCACAAATGTATTTTTTAAAGAGATGTTTAAGATGTTGTCAGTTCCTCACTTTGGGAAGAAACCAAATCTTATTCCCACGCTGAGTAACAAAAAATTTCTATTAAGGATTTCCCTTCTAGAAAAAAGGCAACATTCAAAAATTTAAGACCAAGGAAACTCATGCTGCCAACATTACAAAAAGCAGATTCCTGAAACTTTTGAGTAAGTGGCAAAGTGAGAATAAGTTTCCTTGTAAAGGTATGATTCAAATTCAAAATTTTATTAAAATGCAAAATTGTTGTGGAATCAAAGTTAGGTTTAACAAAAGTAAAGAGCAACCCTAACAGAAGAGCTCACACTGTGCAGGATGTTGTTACAAGGTGGTGTTTTGCGAATAGGATAGAAGACCACAAAGCAGCACATTTAATTCCAACAAACTGAGAGACAAAGTCCTCATACACACACCCCAGTCAGTCACAGCCTTGCTGTGAGCTTCTCTCAACTCAAGGCACTGACTTGCTGTTCAGTGCCATCAATGTGGCTGTAATGCCACACAGAAATCCCTAAAAAAAAAAAAGCTGTTTACGAAACAGTTTATAAGCACCTGGCAAATAACAAGGTAATAAAGAGGCAATAATATTGCAGAAACCAGGACACATTGAGCTATTTTAGTTTTCTTGGCAGGGTAACTGACCTGGCAGACATGGGACAGCAGCATGTGCTGTGACCTGAATTCAAGAGGGCTTTCTGGCACTGCCTCAGGTGACAGTGTCCTAAGAAAGCTCATGAAACATGGCACAGCTCTTGGAAAATTTTACTTTAAAACCAGTCATCAATAGATGGCTGTCAACTAGGAAGACCTAAATTTGGTCTTGAAAAAGGTTCAGCCTCAGGCTGATTTTGATAAATTCAAAGAAAGGGTTCAAATCCAAAAGAAACAAGTTACATGAAAGCATGCTTAGAGTACAGTGTTTAGAAAATACAAGGTTTATACACAGATATGAAATGAAAAATAATAATACTAAGAAGAGGGAAGAAGAGGGATGAATTGTTGTCAACAAACTCAGTGACCAACTATGGGGAAAAGATGTCTTCCAAGAGTCACGAATAGTTATGCCCAATTTTTGGCATTAGCTTCTAGATAACTCTTGGTGAGTTCAGAGAAGGTGAAAAAGAGGGATAAGAAGCTAGAAAAATACCATTTCAAGAATGGCTGAAGAAAAGCAGTTTTCTGTAAAGGAGAGGAAAAGCTGAATATCATGTGGCCTTGCAAGACGAAAAGAGTCTGCTAAGAAGACAAAAATCAATTGTTTTCCATTTCCACTGCAAGATTGCACTAATTAGCTCAATTTAGACCAAAGAGATTCAGTTAAAACATCAGGAATGTGCCAAC
This sequence comes from Sakesphorus luctuosus, assembly GCA_013396695.1. Lineage (NCBI taxonomy): Eukaryota > Metazoa > Chordata > Aves > Passeriformes > Thamnophilidae > Sakesphorus > Sakesphorus luctuosus. The sequence continues at coordinate 1,657,732 of VWZD01010412.1, read as the reverse complement.
AGGTGAAGGAATTAAAACACCACATTTCAGTTACTTGCAGAGACTTGTGCAATTCCCTTCAGACTTCTCCAAAGTCTATTTCTATCAGGAACATCAGGGCACATTTAATCACCACCACACAGAGATGGAAGATGGATTGAGTGATCCTCTTAGCTGTGCCCTTGCAGCAACTTCTAGGAAGTCCAGTGCACGCTTTGGTACCATGACTGATTTAATGTGGAAGATGCAAAGATATTATGCTGATAAGAGTAGATTCATTAACTCATGTTCCATACCTGCAGGGCTGTTTGGCTTATTCAAGTGATCTGCAACGCGGCATTTATAGTACACATAAATCCAGATTATGTATTAATTAAACAATTAGCAAATAGTATCATGGATTCACAGGGGTTTAAAGTCTGCTGCCACTACTCAGGTATAAGTATGAAGCCAGATTATTTTCTTCCAGGATCTTGTGGCTCCATCTGGAAACCTCTTCTGGTGCTGGTTATTCTGCCTTGAAAATTAACAAATTAAAACTAACCAAGGTAAAACCTCACAAAGCCACTCTAGGGAACGCTTGGACTAAACCATAAGCTTTTAGGGGAAAAGTTGTAAACAAGACAATGGGTTTGCACCACTGTGATTGATGCAAAACCACTTGCAAAACAAGTTGTGTGATCTGCAGGAGAAGAATAGATAGACAGAGGAAAATCTGCACTAAAACTGTGATGCCAAGAAACAGGCAGTTTGCAATAGTCTGCCTGATGGTGTGGATAAGCACTGAAGAATACAGGATGGTTTTGTTCCTACAGCCTTTGTAGAACGTGATAATAACTAGCAAGATCAAGGGGCATAGTGCTGCTTTATAAACTCCCCAGCAAAAAGCTCTGTCTTGATCAGACCCTGCCTGACCAGCTCCAAACCTCTTATCTAAAGTTAACCCCAAATTTATCCCTTCTATGATTCCAGTATCCTACTTTGAAAAGCAGGATGGCACACCAGGAAGACAACCATTGTGTGAAACAGATGCTATTGAGAACCCAACACCTATATTGAACATATTTTGGGACACATGGAATGTAAGAATTACATTCAAGCCCAAGGAGTTGAAGTGCACTGGGTGGGTTCCCAGAGTCCATTCCCCAGCTTCCTGCCATTCAGCAAGAATCCAGGGTGGGTGGTCCAAAGCCACTCTTCTGTGAGAAACTGCAAAATCCACAGTCCTGATGCAGATTCTTCCCTGGGGGGCCCTCACATACAACACAATAATCCAGTTCTATCTTAATCAGCTTGAGTAAACAAACAAACAAAAGCAAAAAATAAAAGGATGGCACTACTCTATTATATTTATTGCAATATTTGGGTAATTTTCTTTCACATTAAAACTCCTATTAAAACACCTATTAAATTGTGCCATGAAGTTCTAAAAGCTGTTTTTATTTTTTATGCAAACTGCAAATTATACACTATTATTACAACTTTAAAAAGAGCATTGTTCTGCTTTGAAACTGATGAAGACAAATTTGTTTCCTTTCTGATGAAGAGCTCTGAAAGCTAGGGGGTGCCCTGGTAAAGCACACAACAAGAGACACTGATTCTAATTCAGAATGCTTCATGCATTTGGGACAATCAGTCTACTCATACTGTTTACACAACTCCTCAATCCATTGTCTTCTAAATTATCAAGAAGAAATATGATTGAATTACTTAATAAATAAACTGGAAATACATGTATAGTATTTGTTGTTGTTGTTGTTCAACTGACATAATATCAGTGAAACTTCTTTTGTTAGAATGGGGAACACAATGAGAAGAAAAAATCTAAGCCACAACTCACACTTCACTTGTGGTAAAAGTAAAATGAACTTACTACAAATCTCCTGTTATTCTTTATTTTAGAAAATCTTTAATTTCTTTCCTTTGACTTTTAATGTTATGTCAGCACTAGATTAAATTTACATTTACAAGCCCAGGGAACATGCTCAGAAAAAAACCCACCAAACAAGTACTTGATAACCCTGTCTGCTTATTGGATGCCAGGCAAACTGACAAACATATTAGCCAGATGTTGTGCTGAGAGCTGCCTCCTAGAAAGAGGCAGTGTTATGAAGAGGGGTTCCATTTTAAGAACTGAGTCAGCATAAAACAGACAAAAAGAAATCTTGTCAATAAAAGTACTCTGTCTACCTTTAAATTGTAAAGGAAAAGTAAAAGCTCTGAGGGGATGGTCTTTACAAATGACAATTTCTGCAAGGAATTGCCACTTTCACTTGGGGAGCTTTCAGCATGCAGCTGTTTGGGAAAAGCTGGTTAGTAGCTTAAACTCTCTACAAAACAGTGCTTAGAAGTGTTAATCAACAATAAAAAAAATACTGTTACCATTTTGATTCAACTAATTTCTGTAATTTATTGAGAATTAAAACAATAAATTGGAGCAGGTTGTTTTGTTAGAGTAAAATTATTTAAAGAAATGCCTTTTCTACTCCCTGCTATCACAAAGTTATTAATATTCCCAATATGTAAGGTTGATGTTATTTCTTATCAAAAATAGTATTAAGTGAATGGAGAAGGCTTCCATTTGTAGAAATGAATTGACCTAAAAATTGCTCATAAATTTCCCCTGATATATACTCAGTGCAAACAAGTCCCTAAACATTTTTAAATATACTCAATATGATTACTTTTCACATGACCAGGGGAAAAGGCTTGTTTCTTTGAATATCTGTATCAAAGGGAAAATTGCAAAATAAACTGGAAGTTATATAGTTGTCTGTCTGAAATCTGTATAACAAATCACTAGAGAAAAAATAATTCCTGTTTTAAAAGGCAGGTGTAAAAACATTACTAGTTTTCTGTTAACTATGGCAGATATGGGAACAGAACAAATGGATCTTTTTGTAAGTACAGAATTTGACTGGGAAAGAAAAGCCTAAACTGATAACTTTTCTTATCAAGCTTTTCACTTCTCTCAGAATTACTCACACACTTCTCACCTCCCCCTCACCCCCCACCCTGCAATTCCTATTCTTATTTTTAACACTAAAACCACAGCCATGATTTCCTACATCCTGTCACTGGAAGTATGCCACATTTTGCAGCTGCTGCTTAAATCCCAACTTCTCTCCTTTGTTACCTCTTACACGAAGTTGTTAGAGTCTGGCATGAGTGGGGAAGAAGTTTCATTGCTGCTGCCCATAGCCCAGCTGAAAGACTTCAACGTATAAGTCTTTCATACCTGTGTCCTCCACAGATCCCAAATCCAACACCAGATCAGGTCTTCAGACACTCCAGGAAACGGAGCAAACTCTGTGCACAACATTCTCGCATCCACGTGCAAGGGAGATGCGCTGGAGCCATCCATGGAGAACCACACTCCCTGCCTGAGGTTGGCCCAGGAAACGTCCCTTCCTGCACTAAGGCTGATGGTAACTCTGACCACTATGTTTCCCTCATTTTTTTATAGCAGCCATAGTAGTAACTGGTGATCTGAAGGGAACTTTCAGCAAGTTTTGGAAGAGTGAATCATTTAGTTGTTGAACAAACTCTCCTCAAGCCAAGATCCACTGTTTTCAATAAGAGTCAAAGCCAAACAGTTTCTGAGTAGGAAAATAAAATTGCGACTTCATGAATATAAAAATCTGAAACTCAAAACATCTGAATTGTTTCAATTTGCTTGCCAGAGAATATAATGGAAAACACTTCTGAAGGGTGCAGAAATAAAAAATATTTTCCAGGCACATAATTTGACAGAAAATCCAAATCCCTTCCACATATTTAGTTTTTAATTTCTAGTTTTCTCACTACGAAGTAACTACAATTAATCCAGATTAGTGGCAAAAATACGTTGAGGCGTACAGGGGCAGAATCAGGTCATACAGCAGCAACATATGCCTTGACAGAAATATTCTAGATTTGGCTTGGCAGCACTCTAAATAACTTCACCTAAGGCTCTGCTTTTAGGGAAAGGTTAGACCAGATAGTGTCCAGCAAATTCTTTCTACATAGAATTTTCTATGGTTGTGCATAGCAAGAGTTGCAAGGTTTCAATCTCAATACCTCTGGTACATAGATAATGACTAAATTTTGTACCCATGTTGAACCCAAATCAAATTATTTCAGATCAAAGGAAAACAAACAAACAAACCAGAAGAAATGAGACAGGGGTCTTTGAAGAAATCCCACACTTTGTATGCATCTAAACATACAACAAAATAAAAAAAAAAACCTTCTTCAGAAATATTTTTTCTTTGTTAGGCTACCTTTTTAAAATTAAGCATTGGAACATACAGATTAAAGTGTACAGATTATAGTTTACTAGGCAAATTATTTGTATTACTTCACGCTTATTAACCATTCTAACTTAAAAATAACAAGGCTAGATTGTGCCTCTGAATCTATTATTGGATTCATGTCAGCAGGTGTGCTATAGACACCTTAGGTCTCAAAGAAAATATTGTGGTTCCAAAACAGTTGAAAACAATTTCTCCACTAACAAAGTGTTTCTTTTACACTGGAGTGGCTGCAACCTAACAAAGGATTTTGATTCAGATACTTTTGCAGGACTGTTTATATCTTCAGAAATTTCTGGAGAAGCTGATCTAGCTTGGGCATGCCTTATTACCCACAATCAGCTTTTAGATATTTCCTATTTTAATCAGTTTATTATCCAATTTCCAACTCACACAAACACCTTTAAAAAAATAGATGCCTTATATTATTATGGTTACTGGAAAAGGAACAACACTGAGGTAAGAAAATACACCTTTGTCCTCAGTTCTCTGCTTTAGTGCAAACCTGTGTCCCTCATGCAAGTAATGGAAAAGTCAGGTCTGACATTCCAGAAAATAGCGATTTTATAGAAGCATCATTGTTGCCATTGATCATTCAGGACATGATTTCAAACATGTTTCAGAGACAGAGTACACAAACTCAGTCTTTGATAAAAACCGTATGCATGCTTAGATCTGAAGAGGTTCATTGATTTCTTTTAGACTGGAGTTCCAAGTATTTTGTTAGAAAAGGTCTTGCCATCATACAGGCAGATCATTGCACAGCCTGAAATCTGATTCAGCCCAGAAACATACACGCTGAGGCAGAGATTTACAGCATTTGCCCAATGGACACATGAGCTTGCCTGACCACAAGCACTCAAGCAATCACCTTCCTTCAACACCGCTCATTCCTCACCAGATACCAGCTAGTCTTCTCCCTGCATTTATTTTTTAAAAGTCCAGAATCCACTTCCAAGCCTTTTTCTCCAGGAATAGGAACAAGAAAAACTGAAACATTACTGCCACGTAAATCTGCTGAGAGTAGCCAATAAAAAACCAGGAGCTTTTTATGTGCCCCCTGATTCCTTACTGCCATTTTCTCTTAATCGGTAGCAACCCATGAAAGTTTATAAGTAGTTCAAGGTTAAAACACAGAGGAGAAAAGAAACATTTTTTTTTTTAAAAAATAACCCAAACCAGTTAGTTGCTTGGAGTTGTTACTCCCTGTGAAAGGAAAGAAGCATTTAGCAGAACCTGGGTGAGATACCAGCCACAGGAACCAGGGCCATGCTGACAGCCACCCTATTGAATAGCTGTTCCAGGGCCTCTGTTCTTAACACAGGAAAATCACAACATTCCCTTGTAGCAGCCATTTTGTTAAAGTACCAGCAAACAAAAACGTTTTAGCCAGTGCTTCTTTGCTTTCAGATCTTGTGACATGGTTGTGTGTGTGTGTGTGCCAACACCTTCCCCCTTCTTCAGCTAAATGCAAGTTAGTCAAGATATGTATTAAACTAAACCATTAGAGTGAGGAGTGAAAAAAAAAAACAACAAAAAATCCTGTGTTCCATGCCAGACTCGAAGACCTTAATGCTGACAGTTATTCCAAGCTACTAAAGTGTTCATAAAACTGAAACGTTTGAAAGCCAATTTGTGAGGATCTCTTCACAGCATGTCAGGTTCCTCCTTTGAAACAAAATTGACTAAACCATGATTTCTGAAAGTGATTACTGTCTAAGGGTAGTTGAATACAACAGAGGGATACAATGCTGAAATAAGTGTGATAAATCTTCAGCTTATGTCATGGCCTGAAAGAGGCCAGAGGGGCTTTTTTGGGCTCTTCACTGGAAAACTGAGAGCCTGGTGAATTAGATACAGGATTTACGTTCTTGATGCACATCGAGGCACTGTAGTTCAGTCAGGGAACAAACCCATGACACTGTTGGCCTAAATCAATATTGCTCTGTTACTTTTGGCAAACCAGTGAAGACCAGTAGGAACTTGGTAGCTGCCCTATAATAATTGGCCAGTTTATGGAGCAATGCAGGACATCTCTGACCTAACTGGAGCATTACAGACAAAGCACATCCTGGTTGTGTTATCTCCAACAGTGAACAAACCACAAGAAATCATTAATTGGCATGCACACCTAAGAGGTAAACTTGATTTAATTTGTATTACTACCTATTGCCTTAGCATTCCTTTATTGTATAGTAACCCACTAGTATAGTGTGACAGAGTTAGTTCCAAATCACATTTGAAGGTATACAACTTTCATTTACAAGACTTGTGCAAAAGAAAGTGAAGTCAATATTGAGATTCCTGTGCACTTCAGAAACATAAAGAAAAGTCACCAGCCATGAAAAACTTGAATAAGTCTTGATTCTCTAACTTTTCAAAATGAGCTAATTTCAGTAAGGAAGTAGTGGCAGCTTGTGGGGGGAGGTTTTTGACTATGCCTTTTTGGTGCGAGACATTAACAGTGCATCAATCTGCTCCTGAAAAGCAGTGAACTAAAATTTATCAATTTTCTCAGAGCAATGTGATTCCATTTAATATTTAGTTGTCTAAACCCAATTTTTTGTTACAAGATCTTGCCTACTCTAGCATGGGAATAGATATTACAGGGATGATCTTACCTGTGAAGGTGGTAGTGAGACTGTTCTGACCTGGACTAGCACAAGTTTTACATGTGATCTGAACCCCCAAATCAATTTTCTCCATGTCAGGGCTGAATCTCAAATCCAATTTCTTACTCGGACCCTCAACATGTAAGTAGCGATGTTTCCATATGAAGGTTAAATTTATTACTAAACTTAAACTGTCATATGAATAACTGTACCAGAGTGTTATGAAAAAACAGTGCAAAAGTTGAAGAAATGTTTTCCACCTGTGTATTCTCGTTGAAACAAAAGGAAGTATGCTTACAAGACTATAAATACCAGTATTTCACAGGGTTCACTGTAGTTTCAATAATTACAGGACAGGAATGTAATGGGAGAAGTGCCTTTCCCCAAACAGATGGCAAAACAATGTATTCTATATAGTTAGCACATTCGAAGGCTCTCAGGGAATTAGTTCAAACAAACTTGGAAAACAAGAATGTAAGCACAGCCAGGGAGAGGAGTTATAACATTCTACTAATTTGGGGAAAGGGATTGATTGGATAAAGGATCTGGGTCAAAAGCATCTACCGCAAAGACCAGAGAAAGTGAAAGAAATTAAAAACCCATGGAAAACTTTGCTAACTCCTGTCCATAGCAAGAGGCAGAAAGGACTCAGATTTAGCAAAATGGAGGCAATAGTTTGTTCTGAATGCTCTCTTCCTTCCTCTTTGGTGAAGGGATTTTACGAAAAGTTCAAGTAGAGGTATAAGTATTCTGATTGGCATTTGAAATCCATTTTCAGGCCTCCTGCAAGACCGAGATGCAGAAAAGGATTAATCTTGTCATAAACATTTTTTCATACATATTTATATAGCATATGAAAAGCTGCTTCCAATCTGCTCTGCTATATGTAGGTAAAATGAATTTTCCTGCACAAAGATGAGAGGGAAATAATCTCTCATCCATCTTTGACTAAGGCAACCATTTCCAGCATCATCAGAATTTTTCATTCACAAACTCAGTTGCTCCCTTTGCTCCTCTTCCTTCAGTAGTCATGGTCTGCTAGAATCTGTCCAAACAGACTAGTGTTTTCTGTAACATGTTAAGTACTGAACAATAAACCAGGTTACCCAACTTGCAGATTATTTAACAGCTAAAAAATTAGAGGCAGAGCTCTCCCCAGTAATTCAGCCTGAATGGACTATTATTCAGGAGAGCAAGAAGTTCTGAATGGAGAACAGGATGTCCTCCAAAAGGGAAGAGGTGACCGAAAGGAGAAGGAAGAAAGAAAGGAAGGGTTTGTATCTTAGCTTCCTTTTTACCTTTGCAATTTTAATTTGAGACATTTGGTAAACTCTGATGCAACTTAATCTTACAGCCTATTTCTAACAGTTTGTACTTCTAGCTCAGCTCTACTTGTTCTCTTCATTTTGCAGTTCTGTGCCAGTTACCACAGCAAATGCTTTTAACTCACAGAAGCTGCTTATGTCTCCCCACTGGCAGCACAACCTTGCTTTTCCTTCTTGTTTTGAAAGCACAATCATGTCTGTACACTTCAGCCTGAGAAAAAGCAACTCTGCAAGCTCAGTGTCATCTTTCTCTCTCATCTCCAAATCCAGAAATGCAAAAGCCTGTTGGGTTTTTTTATTGGAAACTTTGACTAGTTACAAAAAATGTCCCAGAAGAACCATTTTACTGATTTTGCCTTATGCTCAAAATCTTTTTTCCTGACAAGTTTAACATGTCATTTGAATTGTGTACAAAGCACATGTGATGTGTTCCCTTACTTCCAGAACTGTGCCAGAGCTGCAGCCAACCAAACATCTGTGGAGTAACTGTCTAGTTCAACAACTAGCTGAATTTTCTTTTATGAAAGAAAACTCAGAAAAATGAGCAATTCTGCTCCAGGGACACTTTTGCAAGTTTTATTAGGATGTCATGACTTGCACATTGTGGGGTTTTCCCCCTTCTGTGACAGTTGTTGCACAATTACTGGTGTTCCTTTGTGATTTGTCCCCAAGCCTGAAGTCAAAATTAAGTTGTCAAAGAGTAGTGGATTTGGCTTACCAGTTCAGCTCCGGGCAGAAAAGCAGCTCTATCAAGCTTGACCTACTATTAAACATTTGTGGCCAAGAGCCAAAAAACGTGATCCTCTGAAAGTTAATTGTGAGGTTTTGTCTTTCCTCCCAACAAATTGCTCAGCAGCTCTTCCCCCCACAGGATCACTTAACAAGCAGGCTCAGTTCATCCAGACAGATGAGGTTTCATTTTCCTGTGCAAGCACTATGACTTTGGAAGACGAGAATCACCCCATTCCTGCCTAAGAGAAGCACTAAAGGTTTGTACAGTCAGCAACCCAGGGATTACAGAACTGTGTGGTGAGCTGCTAATCCTACAGAGTAGATCACAGAGTAGAAACCCACTGAAAACAGGCAAGTTTTTTAATTTTTATCCTTTACAGTGGTGGGCTGAATAACTTTCCCCCCTAGATTTTCAGGAAAATAAAAACCAAATCCAGAACCAAATCACAGCAGGTCAAAATGTGGTTTTATGTAGTAGCTTCTTACTACTGGAAGAAAGGTGGATTTCCACTCTTCCTTCCTTTCTGTCAGCCTCTGTGTCATACTGTACTGACCCTGGCACCTACAGACTCTATTGAGTTCACTTCAATTCATTGCACTATTGCAAACCTGGGGTCAGGGAAGGTGGATGGAAATAAAATGCCAGACGAAGTAGAGGGAAAAAAGTCCAACCTCCAGCATGAAACACATATTAACTCAGCTTCAAAATCATCTGATATATATTTCTAGGTTCCTATTGTGAAGTTTACTAAAAATACCCACTCATAGAAAGACTGGCTCAGTTATCTACTTGGGGAGCCTGAGGTGCCATTACAAAAGCTGAAAGGTAAATGCCACTGCACAGTCAGTGTAGGTTGATGTGGGACATGAACACAAGTGCCTGGGTTTGTACTGGCACAGCAGTTTCTTGAGAAATGAAATGGGCCTCACACTTCAAGAGCACTGGGGAGGACCTGTTAACCCTTTTTCTTTGTAGTGAGCACTGAAATTAAAGTTTTTTCCTCTATCAGACAAGTCGGCTTTTAATAAATTTCTTGAAATAAAATTCTTGGGGTCCAGATAATATAGAACAAAATTTAAAGGCTTTGCAAACAACCCTCCCCTGCTAGTTGTGTCTTCACAAGGCAGATCCTTTCTTACAGCCTGGCTTTGTCTCCACAGGCTGCACAGGCTGTATCCCAGGCCCTGCACTGGCTCCTGTGCTCCAGCCACTTCTGGTCCCCAGAATGCTGCAGGCTCCCACCAGGGGAATTCCCACCCCACACTGCCTTCCCAAGACACAGACTGGGAGCTTGTCCTCCATAAGCACATCCATTTATTTTCAAGGAAGCATCCATCTCCCTCCCCTCTAACCACAGGGTCTCAATCAGAGAGCCTCCAATGAAGAACTAACCAGTGATACTGATGTTTGTTGCATGACTAGACAAATCAATTCTAACTCACTTTAAGATTTTCCTGAAAAGCTCCAAAGTCAAGGAAATATTTCTTCTTAATCAGTGTGAAATGGCTACTAGTGTTTCCCCTGGAAGTTTTATTAAAATAAAACAGATCCAGGCAGCAGCACAGACTACTGCAAGCTGCTTCAGTGTGTGCATAACAGTCACAAACTGGCTTGCACAGCAGTGAAGGTTCACAGAACGCAGATGACTGAATTACTCCAGGCTTGCTGATACCTCAAGTTAAAAAATACATTAAAAAAAATGTCTCCCTCTACCAATCCCCAACTCATTCAAGTTTTTTTTGGACCCATCTTGCTTTGCAAGTTCCAGTAACATGTGGCAGCACATTATCTTTGTTTAAGAAGAAATCTGCTCAGCATGTCTTTCAGATCTGCTTCTTTTTCCCTGGGATGGTGAGTTAGATTGATTTGCACTGGTACTTTGGTCAGTCCCTGTCTTCCTATTTGCTCCTTCATAGATTTTATGAAAGACATGAACTGCATGGCTGCCAGACTTTTATGACTTCATCTGCAACATTTACCATGTGCCTTTCCCAGTTTGAGCTTGTTTACTGCAGAGTCAGTCTCCGCCAGAAAAGGTGAAGGTTATTTTATGGCTACACAGATGATTGCCTTGCACTCTGTACTGTCAATAATGTCCCCTCGTTTGCCATGCAGCTTTCTGAAACACACTTTCCAGCGATTCCTGATGACTTCCCATGCTGTTCGCACTTTGCCATCTGCTGCCCTGACACCACTGTCACAAGGCTTGGGTCTTTCGGTGAGATGGAGCGAGAAAGTCCTATTTTTGCATTCAGTGTGCCCTTTGTTTCTGCCTGGTTCTGAAGCCACAGGGGTTTTCTCCACATCCTGGAGACTTTCAGAGGGTGTGATACAGAAATCAGCTTCTATGTCTACAATGGGCGCTGCCAAAGATAAAAATCTTTTGGTCAGGATACAACAAAAAGCAGGATAAGAGTCCAGGCAGGAACAGGAGATAAATGATGAAGGAAAACATCTCCAAAAAACATCTATCATCACAAAATTGACCTTCTAGTAGACTGCTGTACAGAAGGGAAGGTAATAGTACTTGTAGCAGAAGAGAGAGGGCTTACAAGAAGCCACTAGGATCAGTGAGACGGAAAAAGTCAGAGCCTAATTGAAGAATCTGGGAGGTTACCATGGCTGCAAAAAGGAATTTGCAAAGCATCAAAGACAACCCAAAAGCTGCTTGCAGAGTCAATGTGAGCAGCTCCATGGGCTGTGCTTACTGTTACGGCCCAAGCGCAAGTGATGAGGTCACGCTGGTATCCTCCACTCCCTTTTTACAGCTTCATGCCTTATGCTCAGCTATGTTTCACAGGTGCAGCATTGCATGGAGGCCACAGCTCCTCAAAATTCCTTTGTTATAACAATTAAACTGTGATAGATCCCTCCTAACATCTTGACTGAGCTGCTTTTTCAGCAAAAACAATTTTTCAGTGCTTCAGAGAAATGAACTGCAGTTCCCAAAGTCATTCCCTGAAGGGCTCAAAATTATTTTGAAAATAAATATGGCCTCCAGATCCTAACATATTAAGCATATTAAGCAAAAATGTACTTAAATTTCATAATTGTGCCACACAGTCTTTAAGCACTTGGGAGAACACTGGCATTTTCCAGCAGTTATTTAAGTCTGCATCCCTACTGTTCTTTGAAAGTGATTATCAACGTATTTCTCCCCAAACTATTATCATAATCACAGTCTCCTTGTCACACACTCCTCAGACAACTCTGGCACATGAATGGAGAAATGTTAATCATTTACAGAGTAGAATATTTTCACCTCAGAATAGTGTGCAAGCATTTTTGTGCATGAACATGTGCGTTTTAGAGGTATATCAGAGAAAAATGGCGTGTCATATGCTACATTACTTCCTATGTCCATTCTTTCTAATTCCAGGGAAATATATATATATATGAATCTTGTATTGCTGGTGTTAATCAAGGGAAAGGTGAAAAACAGCAAGCACTTACAACCATTCTCAGAAACAGTTCCAGTAAAAGAATTGTGAAGTTGTACAAAGGATTTTCTGATGTACCATCTTTCTTGTTTTCAAGTATATTCAGCTTCTTCCCTCACCTGCTGCTTGGGTTGCACATTTATCATGCCACATTTTCATCTCAACTGTTTTATTTTATGATTGTTATAAAGATATACAGGAACTTAGACAAGTTGAGCCATGTATGAGAGCAGGTTACACCTGCTTGACAAAATACTGCCTTAGTGATTAAGATTTGTGTAATTGCTGGGTAAAAATATAAGCTAATAAAACCTCATCTTTGCTCATGACCATATTGATGTGAACAGCATTTGGGAGAGGAGAATCATCTGTAGGACACTTGTGAATTCCATGAAACAATATTTTAATTTGATTGGCTTTTTCAGCAGTACTTCATTAGCTAATAAATGACAGCCATCTCCAGCACTGTCCTGTCTCCCTGCAACAAACCCCAGCACATGAATCTTGTAACTCTGCAGGAGGAACCTCATCACATTCTGTGCACCTCATACCATGACTCAGGGCTTTTTGCCTCCCTTCCAAGTTTTCCATCATTTCCATATGAAGTGGAATGTTACTGTTTAAGCTACAGGGGTTTTTGTTTGTTTGTTTGGGTTTTTTAATTGAAGGTCGTCAGGTGCAGGCAGAATCTCTTTTTGTGTATTTTGAAAATAGGTAGAAATTACCTTAACATTTAAAATTAAAAAAAAATCCTTGCAGCTCCACCACAAATTAAGTATTATTTTACAATCAATACAGTACTATCAATGAATACTTATAAATATTTACAATCTATCTTCTGCCTTCTGGAAACAAACATCTTGAGATCAAGTGGGAAAGAACTATGAGCTATCAAGAAATAATAAACAACAGTTTCCCCTGCCATGACTGAACATGAAAACCATGTTAATCTTCTCTGCAAACATTTAGAGTAGAGGACAGACAGTAACCATCTTCCTCTTCCCTGAAAAACAGCCTGTTAAGTGAGACCCTTGATAGGAAATGATTGAAAGTTTTCGGTAACATGGCTTTATCCATGGAGCTAAGATAAGGAAGAAATCAATTTAAGAGTGAATGTAAAGCTTAACACCAGAGTAGAAGCATCTTTCAAATTAATGCTCACTCACATTCCAACACAGACCCTCCACCTCCTATTCCTCTTTCAAGAGGAAACCTGAAGCGGGCAGTGTTACTCTTGGACTTTCCTGACAATGCTGCAGAAGCACACAGGCAGCCCTGGACCTGCCCAAGGTGGCAGAAGAAAGAAATGTGACCATTTGTGCTGAAAAAAGTAAGAAAACATGAAAGTCTGCATGATTTCTCAGCCTTTTCTCCCTGCAGAGCCTTCTGAGGGCTTTGGTCACCCCATGGAACATGGCATAGGTGAAAACGTTCCCCAGGCACTAACAGGGCTACCCCAATATTTGATAACATTTGCTTAGACCTTGTTGCAATTTCTGCTGCTCTAAGTTATTGCAGTACCTGTAAGTTAGTATGAGGTTTTAGAGGTGAAGCATGAAGTCAGATTCTTCCAGTATAAGCAAGAGGAATTTACTAATCACATGTCAGAAGGAAATTTAGACCTTACCTTTATTTATGTATATGAAACATGTTTTTCACTAAAACCTATATGGCTTTTGGGGCCAAAATGTTCTTAGGTGTTTAATGAAGGAAAATTTTACAGTAGTTATGGGTTAAGTCTCCACATTGTTGGCTAGATTGGCCTGTCGTTCTCAGCAAGAACCACTTAGCATTAGCTATCCCTATAAGAACAGTATAATTTGTAAAAGTTATAAAATCCATTTGTTTGTATGATTTTTTTATTGTTCAAATCCCTCACCCTACAGAATGAGATTTTCACTTGAGCTTTAAAGTCACTACTAGGAAAACAGTACATAACACCTTCTCCTCTTAAAATAACTGATACATAATAACTATAATTGTTGTGAGTGGTAGAAACAGGAGTGACAGGCAAATGGGATTTGCACCTGGAAATTTCCTCATGAGCATATTAGAGCTACTCCTTTCTGCACAACAAAGGTGAAAAACATCGTGCAAAAAATGTAGTTGTGCATGTATTGCATGAATCATAATTCTGAGCATACTGTGACTCACAAGGATTCTTCTGTAAACAATTCTGGTATTAGTCACTTTTTGTTGACTTTATCAGCGAGATGAAGATAAACGGCTTAGTTTGTAGTGGATAGTATGAATTTTGATATTTATTCCCAAATTCTAGAATCCCTGCATCTTTCTGGAAACATACTATGTAATGTATATCTCCTTTCCAGGCCTGTGAAATGGATACTGATATTTTTGACTGTGGTTATGGTTTGGATGTGCCTATATTTCAGTTCACTTATTAAATATGTAATTACTATGCAATTACTGAAAAAACCCCAAATATATAAAAAATATTGACCTTCTCTAACACAGGAATTGTGAATAACATGACCAGAAAAAACCACTAAAAACATCTGAAAGTCTAAAATGTTGCTTCTGCCAAGAAGAACTAGGTTTTCCCCACTTCTTTCACCTTGTGACAGACCTCTCTTTAGGATCACAGAGAACCTCTTACAATTTCAGTGCATGTATATTTCCCCTCATCTGTTTAGTCATTTTCAGGGAAGCCGCAAACAAATGAGCTAAGTACTCATGTATTTTAACTTTTGTTCAAAGCCTGAGAGAACTAGAAAAAAGTTAAAAACCAAGCACGAAGTCCATTGATGAATGCACATTATTATCATTTTGGAATGCATTGCCTGAGATTAACACCTGAGGAGGTGATATTGTTATATTGTGCTGCTTCCACAGTTTGAAAATATTTCAGAACAAAACAACCTTACTTACACTAATTTACTCTGAAGTCTCAGTGTAGAAATAAAAGAACAAGTTCCTGCAGTTGCCAAAAAGTCCTTAAACTCTCGCATAAATATTTAGCTAGTCTCTGGATTCACACATAAAGACAGGATAGTTTGCAGCTGTGAGTTGTGAATGCTTTTTAATAAAATCACTCAGTGTTTCCTGAGACAAAAGTCTGAATTGACTTGTCATGCTTTACTGTAGTGCATATATGGCTGTTAAATTAATTACGACATTTAGTGCAGTTTCACTTACAGCAGCAGCAATTTAACTCCCTGTAGTGGCAATTCTAAATAGAAAATTAAATTATACTTTTGCTTCAGTTCAAGCTCTGAAAACTATCTATATATACAACAACATAAGACCTCTGAATAATGAGTTTGCATGAATATAATTTTTTCACAGGTATTAAAACAGGTCAACTTCAGCAAGGTCAAAAGGGGAGGAGAGAAATATCTGTATTTATATATGACAGGTATTGAACCTGGTAGGAAAAGTACTGTCCAAGGGCAATTGTGTGAACAAGAGTCACCAAGGAAATGGAGACCCAAAGCAGACAGAATGAAAACAGTAACTGATTGATTACTTCAGAGATGAGATTAATTACCTTGGATTACAGAGAGCTGCATTGAAAATATACATAATAACGAGAGGTACAAGGAAAATGGATTTTAAACTTTCATTGTCCTCAGATCACCAAAGACCAAAGGAAAGAGCAAAGGCACAGGGCTAGGACACACACAGGCATTCTGCTGCACCCAAGGGGCCTCAGCTCCACAGACACGAGCCACAGCACCAGGCAACCCCCAAAAATAATGCCTGAAGGACACAACCTCTGCATCCTGCATGGTTTCCTCCATCTTTCTCTAATATTTGTACATACCCTTGAGGAGTCAAAATACTGCACTTGGTGACAAGAAGTTTGATTCACCAAGAGTATTCCCATCTAACGACAGATAAAAGCAGCGAGACTATGACTGTTCTACATGAGACAAGGAACAGAACAGCCTTTAAGCATGGCACAGCATGGAGAGACAGAGAAAATGCAGCCAGGTAGTCCTTAGGCTCTCCCTAAACCTTGCTGTGGAGAGCCCACTCACCACTCCCAGGCAGCATGGCTGTTATTCCCTTCACTTCACTGCATCCTCAGCTACACCCACATTTGCAGGGCAGTGGCAGGGACTTCAGGGTCCATCTCCACTGTAACAGTTCTGCATTCACCAGTTCTGCAGTTCTGCACTAATGCCACTAGTGTCCAGATAATTAAAAAACGAGACTCCAATGAAAAGCAGGAAACAATAATATTTCAGGGAGAAAAAAAAAATCCTTCAGGTGCCTTGTAACCCACAGAATGAGGTAAAGCTCAAATTCTGCAGCTGAGGCTTTTATCCAGCTTAACAGAAATTACCAACAGTATCACAGGGAGGCAAAACATTGTTATTAAACTTGGTAGGATTTCTAATGCAAAAACATAAACAAAACAACCTTTTTAACAATTGATCGTGCAATAAAGGCAGCAAGTATGCTCATGGCAATACTTCCCTGGCATCCCACTATGATGTTTACAATGATCTTCTTTAAGCTCTTCCAAATCTCTCTCAAAATGAGTTTAACAGATATCCTGGCAAGTTAATAGGACAGCTCTGCTTTCCGAAGCTGATGCCAAACAGGTCATCCACAGATATTAGCAGCTAGAAACAGTGCTATTAGATTAAACTGTATATTTACGAGAAACACATTAGACATCTTGCCCTTAGTAACAGGGTTTTCTCTTTTAAAGACAATTAGTTTGTAAACTATTTATGGGAACTCAGAGACTAAAGTCAAAGAGTTGTTAGGCTGCCTGTGAGCTTGCCTTTTCCTGTGTTTTGTTCTGAGAATTTGATTAAGGACAATGACTAAAATTACAAGAATGAGATGCTTCCCTTTACTGGCTACATCTATATTTTTTAAGGAGGGAAGGCAACATTATATTATCTCATTTGACAGCCTCTTAAGCACAATTTAACTGGTCTGAACCTGAACCTTACTTTCAAGAAAACAGATCATCTCCTGTTGTTCAGGGTGGAAATCATGGGAGAAATGACTCTGCTATGTGAAAGCAAGAGCTGCAGCAGCTGCAGGGGCCCTCAGCCTGGCTCGATTGGGCACTTGGATTCTCCAGCAGAAATGGGGAGACCAAAAGGACACCATCTTCCTTAATACAGGTTGTGAGAGAGCATTGCAGGATACTAAGGTGTTAGCATTCAGAGGTTAAAAGAACAAGACAGAAGCACAGATTCCCTCCGTGAGAAATCCAAATCAGAAAACAGTCATGTCTCTCAGAACTCAAGTTTTGACTGACTCAAGTGCTTTTGACATCATTTTAATTGAATGATTGTTTCTCTTTAAACAAGTTCATTTAAAAAAAAAGGAAGACAACAGAGATAAAAAAATAAAAATCAACATTTACTGGCCTTAAGACCTGTTGACTAGTCCATATCAAACACCCAGATCATCTTGTATCTTACAAATATGAAGCATATGAACTACAGAAAACATAAACCACAAGTACTGAGATTGATATGCTTCTCCAAAATATTTTTCCCCTCAATACTGTTGCTGTAGAAAGGTAAAGAGGCATAAGCAATTTTATGGAGCCTCATCCTACCCCAAGCTCAGTGTCAAAGTCGTAACACATGCCTGCAGAACTCCTTTGATTTCTGCAGGACATTCAGCTTGCTCAGGAATGTAAGACAGTAACAGTCAGAATACATTCAGAAGACAGAAATAGGTAGCAAAGTCTCACTATTTGGAGATCAGAGGTTATGAGGTTTTTCAGTCACAGGACATCTCCCCACTTTGCAATGCATGAGACTGCATATGCTCAATGAATTTTTGGGGATTTTTTTATTCCATGACAAACATCCCTGCCCTGCAGGTGTGCTGCCAGGCAGAGGAGATGATTACACGAAGGTTGAGAAGAGGAAAAGCCTTCCCAGCGTTATCAAGCTTTTCCCATACCATCTCAGAACTAGTGAGACTCAAAGAAAGTCCTAAGTGAAGAAAGATCTAGCTACTGCCTCCAATAATACCCTATTGTCACACTGTAGACATATCCAAGACAATATTCAAGAAGACACTGACTTAAGGTGACTCAGCCACCCACCTATGTGCTGTTCAGAAAATAACAGACTAATGGTTTGGTGTCCACAACTACAAAGAGTTGATGCTTTGATTTCAGAAGTGCTTGCCTCCTCTTGGTGTCCATCACAATGCAAAACATCACCAATAAAAGTCATTTTGCCCTCAAGAAAGAAACCAGAAAAAAAACCCCTCCAAATTTGTCACAGGTAATAATTTAGAACAGCTATGTGGAAAAGAAAGTGAATGATCTTGTTAAGAGCATCTGGAAAAGTACCAGAAGATGCTCTTGTCTGCTTGAAAGAAAATTCTCATCAGGTGCAAGTTTACTTCCGAAAAAGTCAAGCTCAAAGCTTATCGGATTGGCAACGGATTACCTTACTTACAGCCATGTAAGTAATTTAGTGACACTGTGCTGAAATAAGATAAGACTGGGAGTAATTAGATACTTATTTAACAGACAAAACAGCAAAATACTGCATGGAATACAGACTTTGCACCATCTGCTGTAGGCCCTTTAAAGGTCGTCTGGATCACCTGAAGTGCACTTGTGCCTGGTAAGCTTAATTAAGAGCTCAGCCTAGAGTTTCACAAAGAAACAAATCACTAATCCTCCAGTCAAAAACAGGCAAATACCTATGTGTTTAGCTTAATGCTTTGCAAAGCTATTCTTGACCTGAGGATTTTACCTCATTATAATTGTGCAAAACTTTGTAGGGGCACACTAGGAGATGCTGCTGTATTTTCTCAGTGTTCAGATAATTTTTAATTTTTTTTTTTCAAAATTATGTCAGCACTACAAGGTCTCTGTTAATATTGCTGGAAATTGTTAAGAAAAAGAAAGGAACTTTCTTATCTCTAATAGCATTTCCTTGAATCCTGTAAAATCTAGGCTGACTGACATTATGCCAAAGTAAAGCATATTGCCATTCCACATTTTCAATACCATCTTAGCATCTCCTGCTAATTCAGATGCCTCTGACCTTCAACAGATCTTCCTTCTTACATCAGGAACAGAGTGCAGATAATCAAAGCAAAATAATAAAATATCTTCCTTGTATCTTGACAGCTTTGTAGTAAAGTACAGAAATATTTGCCAGCTTCGGGAAGTGGAGTCAAATTCCTGAATTTAAAATGGAAGTGAACCACGTTGATCTGGCCAAGCCTGAAGAAAAGTCTATTTACTCAGCTGTAGAGGAATGGCTCTTGGATAAGACAGTACAGGGCCAGACCCTCTGACTATAGCAGAGCTCATGAGGTGCTTTGGCTCTGGACTTTGTGTTCTGCACCTGTGAAACCTCAGTGCAGCAAACCTTCTGGACCTCAGCTGTTCTAAAGTAAGCATCAAAAATATGTCTCTTTTCAATGACATTTGTCTCATAATGTGCAAGGAATGGAAGAAAACAACCAACCAACCAAATCAAAAACAAACAAACAAAAACACAACAACCAAAATGAAATCCAAACCAGAAATTAATCTGAACTTTGTGGACACAGCAGCACAGCTCCCACTGGTGGCAATGGTTAAAGACATCGAAGAGAACTGAAAAATATGTTTTATTTGTACAATACAAAAGTGCTATCATATTCTGTCCTTATCATCTAATACCTCCTTCTCTTCTTTTTCAATTTATCTTTCCATTGGTATTGCCAAGTAGATGTTACTGTAGGTTCTACTAGCATCTCTGAAGCTTTTCTGAAGTACCTCACTGAAGTGCACCTAACTGATGATTTGTCAGCTTTTCTAGTGAATACGGAACTAAACCCTCATATACCATATAAAATAGAAATCTGTCAATCACTAACAGAAGAAAAAAAAAAAAAGTCGAGTTAAAACAAAGTGATTTGTTCTTCAAAATATCCCTATTTTTGTAAATTATCATGATGGTTCAGATATCATTTGGCAACACAGGTGAAATGAACAGCACATATTGTATGACAGACAAAGTAACTGAGTAACATACCTAGACATGAAAAATCTACGTTCACTTATCTCAGTGATAGAAAAGCTTTTCTTACTCTCTCCTTAAAGTCACAAAAGTGTTTAAGTACCCTTCTGAAAACTTAAAATTATTTTTAAGAATCTTGTTTGAATGTATCACATTTTAGGTCCGCTAGCTTTCAAAGCTACAGCATGGCAATGCTAAAATATAAGCCATTAAAAATGTAAAAGTAAGAAAAAGGGATCAGTGGGATTTTTTCAATAGAGATGAATATCTTTAAGCAATTTAAATATAACATCTAGCATTATTCCTTTAGATCTGTCTTGACTTTAAAGCAAGCATGAAGTTATATTCAGGACTGAGCCTGATACAGCTCAAGATCTGTCATAATGACAAGAAGAGAAACTGATAATTTAAGAAAAACAGTTTTCCTGTTGGAGTAGGTAAGTGTTTTATATGTGAAAGCAGTAGCCAACTCTGTTTGAAAGGGCAAAAAACTTTCAACAATGCAAAGCAGACAACTGCAAAAACTGGCTGCAACAGCTGTAATGTGTCACAGCAACAATAACGAAACTACTAGTTCAGATCAGAGTACCACATGCCACTCTGAAAACTACTGCTTCTCTTGGAAGCACCCAACAAGAGAAGACTAATCGTGGCAACATTACCAATGTATTGCACAGTTTCTTTAAAGGCTGATGGACCCTTTTCCTTCAGGATAGTAACACTTGTACACTCCCATGGTTGAGCCCAGCAACATAGACCCCACTTCCTCATGCCATGTTACTTCATGGGATCATTTCAACACAGTGCTGTGCCACTATGCCTGAGGTCAACAGACTGGGCTTTTAGGCACCCATGCAAGGGGCCCTGAAGAATTCTGACATACTGCAGCAGAGCTGGGGGGTTATTCTGTCCCTTGCTTTTGTTCTCTCCTTCTTCCTTCAGTGTTGTAACTTGATCAATGTTACCTCCTCAGACAGGAGGTATAGACTTTGGATACATAATATTACATGCATTGCACAGCTAATTTTTAGTCAGAATCAATGCTATTTTATTCCTTGATGCAGTGGAAAATTGAAGGATCCTCTCCAGAAGACAATGTTCAACACCACTGAGAAATTTATTCCATGAACTGCTACTTTGGGTATTGTCTCTTACATTCACTGTATTAGATAAATGTGATCTTACTTATGGTTTTACTGAGTTTTAAGACACACTTGCAAGTCTTTTTGTACACAGGGCTGTCATAGACTATAATACTGCCTATGGTTTTAGGTGCTTGTTTTATTAATGAAAATATTCAGGATAATAAATTTTAAAAAGGTTTCTGCTATCTACAGTTCAGGGCAGGCTAACCATCATAGAAGTGCATAACTTGAGGGATTTTTAAGCCTGCTCCCAGTATCAGACATTTCTCTTTACAACCTGTCTTTATGCCATGCTGCTCCAGAAGATGCAGAAAAACATTGACTCATATTTTGTATTATAAAGGATGCAAGCTGTAAATAGCACATGATGAACCAAAAGTACAAATCCATTTGTCAAAATGAAACTCAAATTGAGGGATCTTGAGACAAAACTCATCTCTTGCACTAGATGTTAAACGTGAAACCTGCATGAACCAAAATTCTCCTGAAAAAGTCTTTTATTACTCAAGATATAAATATGAGGATATAACCCTTTGACCTCAGCCATCAAAAACAGGGTTTGTCCTCTGTGCAAAACTACTGCCAGCAAAACACTGATGTCCATGTGCCAGGGTGGAGGAGAATGGAAGAGCCTGTACTTGTAGGTGTTCTGGCAAAAAGGAGCCCCCACACAGAGCCCAGGGAATAACTATCACCTGCATATAGGGCAGCCTAAGTGAGCTGATATCTGAGCAGTTCTGAGACCAAAACTGCATTTTATGAAGCACTTTTATTTTGTGAGAGAGGGAAGAGAACATGCACACAGGTAGGTGTAGGTTAGTGAGTTTGGGGACCTTAATAGGTTCCCTTCCCCTTTTCAAAAAAGCTCCAAATGTGAAAGCCATTAACCTTAAACTCAAAATACTTATAGGTATGAAATAGTTGGCAAAGGATATTTACAACAAATTCCTCAAGAAATATTTTTGAGTGTATCCCACCTCCTTCAGAGACACTCAAGTTAAGTGCACTGAAGACCTCCCCAGTGTTACTGATAAGTAAAGATGGTCAAATGCTTCATATATCAACATAAGTTCATATTACTGTTATTTTTCAAGAAAAACTGAGAAATATTTATAGAAATACTCAGAAAAGCCTTCAGCCTACTAAGATGCATCCTTGCCACATTTAGGAATCTAAGAGTCAGGTCTACCAAAAACTTTTAATGTTTTCTCAAATAACTTAAGAATAAGCCATAAAGACACACTTTTCAGTAAAAGAAAAAGCCTAAAAATAATAAAAAAATAAAATTAAAAACCCACATACAACAAAAACGAACCGCCCTACACATAATTTTCATCCCTTAAGCAATGACATGGGGGTATTCAAAGCAAAATACCACTCATATTAAATTGAAACAAGTTTTACTAGACAAAACAACAACAACAAATTACTAATTAGAGCTAACACTGAGACCTTCCTCTCAGCTCTCAAAGTCAAAGCAATATATCTGTAAAGGTGAGATAAAATTATGGCCCTGTGCACACAGGAACAGACTGGTTGTTCACGAGCTGAAGCTCCTCACAAGCCAACAGCAGCACCACTGAGGTGCACAGACAATGAAAGGAAGGCAGCAGCTAATTCTAAGCCTAGCCAAGCTTGAAAGAGATGCTTATCCCTCCCTCTAAGAAATTATGGAACAGAGGCTTAATAAAAGCACTTTGAATTGTTCAGGTTTCGCTCTGTGCTCCCTTCAGTTTTATGGACTCATCACAGCTCACCCTTTTCACCCTTATGTGCACAAGTTTCCACAGACAGATATGAAGGGACAGATCAGTGCTTCTGCAAAACAGAAAACACCACTCAAATGTTGCAGGTCAAAGGAATTAAAGGATCTCTTTCCCTGGGCTATTTTATGGATACTGAAACACTGTTGTAGTGTAAGGCAACAGCTTCACCTATTAACTGCCAGACTGTTTAACCTGTGCATTCTTGCAGAAGATCATACAGGTTTAAACAGAGTAACATAACATGCAAATTTTTGAGGAAAACTGAAAAATTAGTTACCTCTTAACAACATCTAGAAACATTCTTTGTACGTACTCTTTTTCCAAAGAAAGAGGTACCTTTCCAAAGGCAGGCTCACTCAGATTTGCATTACCAGTGAAAGCTGCTAACAAACACCAGAAGGATCAGAGCCAAAGGAAAGGTTGTTCTGTCTTCTCTCCAAATGTCTCTCAAGAAAAAGTAGAAACCACAAGAAAGAAATGTATAAAAGTGCTGTCCTCTGCCTCCTTTTAGGAAACAGCAAGTGTAGCTCTATGGCAGTGGCTGAAGAGACATCAAAGGCATTGAAGGAAAGGAAATCCCTACATGGTTACAAGTGGCCCAAGTACCCAAACAGTGATAGGTGACCAGAAGGTGTGTAGGGAATTTAAATGACTACAAAACAAATGTTTAAGTTATGTTTTAAAACTACAAGGAAGTTGTAGCAAGGTGGGCCTTAGTCTCTTCTCCCAGGCAACCAGAGACAAGATGAGAAGACATGGCATCAAGGTGCATTGGGGAGGCTCAGGTTGGACATTAGGAGGAATTTCTTCACAGAAGGGGTTATCAAGCATTGGAATGGGCTGCTCGGGGAGACAGTGGAGCCACCATCCCTAAAGGTTTTTAAGGAAAGGCTGGGCATGGCACTCAATGCCATGGTTGGGTTAACATGGTGGTGGTTAGGTCAAAGGTTGGACTTGATGATCTTGGAGCTCTTTTACAACCTAATTGCTTCTGTGAACACTCCAGAACATGGAAAGGCCCTTTCTACTGGCATAGAGCAGTGTCTGACCTGCCAGAGCACTGAGTAGTCCTCAAGCTGTACCAAACATTTGTTGCTATTTTGACTGTCTTCTCTATAGCTAGTGAGGGATAGCGGAAGGTTGAGGTAAGCACATCTCAGTATTTATAGTTTGCAGCTTTCTAAATAAGCATCGTCTGAAACAAAGAATGGATTTCTAATATAGGTCCATGTAAAAATAAATCACATAATTGCAGCCCTCCAAATTCACAAAGTTAGTTTTCATATATATTGCCTTCATAGATAGTATCAATACAATTTTTGCTTACAAAGAATGTCTGCAACAAATTACAGCCCTGCCCTCTCCCCTTATTAATTACAATTAAAACATTCCTACAGAAGTTTCTGGGACAAATAAAGTAATCTATCATTTCTGCATGCGCAGAAATTCAGATTGACAAATCTTTGTTCCAGCAGGAAATATTTAGTCAAGGGGAAAAAAAAAAAAGGAAAAAAAGGCAACATGAGCATATCAGTCTCCACAAAAACTCAGTTGGAATGATAAATGGAACCCACATAGTTCACACTTGGATTATCTGGGAAAAACAAAACAAAACAAAAAACCAACCTGCTGGCACTTGTTTCTTTTTCAGTCCAGTTGTCCATAAAACACAAAACCCCCTAACCCCAGTCCCGCAAAATTCCTGACAGCATTCGGTGCATTGTGCACGGACTTTACTCCACAAAGCGATTGTGAGCTTTTCCAGCTCCCATCATGGATCAGACAAGAAGCAAAACTGAGATGTTAACAATGAGAGGGGCCCAGCCACCAAGCAGCTATTCCAGCTTTGCCAAGTACTTTTCATTTGCACTGACAGTGATTCATTTCCCCTGTTGTCCCTCATATCAGCTGAAATGCTGCTCATTAGCAAGACTGTAGGCAAGTATCATTTCTCCTTAGCATCTTCCTCCCCTTCAACAGAGATCCAGGTTGGAAGAACAGGAATTTATCAGGCAAGAGACAGAGTGAAGACAAGAGGTAGGAAAAGCTGGTGGTAAATAAAGAAAAAATGCACAGGAGGAAGACCATCAACCAGGAAAACTGTGAAAGATGGGCAGCTGGAGCTCGTTGCTCACAGACGTGATTGAGATTTGAATAAGGGGGGATTGCTTAGTTATGATACTAATCTTTCTCCACTCTTCCCTATATATCCTTGAAAAAAAATTATGCTCCTCTGTGAAGGAATTTTTTTCTTAAAAGAAACTTAATAAAATGGTCTGAGAAATATGAAGAGATATGAGATAAGGCAGAATTACACACAAAAAAAAATATGATGAAACTCATGATATTTTATGTACATAAAATAGTACTATTTTTATGTTCTTAACCTGTATACTGCATTTCTTGACAGAAACGCGTATAAAACAGTTCTTTAGAATTTTTAAAGACACATTGAAATGGAAGAAACAAAGCCAGGAAATGTCTTTCCCCAGCATTTATTGTTCCTAAATTTACAAAGTGATAGATCAGTATTTTGGAATGCAATTTAACTCTTACAACTTTAAGTCTAACATGGTGGCACAACTTCAAGAGCTATCCTCTCCAAGTAACCTGAGGTCAAAGCAGATCTTCACTGCAAGACTGGGACTCTCTTGGATCCTCTCTAGCACTTGATGCAACTCTGGTGAAACCTCTGCTCACTAGTTTCTGGAGCCCATCTACAGCACTCAACACCACAAAGCAGCATTTATGTGGCTCCTGCTGCCTCCACAAATTTGACTTCTATAGTCTATTGTCTAAGATATCAGTCCCAGTAAACGCCAGTTCTGTTTTATGACACAAGAAAAGTCTGTAATGATTTGCCTAATGATAACATCTCATAAGAAATTTTATATTACAATGATAAAGTGCCTGTTTGTTTTAACCATCTATTACCCTCTAGGGACTAATTCACATTGTACTGCAAAGAATTCACATGTACCCCATGACAGTTTCTTATCTGTTGCCCCCACATCATAATTTAATAGATTATTTTTCTTAAGTACTTCCCCACCCCCCCCGGTGCAGCAGTGTTGAAAACCACTGACAAAAGGTGAGAGAGACATCTTTTCCACTGAAATATCAAGGGGATGAAGTTCCAAGCAGCAGCATCCATTATCTGCAGATAAGATGCTTTTCATTCTTGGCTAACACAGGTAGTGGAAGTGGTTACTTGTACCTCAGTCTGAAATGATCAAAGTAAGGAAAAAGGATTAGATGTCAAAATACTTGAAGTGTGTCTCTTTGATCAGGATCAAAATCAAGGCTGAACTTTGAATATAATGTGCTAGTACATTTCAGTGGTCCTTTGAAGAGGGAAAAACTTGAATTCATGAACATGTAATACTGTTGCTACAAATGGGATAGGAAAGTTGACATCTTAATTCTCTTCTCCTAATTTGATAAACCCATCACACTTAAAACTTTCAGCTCTTTCTTAAGAATCTGAATTCCTGCTTTTCAATAAGGTTGCATGACTCATGTCATCTTCATGTATCATAGTGGTGAGTTTGACATTTCACCCACATTTTCTGCACAGCTATCACAAAAAAATTACACACAACCAGGTACAAAAGTATGTCTGTCTTTCATTTTTATCCATTTTCTAAAGTAGACTCAGTACAGTAAGATGCTCTGTAGCATTAAATGGTATTGAAACATAGTAAGGCAATGTTGTCCCTTCCCTTAAGGGTACACACAGAACATTGCGGTGGAAATATAATCAAATATGAAAATAATAATAAACAACAAACAAAACAACAAAAACAAACCCCCTCAAAATAAAAACAAATAACCCAAACAAAAAACCCCACAAACAAAAAGACCACCCTGCCCAACATAAAACAAGAACAATGTTAAAGGACCAAGACAATGAGATCACATATACTAACATAAGTTTGTCACGGGCAAATTGACTACAATGAAAGTGTTCAAAACAATGACAAAATAAAATGAATAATCCCTGATACCTCTCAGTTATCAGGTCAGTAATACTTCAAAAAATGCAGACAATAAAATTCAAAAGGAACAAGTAGAAAGAGGAAATGTTCATGAGGGTCACCCTCCATGCAAAAAGTCTGACACCGAAAACCTTAGCCAATTAATTGCTGCCCCAGGGAAGGGGTCTTCGAACTAGATGATCTTTAAGGTCCCTTCCAACCCAAGTCATTCTATGATTCATTGTATGATTCCATGAATTAAATTGTTTCTCGAGCCTAAAATGTACAAATCATTATGATCTAAATAATATAAGAAGAGATCTGAAGGCATATAAGTAGTTTCCAGACTTTAAGAATGAATAAACAAGAAACTCAACGTAAAACATATTAATGCACAAGGTCACATCAGGCTGAGCCAAAGTTAAGCATCAAAGTGGCTACATGTGCTCTTAATATAGTTGTAAAATGGAATAAACTAGTAGCACAGACTCATGTAAAAACAACTGGAAGACAGCACACAGCAATAAATAGGACCATGGGTGCTGTTAGTCCTGTATTAGCTCTATCCAAAGCAACTCCCAAGGGAGAATTATAAGTTCAAGCACTCAGTGGTAACTTCATAGTAACTTTTGTTCAAAGCCTGGATTGAAGCTTGTTATTTAAACAAAGGAATGTTCTTCTTTGTAGTCAATAAAGATTTTTCAGGGAATTCACTGTGAATATGCACAAAGTAGCTTTAGATATCCTGAGAGAGCCATGAGAGTGAAAAATAAATGACTGGACTATTAAATGAAATTATAGTATTGGTTTGAAGATAAGAGAACAGGCCAAGAACACAGGCAAGGATTATAAAAATGAAACAGTTATAGTTAAAAAACAAAACTGTGAAAGATTATTACAGCATGTCTGAGTCAAAAATAATGCAGACAGTCAGCAATACAACGTCAGATTTTTATTACTAGTTAGACCTTTCTGTGTTTAGGAGCTTGTTTGCTGCTTCACTGTTTGAGAGATGAGCCCATTTGTTGCATTTTTAAATTATGTTGATTATCTACATGGTAGGTGCTTGTACTCTGTCATTATCTCACCAAGCTAGTTTTGACCAGAAAGATAAAATGCAGCAAATTGCCCTACAGAAATCACTTGCACTTGAAGTTCTCCACTCACTAAGATACAGTGGCCAACATAAGGACAGACACTGAAAGACTCATGTTCCCTTATGTTCCCTTTCCAGAAAAAGCTACTTTTAATTTCTACTCCTGTAGTATAAAATGATACGGACTCAAACATTACCAACACTAAATTCCACCAATTTTTTTTCTCTGAAGAAAGAAAAGAAGGTTTAAGAATTCCTAGCTAAGGCAAGTTTTGTTAGGCTAAAATACAGGGTGAACAAGCAGCTTTGTTCAGAAAGAGCCTGCATGCACCTTGATGGGCAGTGAACAGAAAAAAAGAAAAAATCCAACTCTAATTCAGCAAAGTTCTTGATTCTGGTACCCTTTCCATTGTAAATAAAAATGAAAAGCACAATCACTCACAGGCTAAAAAGCCAGCAGCCACTGAAGAGCTCCACCCCAAAGTGATAAACTTGTTCCACAACTAACATTTCCTTATGAATTTTTCAGATTTATTCTGGAGTGGTTCTGCTTGTGAATGTCTTGAAAGGATTAAAACTTTGCAACATATTAAACTCTTCTCTCCTCCAAGAAAAAAAGACAAAAGAAAATTTAACATAAAATGTTTTTCCATGTAGCTCACAACTGCGTGTTTTTCCCACACATACTAAGATATTTTTAGTCCTCATATTTAAACAATTACTAGTATGCTTTGCTCTCTAGAGGTGTGCAGTGACCATTTGTGAAATCATTATGATGGACATTCACTCAAGTTTGAGGTAATGACACTAACAGATAAGCACTCCTGGGCTGAAGAGCTGCTTTCAACAGTTTAAATTATTAGACATCAGCTAAAATTAACCTCCAATATAATCCTAATTTATATAATGAAAAGTACTATATATCTCACTCATGCACATAGAAATTTTGCATGTTCTTCTAGTGAGAACTTTCTTCCCCTAATGACTGAAAGTTTTAAGCCTGTGAAAGCAGCAATTTGTTCCCTATCTGCCATGAATAGTTCTTTGCTAGGTGCAAACAAGGACTTCGATGTGACAAAGACTCAGACAATAAAGTCAGCAGCTAAAGAAATTACTGTGTTCTGCATTGTTACATTCCATTATTATATAAAAGTAATCCACAAAGTTTGCTTTATTCGTAGCATTTTGCTTTACAGTGTTAGAATTGGCTTTTGATTGAGACTGAGATTTTCTTTCCTTCTGATCCACAGAACTATTGATAATCTCTCTCATCAAGTTTTGAGTACTCAGAAGAAATGCTATCAATGGTGAGATTAGGTCATGTTCCCAGACCAAATTAATCCTTTCTAAAGAAAAATTATAGCTGCAGCTACCTTTAGCCTCTTCCCTCACCTTCTCTAATCTATTCCAAATACATCTTAACCTAGAACCCTCCTTCAACTCCTTCCTCTGAACTTCAGCACAAATCCAGGTAGCAGGCTCAGCCAAGCCTTTCAGTACTCAGAATTCACACACACACAAACAGAAACACAGAGATGAGCAGCAGGGATCAGCACCATCAGCCTTCTCCGAATCAGGGTTTAGAGGTTGTCTATGCACACTTTGTTGTCCACAGCTGCCACCCTCCCCTGATGGTGACTGGTTTAGACACACATGAGGCAGCACAGGAAACATCCTGGCTTTGCTCACAGCCTGACCATCCTGTGTCAGTGCACAGCACCTTGTGGAACCAGGGCATGGGGCTGCCCCTCACACGCTGGTGGCTACTGAGCTGCAGCAGCAACAAATCTACCTCCTCAGAGAGTTTCTCCAGAAGTTTAAGTTCTTATAAGTGACCTCAGTGGAAAATAACTTAGATGTTAGCCACAGAGGCAAAATATGGGAAGGAGGTTTAGCTACTGCAGAGGCAAAATACGTGAAGGAAATTTACATCAGCAGACTGGAAGGAGTGGGTTCTTTTGTTGTTTGATTGGGTTTTCTTTTTGCTTGGTTTTGGGGATTTGTTGTTTGTTTGTTTATTTACCTTAACCACTACGTTCTTGCATAGCTGGCACAACTGAAGAAGCAGTCACCAAAAGGAATCCCTCTGCTGAGAATTACATGACATCCTATTTAATCCCACTTAAAATCTTAGGCTTATGTAAGTAAACTCAACTGAAACAATCAGAAATCAGAGAGAAACAATTTGCAGGAAAATATGGATCAGAACTACTTAGAAGACTTTAAAGATTTGCTAAAATATATGTACTTAACAATGTCACAATGAAACAATCTAGAGCATCTAATATCACTTGTCTCCACCTTTGAGATGATTTGGGCTTTGCATTAAAAAAAATCATGCAATTAGATTAAAAAGATGGGATGAGATAAAGGAAGCAGCCTGAATAGTGGAAGTCAGGGTCGAGCTGTATGTTTACCCTTCTTTTAATCAAGTGTTTTAATTTTACTGTAATAACATGGCTAACTTACATTTATTTTTCCCTTTCTGCCAACCAAAATAGAGCATATAAGTATCAATTATGAAAGCCTACATATTAATTGTAAATACGCATAGAGCTTGATCTCAGTGGTCAGAATGACAGTAATCTTACTGTTTGACCCATGGGCAAAATTTCTGGGAAATTAAAAGGATCCAAACATGTACATAAAATTATTATTGATTTTAATAGTAGCTGTATAACTTTTTTCTACTCTTAAAACATTCTAAAGTGCATAAACTGTGTTAAGTATCACGTCACAGTACCACAAGTAGTACATATATGGTAAAAACCAAATGAGACATTAAAATTACTAATTAGTAGTTCAGAATCGGAGATTTTTAATATGAAAGCTTGTCTGAAAATATTATTTCATATTGCTAAATGTTATATTGTCGAGAAAAGCTGACTAATGCAGAAGCCGGGAGAAGACTATTTTTGAATATTCCACCACCAGATCAGTGTCTTTTAAGAAGAGAGAGATTTGTAAACAAAAGACGTTCAGAATCCAGAAAGATAAGTTTGAAAGTAAAACTTTTATCTCCATTAGGAAAAATAAAATGCACAAAAGAGGAAAGGATGTTCCTCACCACACAGGCAATTTCAAAAATCCATATCATAGGCAAAGTTATTCTCCATAGATTTAAAACACAACAAGAACAGCAACTGCCTTTGTTTGGAGCAACTTCTTTGGTTGAATTTTCCCCCTTCACGCACCAAGCCAGAAACAACCACAAGGCACTGATATTTGATACACATGCTAGTTTCAGTTTTCATTTTCACAGGTTCATATAAAGAAATATGTTTTGCTCCCATAGATTTCTGAAGTGTAAAAAGTGAAAGAAAAGCAATATCATTGTTGGTGTTGCTAGAACAAATAACCCAAATCAAATGGTTTGACCTTGAATCACCATAATGTATTAAAACTGGAATTCTACAGATCTTTGTCACCTGTTCAACCCTCCATGTCCACAAGGATACATTATCCTAAAGTTGTCTCAGAGTTCTGCTTTGTTAGCACCATTTTATTTTTGCAGAGATTCTAATAAGCCAAATTTATTTTTCCAGGCATGGTTTTTACAGAATATCATCTGATTCTATGCCATTTCTATTGAAGAAGCTGCAATAAGAATTTCAGGTTTTCTAAACTGAAAAATATCCCATCTTGTTGAGAAACAGAGGAAGTTAAACCTCAGCATGAATCCAGGAATAACTTGTTCAGATCTTATTGCAAACACCAAGACAATACCTTCATGCATTCAAGTCATTCACATTGGAACTATCTGACAAAAGGAGGAGATAAACCATAACACTTTTTTGGGAATGCATTCTCAGTAGCAAAGGACAGGGCTAAGCACTGAAGACATATTGACTAAGCTTACAGAATAGACAGGGCTTTGCCCTATGCCAAAAGGAGAAATGCTCATGTTATTTGGAGACAACCTGTCCATTGCCTTCAGTGTACTCTATGCACTGGACACACACAGCATAAACTACATAAACTAGAAACTTAGGAGACTCCAGCTAAACTCTCACTATGCCTCAAAACCCAAGAAGTTGCCCTTTACAACCTTAGAAGTGAGAAAAGAAGCTCAATAGAAGTGTTACTCTGCTCCAGAACAGGAAAGTTTTGTGAAAAGAAACCAGAGCGCTCTCTTTAAACTTTGTCTTGGGAAGAACTGCTCTGGAGGCATCCTGCCGACAAATGCTGATATGAATTAAGCCAGTTTTTCCTACCAATGTGTACAAGAGATGAAGCAAAATTAATCCAGCCTGCTTACAGAAGTTTGGATCATCAAGCAGCAATGAGGAGTGCACAGAAGAAATATAAGATGTCAACCTCACCCAGCTACAGAAGACAGAATCAATAGCAAGGCTTGGATACTTTGAACAATAAAATATATATGGTAAGCATACATTACAAAACTTTAAAAAGCTGGCCATACACAATACTCTTCCTTTCAGCAGCTACTTATTCAAGTACTAGAATACTCCAGGTATTTATTGCAGGGTGCCTGATGAAAAGCACATCAGCTGTGTCAGCTGCCATAATCACACTCAGTTAATGGATCTTGCAGAATAAACTAAGCAGGGCTTAGAAGCAGGATTTAGGTGATGAAATACATAGTTGAGACAAAACATCAATAAATCTTCTTTCAAATGAAGTATCTTAATTAAAACAGTTCATTGTTTGCTTTTTCCCAGGTGAAATTAATTGCCTAGAGACAGTTCCTGAGCTACACCCCAATGTTAACCTTTCATCAGTGGGCACTTCTCGAAAGCAAAAGAGTCAATAAAGCACTAACCACACATATTCCCAAAACATAATCAAAATCCCTGATTATTCCAGTTCACTGACATCTTTGTCTATGTATTGTTGCTGGTTTTGCCCACAGAAACTCATTAGGAGCACAAGTGACAAAATTTTCAAAAGCTACTTTCGTTAGAAGAGTTCCCATAGAACAGTTAGCCAAAAAGATAGTTTAGATACTAACAGGAAGATTGTCTTTCCCTTTCAACACGGAAAGAAATCATAAACCAGCGCTTTTCTTAATTTGTTCATTAATTCGGTTCATTCAGCTGTGACAACAAAGAAACAAGTCAAGCCCAAACTCCTTCCCATTGCTACAAGAGCATAGACCACAAGTCCTAAAAGCACCGACCTTCTTACTTCTACAGACCTTCTCCTACAACATTTGAAATCCTATTAAGAAGTAACATTAAGTACATTAAAGTGTTCTTTATGGTAAAAGTAACTAATGCCATCTCCTTACCTAAGAAGGACTAACCTGCCTCACCCTCCTGCCTTGTATCAGAACTGTTAAAGCCCCTTCATCATTTCCTCCAAAACTCCCCTTCCAACAATTTATCTTACTTCGTCCCTTTTTCACTGCCAGAAACTCAGACCTACCTCCATCCCCCGAGACGTCCAGAGCAGGGTCCAAGCGCGGCAGCTACAGCAGCTCCCACTGCAACTGTAGCTCAGTACCCCGGGGGTGTGGGTTGGTCCCGCCCACCCCCAGGTGTCTCCACTGCCATCACCGGCGCTGTTGCAGGTGAAATCCTGTCCCACCGGCCTGGCAGGGCTCGCTTACACCTGTGCTTTTGAAGGAGGGATGCAAACCCCACCACATCTTCTCCTTTAATCCCTACTCTAACTCTACAGCACCCCGTTGGTAACAAACCTCCCAACCTTAAGGATATGAACTATTTCATCTTATCTCTTTCATATTCCATAACCACAACAGAATCCTTTTCTGCTCGAGAAAAAGATGTTAAATATGTTTAAGGATGGAGATCTACACCAGGACTCTGGGACTGATCTCTCCCATTCGCTTAAATTTGAGATTATTGGAATGGTCCTGGTATTTAGTGTGGAAATAACATCCTGAAGTGCAACACAAAAAGCTCAAAAGAAATTATAGTAAATAAAAAATAGTCTCCTCTCATAGTACTAGAAATAAAGAGTTTTGGTAAGAAGGAAGTGAAAGAATGGGGAATAACTGGGTAGTGTTCTCCTTCTCTGTAGTGTTTGCTTTAACAATGGTCCGCAATAAAAAATAATTGCTCAGATTAGCACCTCTTCAACACCTTTTCAAAAGTGTGTAATTAAAATAATGAGGGTGGCCTACATAGGGGAGAAGGTTTTTTCTCACAATTTAATGTTAGGTATATGTTTGCAGACTACAGATAACAGGATTCAAGAAGTGGAGCCGGCCCAGTTCAATATTCATTTGAGCATCGTGGTGCCTGAAGCAACCCAAGGGCCTCGGAGTGCCCTGCCTTAGAGCATGGCTGGGTCAGTCTGGGGCTGTCCCTCTGCTGAGTCTGACCCAGGCCAGGCCACAGAGAGTGGGGCTGAGCACACCTCACCCATTTCAGTATGGGTTTGATTTTCACATTATCATAGCTGGAACTTTCAGTAAAAGTAATTTAAAGGAAGTACACTGATGATGCCCTGAGCGGTGGAGGACACTGACAGTGTGTACAAAAGGGATGCTCATTTCCAACTTGTTAGTAGTGATGTACCATGGGAAACAGTATCATCCTCAGCCACCCAGTGAGGAGCTGGAAAAGCATCTCAGTGCCCAAAGAGACACTCTCTCTCTGCTGGCAACTTCAGAGAAGTGCTGGAGATGCCTTTGAGGCTGTTGTAAGAAATCCTGGTGGGAATTCTTGTCAATGAGGCTGTTCACCACATAAAGGCACCATCCTGTGCAGAGAGAACTTGCTTTTTACTCTCAGCCATTTTAAAGTGTTTGTGGAGACAAGAGAAGATTTTGTTTTATTTGTAGAATGATACTTTGGTGGTTTGGTTTTGGGTTTTTTTCACTCTACTTGTAGCACTTTTTTATATGCTTTCTGAAGAAGGGATATGTGAATACTGTGTTGGATTATGCAGTGTGCAAATACTCATTATTATTATTATATATTTATGTATTTTATAAAAGTGTAATGCTCATTTGTTATGACAGTTTCCCCAATGCCTGATGAAAGACAAACCAAAGCAGCATGGTTCAAAGCTGCTCTTTTTTGAATTTACTGATAAATTTTAAAGTAATGGCTTTATGAGTGAATATTTTCCTTTTTTTTTTTATCCTGTTACTTTTACAGAGGATGTAGACTTGGTGTTGGAAATAGGAACCAAAAAAAGAGGGAATGTTGCAACGCTGGCTTTTAGCTATTTTCTGGTAGCGTGAATGTACATTCATTTCTATAATCTGTTTTGATCTATCTATATATGCACACATCTCTATAAAGATGCAAATATTTATCTCTTTAATTCTTCTTATCCAAAATGCAAACATCTACATCGAGGTTTCCAGACCCTCAAATATTATGAAATATCTTCACTGTATTCTTTTCAGTGAAATTCTATTAATGTAGAACTACTGTCTGACAGATTTCATGATTGTGCTTCCAAAATTGATGATTTCTGTCCCTCACAAAAAACAACTCACTCCAGACCCCAAAAGCTAAGGCTTCCGATTTGAAATAATTTTTGCTGATGTCTAATGCTCATCTTTGGAAATAAAACCAGGGATGAGCATCTTTAATTTAAAGTTCTGATCACAGTCAGTAAAGGTGATAGACTTAAGTACATCTAAGGATTAACTGAGGATTTACTGTTAACCTGAGAATCATATTAACAAAGATGCATAGGCCATATCTCAAATCAGTAGGTATTTCATGTTTACATACAACTTTGGGTCAGTTCACTTTGATGATCCTGCTTGCAATGTGCATAAAAGCATTTTTAAAATACTCTGAGTACCTGTACTTACAGGAAGAACAGAACCTTAAAAATGGAAACTCTTTCTGACCAAAGGCCGTGGATATTATGACCAGTTTGGTAGCAAGGCCGAGGGATCAGTAATTCAAATAAGGTCAGGATGCTACTAGGTATTGAAACAGGCCTGAAACAATGTGGGACATAGTTTAGAGCAGAGAAAGAGTTGATACACGATTGTCCCCTTACCATGAGCTGTAAAGTTGTGATAAGTTGGGACAAAGAAACACCACACCAAACTCAAACCATGTTTAAACTGAAATAAAATTAATATTCATTATGATAGGCTTTGATTTATGAAGATAAGAGCATTTCATTTGCTCTGAAAATAGATCATGTGTGTTTGCAAGACTGATGTTCTTTGTCTCAGTAAAAATACAATTATCACAGTTAAATCTATAAATCCTGCTCAAGTCATGTTGTGTATATGTGCAAATGATCAAAAGATGTAAAAATAATTTTTGAACATCTAATTCCTTTAAAAAGCAATCTGAAAAGTGGGCAAAATATCAGGCATATTCTGTTCTTCTTGTAAATGTGTTCATTGAGATTTGTGAACAATTTATGATTTTTTTTGCTATAGTACTGGATTTCAAGTTAAGCACAGTTTATTTTGGTCAGTGAAATTCTTTCATAATACTCTTAGGTTCCTCTTTAAAGTAGTCAGTAATATGCATGGAAAATGTTTTTATTTTGTAGTAGACTACTCTTCTTTCTTGAAAGGAAGCCAGAGCAAGTTTTAAAAGTCTTTTTCGTTTGTTACAGGGCTCAGTGAATTCCCAGAGATTACACATACCACTAATTATTAATGCAAACCATCTTGATCAAATGAATATGTAGCTGCATAACAAATAACCTGATAACTAAAGTTAGAGAGATTTACTTTCCAGAGCACTAAAACTTCATACAATTCTGTTCTTTCACTCAGAAAACGTACTGTTATATATGGCTTATGTCTAGATAGAAATCTCTGGGTAGTGTAATTTCAGCTTTCAAGGTGAAAAACGTCACTATTTATTGAATAAATGGTAGGTGTTTAAAATTACCAACAGACATTCATACTCACTAACAACTTGAAAACCAGGCAAGTCTCTGTAGTTAGAGCTGTAATGGGAAAATACATCCAGATTCACGTGATATTCATAAGCTCAAAATTTACTCATAGATCAAATCTTTGGAAATCCTATTAAGGGTAACACCTTGAGATGCCATGATTAATCCATACTAGTCCTTCAGGAAATCTTTATGTAGTCACTTTGAATACCTCAGTAATTAATTCTTCAATGTCATTTGGCTTGACTCAAGAACGTAATTTAGACTATGCTGGAAATAACGCTGTCCTCCTCATTGTAGATTGCAGATTAGGAGAATATATGACAATTAGGGATAATTAATGCCTTTTCATTTTATAGGTCATTATATATTTTCATTTTTATTAAAGTATTTTTCAGATTTTGATACTTTATTGCACAGTTGGATACACAGAAATAAATTTTTTACTTTTTTTTATTATGGGATAGCTTTGAAAAATTGTCTATTATGTATTTCTCAGTGTGAGGCAAAGGGTGAATTTATTTGGTCCAGAAGATAATATACCTCTAATCACAGATATAGAATAGAGAGAAATCGGGGGGGGGGGAGGGGGGGAATGGGCTATTAGTTAATCTTTCCACTTCATGATTCTTTAACTAAAAAATTTCCCTTTTCTACATCATATAAAACCATTATAGCCTACATATAAAATGGGTGAAATACTATGTTGATGAATACTGTCAGTTATGTTGACTGAGCTTTGATGTCCTACTCTCATACATTTCAATATGCACAAATCTGTATGCCTGATGTACCTCCAGACTCTGGTTATTAAAACTCTCCAAACCCGAATCACTCCTGAAAGTTTCCTCTTCTTGCATGTTGCTGAAAACTGCTCCAGTTGAAGTGAGAAGTGCTGGGACTGTGGTGGAAAAATGAAAGGCAAGCCTTGGGAAAGACAAGCATTGAGACAAGCCTTGTGACAGGGAAATTAAAAGAGGCTGTTCAGACCCTGCTCTGGTTGGAATTAGTCAAACTGATTACAGGATGAAGATGAGTGGTTGCTGATGTTAATTTCTTACCCTAATTTCTGTGGTTTTGTTTTAAATTTTCAGGACTAAGGATTTAGAGGAAAAAAATCAGTTTAGTAGTTTTTCACCTGGGAAGGCTTTTAGGCTCATTCATAGTTTTTCTGGAAATACACTGCATTCTACAAAGACTCATCCAATCTCACCTGTTTTAGGCAGGTGCCTGCTCTGATTCCTCATCCCTTTGCTTTCACTGATAAGCTCCTACTTGTAGCGGGGAGACGGGTCTCGGAAAGTACAGACAGTTCGATACGAACCAGCTGCAACAGACACTTTATTATTACGGGCGCAAACTTATATACACTTTTAGAACTGTAACCTTCCGCAGGTGTTGCCACTCTGACACTGATTATTGGCTAATGATGTTGTTTACATTACCATGTCCTTCTGTAATTGGTTAACTATACACATCTGCTGAGAAGGTCGGCAGCAGCTTCTTCTGATCTCAGTCGTTAGATCCTTAAAGGTACATCACACTAATTACAGGGGCAAGTTCAGTACACAGCTTTGCCCTTTAGGTCAAATACCATATGAAATCCCGACACCTACTCACCAGTCCAGACCTGACATGTGCCCACCATTCCAGCCTAGGGCAGCTTTCTGAGTCCCTATTTTAGGCTTCTCCAGGATCTTCCCAGACCTGAGAGCCATGCTGGATGCTGGGGTCCCTCAGAGGAGGAAATGCCCATGACCCCTGAGGAACATGAAAGGAAAAAAGTGGCCAAATGAAATCTGTAGTTGGAGTAGATGCCTGACTGTGAAAGAGGGGAAAGCATCAAATGCTACATTAAAACCTCTAGGGTTTTGTCACTGATTAAAGATGGAACTTGAGACTTCATGCACATGTTTGGGGAGCAATTACATCTTTTGAGGAAATGTAGACAAGATTTCTTATAACAAGCTTGAAATATTTGCTTGTATAGAATTTGCATGCAGTAAAAAATTTGTATCTAATTAAATACACGTTGTAAGTGTCTGAGCATCTCAAAACCAAACACAGACTTCAGTTATCCTCATTTTATTGTACTTAAATGCAAACTGGACATTCAAAGCTCAGGGTTAAATCCCTCAGTGATGGGGTTCTCAGATTCAAATCCCTTAGGAGGTGAACCACTTCATATATAGTATTTATTTAGACTTAAAATAGTACTTGTAGTACTTTAACTGATATCACACACAAAACTAAAGAATATTCACAGAAAATAGGAGTATGGAGTATAAATAGGAAAAAAAACCCCCAACTGCTGTTCAGACGATCCAGATTTTTAAATAACAATATGGCTGAAACTCTCAGTGCAAGCATAACACACATATATATGCAATATACTGAAGTAGATAAATATAACGAATAGATACACTCAACTGCAAACACATAAATAAATACGTACTTGGTTTAAATATTTACACACATATCTATACATAACATATAGAAGTGTATATAAATATTCAACCCAAATATATACATTTATCCATTTGTATGTGAGCATTTATGTGTGCTTGTAAGAGGAGAGAAAAACATTGGAGACCTCAAGTACCACAGATTAATAAACTGTGTTTACCTGTGATAGGAATCAAAAGAGAACAAACACACTGTATGGGAATTGCTGTTGACTCAGACCGAAGCCAGTGGCGCAAACTGGTGTAATCTAATCCTCCTGGCATGAGAGCTGAGAGGAGAAAAATCAGCGAGCTCAGGACACTGCTAAGCAGTTTGAAGCTGAGCATGGAGGCTCTGCCCTGAGGCACAGCACACTCTGCTGTAAAAATGACCGTCTGGGGCTGCCGTGCTGTGCCCTGTGCTGGCACTGTAAGGTAGTTTTTAAGTGTTGATTTATTACTGGGCCCAAAGATGGAAAAGAAGATATTTTGCAGTGAACAAAAAAAGAGGAAACCCACAAAGAAACAGATGGATTACACACATACTTCCAGTTTACAGTAACATGTTTCCTAGTGCACTTCCTTTCTGAGGTACAGTCCCCAGCTTTATTATTCAAAAACTGACTGGTTCCAGAAGTGGTTTAGAGATGATTCTATAAGCAGATGGCTTTCCAAGAACTGTGATAGTCTGATCCATTAAACACTTCCATGTGTGGTTTACTTTTCCTTCATTTATAAACTTAGAGGAAAGCAGACACTGATGCTCATGACAGGTTGGAAAATTAAGAACTGAGCTTCACAAGGCAGCAGATACCTCTGTTGAAAGACTTTGTGCTGCAACAATTTCAGCATCTGTTCCAGTCCTGTTCTTTTTGTGAGACACTTTCACCTCTTCTAACTCAGATATCTGTTTGTGTCCTACAATTGGCCTACATTAAGGATATTTAAGGCAGTATATCCTATCCTTTATATTAAGGTGATATCCTTGATGTAAGCAAAAGAAAAAATAATTAATCAAGGTCGGTATTTCTTCCTGACAGAAAAAATCTATTGTATGAGTCCCCAGCCACCGAGAGCCACATATGCAGCATTGGGTTTGACCTATATTTGAAAAAAAAAAAAACCAAACTAGGTATGATTTGACCTGTAAGGACAATCACATTGGAATGGTAACAATCCCTTCTTTAAAAACAGCAGTAGAAAAACTGAGAGGAGCCAAATGGTGGCACACTGCTGACTTTGCACAAACAGACTATATCCATGTTTATTTGCTTTTCCTCCAGACTTTTATTACATTTTAAAATTTATCTATTTCTATTCTATTGATTCTCCATAGCAGTGAAGGCTAAATTAATTTTGTTGTGTGGGTCATTTGATGTATCAGGAGACAAATTTTGCCTGTTAGACATGGTTTAGAGGAGACAATGCAAGTCTAAATGTCTGAGGTTTGGCAGTTTACAAATCAATTATTTCTGTTAGAGAGCCAACTGCTGCACCAACTGGGAAAGAGATTATATCAGATTACTGCACTTTTAATTAGCTGATCGTGACAGGCAAGGTTTGAAGAGGAAAAGAAATCAATCAGAAACTGCCAAACTTGGTCAGCCGAATACACAGTGCCATTATTGAATTTTAGACATTGTTCTGAAGCACAACTTGATCTCCAGGGCTCTGCAAGGGGACCTGCCTCATGCAAGTGATCCATCTTAGAGCCAAAGGTTATTCTGGAGCAAATATTTCCAAACATTTGTTATAATTAGCCTCTGACAAGATCTGTCACAAAGCAGAATCTCATTAGAGAGGAAGGAGGAACAGAGCACGTTCACCCCAGTGACATGGCAGAGCATCAAATGCCTCTGCAGACGGTAAATGTTTGTGTGTGTGTGTAAAACATGTAGTGGGGATGCACTTTCGTACACAGAGGAATACATTTTGGCTGACAGAATTTAGAGAAATTTCTTTTACCCATTCAAGGGACTGAGGTCACTATTTGCTTTTCTATCTCATTGGCTTTATAACAAGATAATTCTAGCAACCCAGGGCATCCTGTTCTATAAAGCAAGATTTATGGCACAGTGTCTTAGAACCTAATTCTCCTGTGCCATCACCTCAGACAGTCATTTGCTCTGTAAACTACACATACAACCGCCTTACATCAAGATAGTCCCACATTGTACAGGCAAGTGGAAGTCAAGGTTAGCAGCTCAGCTCAATTATGGTTAAAAAAAACCCCAAATGATCAAAGGACATAGAGCAAGTTTCTACATAATTGCAGGAGTCCAGAAAGCAAGGAGTCTGGCTATCCTAGTGTGTTAATTGTAGGTTAAATTTTAGGAAGTCTCACTGAACTTGGAATTGTATATTTGCACAACCTTTTCCAAAAATTCATCCATGAACAGACAGATCACAGCAATACCCTTGCAAGCACCTCTGCTGACTTCGCTGCTCTTCAGTTTAGATCCTGATGTGCATCTCTCTAGTAAATAACGATGACACTTCTGAAGTAAATTGATGCCTTTGGTGAGGTCATACCTTG
Source organism: Sakesphorus luctuosus (assembly GCA_013396695.1). Classification (NCBI taxonomy): domain Eukaryota; kingdom Metazoa; phylum Chordata; class Aves; order Passeriformes; family Thamnophilidae; genus Sakesphorus; species Sakesphorus luctuosus. The sequence continues at coordinate 1,615,594 of VWZD01010412.1, read as the reverse complement.
AATCCTGTCCTCAGTTCTGGGCCCTGCACTACAACAAAGACTTTGAGGTGCTGGAGCAAGTCCAGAGGAGGGCAACAAAGCCAGTGTTGGGTCTGGAGCATGTCTGATGACGTGTGGCTGAGGGAGCTGGGAGTCTTTATCATGGAGAAGAGGAGCATCAAGGGAGACGTTATTGCTCTCCACAACAACCTGAAAAGAGGTTGGAGCAAGGTGGGGATTGGTCCCCTCTCTCAAGTAACAAGTGGCAGGATGAGAGGAAATGGTCTCATGTTGTTTGGCCTCTTCAGCTAAAGGACTGTCAAACACTGGAATAGGCTGTCCAGGGCAGTGATGGAGTCACTATCCCTATAGATGTTTAAAAGATGTGTAGATGTGGCACTTAGGGACATGGTTCACTGGTGGGCTTGGTAACATTAGCTTAGTGGTTGGACTTAAAGGGGGTTTCCAACCTAAAAGATTCTTTGATCTCTCATCCTCATGCAGCTATCTGGGTGGCAAAGATCTGGTGATGTCTTCTCCGTTTCTCACATGGCTAGATTCTGTCAGAAGAGGACATTCAGTCTCAGTCTAACAAAACAGTTATTGATGTTCAATGTCAATTACATGGTTAGCCCAAGGATTGCAGTGTTGATTCAAAATCCAATTAAATACACACTTCAGAAATTTGTTGGATCAGAATGACATTGTTCAGTCCTTTGCAAGAGAAAAACATTCCTGGTTAACTATTCAAATATCTTTAATATTTTTAGCTTAAATATATATTTTGTTCTATAGGTAGAGAAAACAGCTAAGAGTTGTTTATTCTCATATATTAACACACTGGGGCTTTAATGTTCCATTTGCTAAACTTTGAGTCCATTTCCACTCATTGTTCTGTGGTTATATATGTGCTTTTCTCTTACTCTGTTAAACAGAAAGATTTCAACCTTGGAAATACAAAAAAGGCATATTATATGATAACTAAAACCACTGCATGTCACTTGTGTGGATTTTGTGGACTTCTGTGCTTGATGTTTGGCACCCTGTAGCTCCACGTGGGGGTTCTGTTTTGTCTAGTCTTTCTTTGGGTTTCATTGATTCGGTGGGTGCAGAAGCAGAACTTCTTTGTCACTTCACTGGAAGCTGTCTGGATGGCTGCAAAGTGTATCATAAATCAATTCTGCTCGGAGGACGGCTTGTAACAAAGTCAATAGCAGAGCAGGAAAGCACACATGCTATCAGAGGAGCCAGAAAGAAAGAAGGAAAAAACCCAGTCCTCAGCTTAAAAAAAACTAACTGAGCTGCAGCCAACTTTTGTCAAATATATAATACAAGACCACATTCTTGGCTTTCTTCTACAGCATCTTTTTAATGCCCTGCCAGTTAACAGGCCACCATGATGAGGATACATGCTAAAGAAAGGATCTCCTGTGAGCAGCTAGAAAATAGAGGGTGTTAGTTCACCTAGTTCACTTTTCAAAGATAATTTTCTAATTTTACCCTAGTGCAGACTATCCCCAAAGTTGTAGGATTTATAACAACATCTTGTATCTTTGTAGAATATTTTGCTTCTCAATCCTTATTGTCACTTATATTTCACTTAATACTTATGCGCTGACATCTACCAAAATTATTCCTACAATACTTGTTTATGTATTAGAGCTGGAATAAAATTTTATTTATGCAAAACCTACTTAGGCAATACCAAATTACATTCTATTACTATTGTTTCTGGTACTTCCACCTGTCTGTCACACCTGGTGTTCTTCTACCCAGAGTGCCCTATCCTGGCAAACCATCCTGACACCCATTAACCTGACCACATATGATGACGAGGAGGAAAAAAGAAGAAATCAGTACAAATGGATACAATTCTGGTAAAGTCATTGTCAACAACCACTTGTCTGTACTAAAACAAGTAAATAACATTAAGCAAAGTATGTTATACTTCAGATAAAGTCTTGATTTAAACACCAATAATTTTCTCCAGTTTAGAGACCAAGTACTGAAATCATTAGCGTAATTTGCCAATCTGTGTGAAACCACTAAAGGAAGTCCTCTGGGTTCGACACAGATTTACATTTTCTTTCAGTTTGTTTTTGTGATGAATATTAATACTCTGTGTCTCCCAGTTTCAAGTTGCTTATTTTTTGATTTTGTTCTCTAATAGAAAGGTTGGTTTTCAAAGGGAGCTTAGTGCTTTTTCTCTGGTCCCTTTGTTCAAAAGTTTAAGGGTTTTAGGCAATTCCTTTGAGAGTCATTAGACTCAACTTAAGACAAATATGAAAGTTAATTAAAAGTTTAGTTCATTGACAGATAAAATAAAACTTTACACTTATTCACTCTGGAAAATAATGAGCAGGATTAGCTACCAGCTAATAAGTAAAGACTATGACAAAAACACAATTTAACTTTTCATCACTGTAGTCAGAAATTGTACATTTCAGATTTTGTTTTGATCTTTGCTTATTAGCTGTTATCTCTCCATAGTCATTTCCACACCTCCCTACTTGATTACCAAGTCCAAACATACTTCTGAGAGTGGCTAAAAACAACAGGAGTTCATATCATTAATGATGATTTTCCTTAGAAACAAAAATGGAGATGAGGGCTGTGAAGGTGTAACCTTCCCCTACTGCAGCAGCCAAAGAATCAGAATTTGCTTTTCACTCTGCTGAGAGTTTTTCCCATCTCCCAAAATGGCTTGAAGGGAATTTAAATTTTTTTTTGCCTAACAAGCAGACCACTTTGCAGATTGAATTTTTTTTTCCTGGACAATTCTACCAATTCTGCCTTTAAGAATTAACTCTGGAATTTGATAACTACTCCAAAGATGTTCTGACCAACGAGTTATAGAAAACAATCTTTTTCAGCTGAGTTCTGGGACAAACAAGGAAGGGAGAGAGAGAAACTGCTTCTTTTCTGTCTCTGTAACTCCACCGTCACTTTTCTGAAAGCAGGAGTTCAGTTTCTTATTAAAACATGGAGAGTGTTTTACTTTCCCTTGCACTGCACATCTCAGCAATACGTTCTGCCATCTTTCTGTCTCAGTTGAGATGTACCCAGCAGTATCTGTACTTTTCCAAACTCTTTTCTTTCTCATTCTATTGCTAATGTGTGATGAAGAGAGCATGAATTTTGAATGCAGCAATTATCATTCAATAGATAGGTTTAAATGTTCTAAATGCCACTTAAATTCACAGAGGAAAACTTTTCATGCTGGTGGAAGAAAGAAAGCCATTGAAATAAAGTAGATAGTTTTTTTTTATAGAACTATGTCTCTTGGATTGCTATTGTGGTTTGAATCTCACTACTTCTGTTATTACATTAAGATAAAAAATCCCTTAAAGCTAAAGGTCTCTTTTTAATTGCTTCAGCTAAAAATGGGCATCCCATACCATCCTACATCTGTTGCTGATCAATGGATAGAGTCATACAAAAATATACAGACGTCCAGCATAGAGTAAAAAATTCCCTGGATTATCAAGAGATTTTACTAAGCTACAGAACTGAATTAATTTCTACAAATCTGTAATTCTTTCTGAACTTATAATGACTTGGGATATATAATCTAAGAGCTAGTTTTCCTCATCAATCTCCCTCTGAATGCATGCTATGATATGAAGAATATTTTGAATAGTGGCTTTGAATGGAATGACAGGTTTTGCAAATGATGAGGATGCACCGGACATTTATCACATTGCATGAAGCCAGGACAATTTATCGTACCTCATGACTACTGTTATACAGTGAGAAATCTTGCAGAGCTTGCAGATGTTTGCCAAAAAATTGTAATTTTGTTGTCAATTCATATAGCAAAGAACCTTTCTGAAACCTGGAAGAAAGCAATGCCTTGACCCCAAAAGAGACATAATCCTCTGCTGCATTTCTACACCACAAACAAGGTACTCTAGAGGTACCACTGGCTCAAGAGCTGTTTTGATGCAGAGAGAAGGTGCACCCCAACAAATTATAAAGGTAAATGCGTTGTCAGGACAGGCTCTTTCCTGCACAATGAATCACAAAACACCTACTGATGCTCACGTTTAGAGACAGTAATGTTTTAGTGGGGGGGAAAAACACCTTGTATCATAACAAGCAATAGAGAGCAGCTTCAAGCCAATTAGAGAAAATGGACCACAGTGAGTCAACATTCAATAGCTCATGATTTAGAAAAGTATTCACCTTGAAACAGTCAATATGTGCATTACACATGGATATTTAACCGAATACCTCACCCATAGTTTAATTAACTCTGCAAACAATTAGCAGTGCTTCAGTACAAAATCTGAAAATTCTCTGAACAGCTAAAGTGAAAATGCTGTCATTCTCCAGAAGTGAACTCTGTGATATGGCTGACTCCACAGATTGTGAAGAGATCCTTACAGATGTCCAGGGAATCCTGCTCTTACGATACCTACTTACTGATCTGTGAAAATTTACCAGAGGAATGAAAGTATAACAAGCTGTAATAAAAACCAATGTGCAGTGGCTGGTGAAGCACAGAAGCTTTAGTTGCATGCTGACCAACAATTACAGTATCCTACTCATTTTCTGGAAGGCAAATGAAGTCCAAATTAAAGATATGAGTCTTCTGTGCATCACAGTAGATAACAGCTCTGTGGCTGTCTCTTCAAAAAATGAAACATTTCTTTCACTATTCTCTGAAAAATTACAATATTGATTTTCATTTTCTATTTCTCTTTGGGAAACTGGTAGCTGTATTTTGTTACCTTTCCATTCCCTGTGCTGGACTTCGCAAGTAGGGGAGCAGGCTATGTAAGGTGAAGGCTTCCCAAGACCAGGTGGGAGCCCATAAGCAGAGCACAGTGCTCCTTCAAGGCTCCCCTTGTTGGAGGGAACTCGGGACATGACGCTGCTGCTTTTGCCTTATTCCCCACACCCGTCCACCTGCACACGGTGCTTTCACCTGTTCTTGAAGGCAAGGAGTGATCTTCCTTCAGGAGCCATACACTACCCAAGGGTGACCCCAGGTAACTCTGGGAAGCTGCTGCATACTTTTGGATTAATGTCATCAAGAAATACCATCCTGAAAACATCACTAATGCCTAAATATGGGTCCAAAATGATGTGAGACAAATACTTAGGAACAAAACATTGGAAAAGTGGTATGGGGCAGTGGACTCAATCAGAAAATGCTAAGGGAAAGAAGAGTGGGAAAGCTATAGAAAGGTTGGTCAAATGACATGGTTTTTTACTTCTGTTGTATTACAAAAGACTACAAGTACAGTATGTTTCCAGTCAGATCAGCAGATCTTAAGCAAACATTTAACTATTACCTTGCAGTTTCAACTGTTATTTTCTTTTGAGTGTACTTAATTATTTTCCTGGGAAGGTACATACAGTAAATATAAGCCCACTGTCAGTCAGCTTTAGTGAGCTTTGTGGTCCATAGTCAATTTAGTCTTCAGAATCTTTGTGTCAGAGGTTAAAAGCTCTGCTCTTGCACCCTTTTGAAAAACTGATTTGGTAAAGCTTGTCACTTTAAGGGATGGACTGACTGCCACAAATGTAAGGATGCCTCTTGATTTCATTACTTCTCTTTCTATTTAAATCTGTGGTCAGACTGGAGGACCAGAATTCAAGCTGTAAAATACCAAGTGGGGTTGGGAAGGCTGTAATAAGAACATCCCAGTGGACAATGATGGCTCTCCTATGAGGTAAATGCTGCATATCAAGGGGTCCAAATACTATTGGTGAAGAGCATAGAAAGGGAAAAGTTAAAAAGTGTAAATAAAAAATAACCTTGATCACTGTAAAACCTAAGTATTTATTTCATAGCAACTGATCTATAGGAAAAGCAATAGACCCCTGATTGTGATACAACAGCAAGCCTGGCTCAGTCTTCTTAACCTTTGCCAATTGGTTTATACAAGTTTAACCACATCTGTCTGTCTCCTGTGGGCCTATGAAGAAGACACATCAAGTGTTGACAAAGATACTGCGCAGGGCAAGAACAAAAGGAGGAGGTGGTTTCCAAAATTAGTCACTGGGACATGCAGTATTTTTTGCTCTCCCTGGCCTTTGAATGATTCTTTTTAAAAAGAGTGATATTTTCTACCAGAAATCACTTTCCTGTGGTAACCCACAGAAATATACTCATTCCCACAGAAATGTACTTATGGACCTTTTTAAAAGCACCTACAGTAGCTAAATTACAAGGTCCTTAAAAAGGGCCTTTAAATTCATCTTAGTAAAGCAGGTAAAGAAGGGTGTTAGGTCATGAGGAACTTGTGCCACTGGGCATCAGTGCTATCCTCCCATGGCTGCTGAATTTCCCCCTCCTGCCTTTCACTTCTGAAAACAAAAGGATGGCATTTGTGTCTCTGTTTGTCACAATAAAGTGAAAATGTTCAACATCTGAGAATAAAATGAAAACAACAAGCTACTTAGTGCTATAAAAAGAACAGATAAGGTGTTTTAATTTCTCAAAGAAACTTAAGCCTTCTTTCAGAAGAAAAGAATGAAAACTCAAGACAAATATCATACCTCATGTTGAGAATCTGACCTTGGCACAATTGCAGAAAGTTACATAACCTGAATGGTACTGAATTACTCCTCTTCTTACTGAGTAGTGCTGCACCAGTCAGTAGCCTGAGCTTTACTAAGTTTGTGGTTTTATTTTAGTATGTATTTAGACAAAGATCAAATTATCTTTGAAAATAAGTCTCTCCCACTAAAACTCTGAAGCATATAACTATTTACATCCTTTTTATGACAGAAAAGATCTGTGTTTATTTAATGTTACAGTTCATTAACTGACTTTCATTTCTTATAACAGCCAATTGAATTTTGTTGGTGACTGTGTTTTGTCTGGTTTTACTTATGGTGATCAGTATAATAATATGTGATCTGAAGAAGTCATGGATGAAAACTGTCCTTCTGGGTACATCAGTATCTAGAGGTACTCAGTGACTCAGGTGACTCTGTGTTCTGACCCATTCAGCCACAAAAATTTTTTAAAATTATCAAGTCTTCATGAGACTTCTCAAATAATTATTTCTTTTGGTTCCTGTTGCTGGGTGCTGTGGAGTGTGAGCCCTTTGGTGCTTGACCATTTGCTCAGTTACCTCAAACCTTTGGGCATATGCTGTATTTCTGACAACTGCACTGAGCACTATTCACCCCAAAAGAGAGTTTTAGTTACTGAGGAAAGAATATAACAAACTTAACACAGTGCTGACCCCTCTGCTAACAAACAGAAACCTCACACTTCTGTTATATCACTGGCAGAAATTGAGAGGGTTGGTACTGCTCTGTGGTACTATGTACGCTGAAGGTCCTAGCAGAGTCATTCTTATGTAGGGTACTGCATGGTAAAGAAGCTCATCACAAGAATTGCTAATAAAGTCTCAGAAAAATCTAATGATCCTGAACTTTTAATAAAACTAATAAGGAGATAGGATAGGTCACAGATGTTGAGATCCAGCCCAAAGCATAGCTTAGGAAGGTGGTTCTCTTTCTTGGGCTAAATGATAATAATATAATGGCCAATCTTCGTGAACGAAGATTTGGGAAGGGCTCACCCCACGTGTGCCCTCCGAGCCTGCGCAGTGGATTTTTTAGGTGAGGCTCAGCGTGTGCAGAACTGGCCCCACCGTTTAAGTCCTAAGGTTCATTTGCCACGGCCAAGCAAGCTTGGACAGTGACAGTGAAGTCTCCTTAGGACTATCTACAGCACCCAGTACTAACCGGGGCTGACCCTGCTTGGCATCCGAGATCTGACAGGATCAGATGGCAGGGAGGCATTGAACTGTCGGGGCCGCCTGTACTGAGACTCGAACTCGCGACCTTGGGAGTCGGAGACCGGAGTGCTCTCCGCTACGCCACGGGACCGCCCCGGGCTAAATTATCTGAACAGATTCTTGCATATACTCACTTTATATACCTCTACACCAGTGAACCGTAAATGCAGAGCTTTGTGGTGGCTCTTTTGTTTATCAGTTTCTTACTTTCTTTGTACAGACTTTTCAGACTACAATACATCTGGTCTCCATATGAGCACCCTATCTTTCCAAAAATTAGCCCTTTTCCCCCCCTTACTTCATTTCCAAAGATACAGAAAGAATGTTGAGATTGTTGTTACCAAGAGCAATCAGGCATTTAGGATTTTCTCAGAGGTGAGTGGGCCTCTTGTGCAAGTCACCTGTCTGTCTGAGGATCTGTGCTCTTGCGTTATGGGTTGTTCATAATAGATTCTTGGGATCCCAGAGGGAGGACTTGGAATTGTTTCAAAGGGCACCATCATTGACATCTTCACAGGGCATTCTGCAGGCAAGAATGGGAACACATCACATATAGTATAGATATTGTTTGAGCAAGAGAGAAAGGAGAAGAGAAAGGAAAGAAAAGAGGAGAGAAAGGAGAGAAAAAAAAAGGAAGGAAAGACTGAGGGGGGTGTGAGAGAGGAAGAACTGAATGTACCAAAGAGCTTCATACAGAAAACCTTTCATTTACTGAGTGTGAGGAGTAGAAAGCTCAAATTCAGAGTTTGATAGCCATTACTTTTTTAGTTTGGGTCACTTCACTATTACTGGATGCTGGTGTGATTTGCCATGATGTCTCAGGGGGGTGAAGAGGATATGGACTCAGTGCATCTCGGGAAAAACAGTTGAGCAGAATAGCCCTGGCCACCTGCTCAACCGCCAACTGTTCACACATTTTTTCCCCTTTTTTTTTAAGCAAAAGTGCCAAAGGATATCAAAACATATTTATCAGAACAGTAAAGTAATAAACTATAACAAGGTGTCAGTTTAAATAGGAAATGTGGTGGAAAGAGATATTAAAAAGGTTTGAAACACTCCTTTCTATTCTGTCCTTGAAGGGTAAGGTAATCCCTCCAGTATTATTTTCTAGTTCAGCAGCTTCTTGTGGCTTCCTGGGGTTTATAGCTATAGACACTCATAACAGAGGCTCCCTCTTCCTGCCACCTAGAGACTTTGCTCCCAGTCCTCCTCCTTCCTCTCCTGCTTTCATATCCTCACATCCCCCAACATCATCTTCATGCTGGGCAAAATTATCAGATGAAAACTGTTCCTTTCCCTGCACAACAACCACCCCAAACACACTGACCAGGGCTGTTCCCCTTCTATCTGTTACCCCATCTCTGAAGTCATCTTACAGAATGAAGATGACCTTGTACACAGACTGGAAAAAAACAGCCTAAACACACATCCTTTCTGCCACTCTCTTATAAAGGGAGGCAGTTTCATTTGTGCAGACCTACAGATTAACCTATAGATATCTGAAATGGAATTTTCTGTTCTATGGAAATAATTTCCTTCCTGTTACTTTTACCATTTAAATTCAGGATGAAAATCAGAAAATGTAATTCCTAACCTGTCAGAAATTTGAGTTTTTACTTCTTAAAATAATTCAGAATACTCTGCAACATATTTTCTGCATGAAATAAATCAGCACATTGGGTATTTTTACCACATATTGATTTTTTTAATTAAAATACAGAGGATTTCAAAGAAAGCTTAAGGATCATGACTATTTAAAATATCTCTTGCCTTCTGGTTTAATCAATTTCTACTACAGCTATCCTTATAAGAGCTTCAATAATTTAAATTCTGTTCAAGACAGACACAAAACAGAATGCTTTCAACAAGATAGATTCCAATTTTTTATGTTAAAAACAAAAATATTGTAATAAACTCTGCATCCAGCAGTCATGAGGAAGCAGCTAAATTTATATGGTAGGTTAAGATTTTCAGAAATGATAGCTGTGTTTAGTTATCTGTTTTCTCAGGATGAGTAATCAGCATTTTTAAAAAATAGTCCTTAAATAAGACAGCTGAAATCACTAGGTCTGCTCCTTTTCTTTTCTTTACCCCCTCCCCACTACTTTCAGCACTTCTTTTATTTTATTTTCAAGGTGAAATACTTCCTTTTATTGAAAGCATCTTTAGATACTCAACACTTGTAGAAGAGGAGATTAAACTAAACAAAAGCTGCATGTTTAATGCAGTGTCATAGAGTGTAACATTCCTATTTTGATATCTTATCAAAGACTTATGGGGTGAAAAAAAACCAGTCTTACAAATTTTCAGCAGGGAAATGTAGTTTCTCCTTGTAAAAACTTCAAATAAAATCAGCAGGTGACAGAATCATGAAACTTTGATTTCTCAGTGTTTGAGGAGGGTCCCCCCCACTGCATTCACTGGCAAAGGCCACCAGTAATCCCCAAACTGTCTCTTGCTGGAACGGTGGAAAACTTTAGGAGATGGTACAGTCTGCAGCTCAGCAATTTTCTAGTTTTAAATTCTAAGTATAGAAAACCAAGCCTGAGGCTATCCATACTGTACTCCAGCTGATACCAGACCAGTGATGGCTCCNTTTTTTTTTTTTTTGAGATGTACTTGTAGAGAATCTCCAGGTCTGTTAAAATCTCTCTTTTCTGGGTGAAAGTGCAGTCTATGTCTACAGCATTCAGTTAAAACATTTCATGGATATGGAAGCAACCACATTCCTCATGGGCACACACAGGGCATGGTCAGCAATGGCAGCAACATCTCTACTTTTAAATGGAGCCTGTGAGAAGTTGCTGAAGCAAAGTATCTGTGTTTTGGTGATGGTTTTTACCCATATTGATGGAAATGGAAATTCCCTTTCAGTCATATGTCATTATCCCCATTGCTTCCTCCAGCCTATCAAGTTGCTCATATGGATGTTTTCTAATCTGCTGTGGAGTTTGGAGTTTACTGTAATCAAGTCAAAGTAAATTGGGTTAACAAAGATCTATTTATTAAACTCCTAAGTAAATCTGGTTTATTTTGAACCTGGCAACCAAAGAGCTGAGTGCGAGTACAGAAAGTACAGTATCTAGACAAGAGAAAAAAGATGTCAGGCAGCTAAAGATGAAGGGCCATAACCTCAGGACATAAACTTAGGACAGGGAAAGAATGTGTGTCAGAGATGGGTATTCTTTCCCTTCTCCTTCCAGGAAATTACAGATGTGCTTTCAGGCAAATATTTGTTGTTCTCCCCTCCCTCACATGCTCACATCAAGCTTTTTTGTGATACAAGTCTGCTTTCTTGAACATATTATCTAGGTTCTTCATTTTATGTATAAAAGAGGAGATCAAGAGGAAGCAAAGAGAGGAGATCGTCCAACAAACCTCAGATCTCAGACACTTCAGACTCCTTGCAGAAATGCAGTGTGGGCAATCCCTGAATTTTTTCTCAACACACCAACCATGATGATTTGCTTGATCTGAGATGGTAAAACAGCACACTGAACTGGGGAACAATTCTGTGCATAAACTACAGCAACAGACTAGCTGCTGCTTTTATGTGAAAAACTGTCTAATTCTTTACTTGAAATTGCACAAATTCTAGCATGGTCTCTTTTTCTTTTTATTCCTGGCATTCATCTGTCATATAAAACTGCTCAGAATTAAAATCCATATCCCTTTAGCATCTCAGCAAAGTGTCACTGGCCAGGGCTCTTGTTCTGATGGATGATACCAGTGACAGCTGCCAGAAAACACAGTTCAATTGCTCACAGGTACCTTGAAGTCATATGCAGCAATAGATATTGTCTAAAAAGAACCAATACATGTATTTCTGTTCATCAGCTTTGTACCTGTACATTTTATTCTTCAACACAAGCCTTCTAAATCCAATTTCTCTGGAGTTAGTTATTCAGACATTACTGGTATGATTAATAAAAACAGAAGTGGAATTGACAATGGCTAGATTAAAATGCCAAGCCCAGCCATCAGGAGCTATAAACTGGGATAGAGCTATTGACAGAATTATGCCAAGGGTTTGGTCACTCTTCTTTTTAATGTCATTATTTCATTACCATGTATCTACCAACAGAATATTCACCTCCTAAACCTTACTACTGAAATAAGCATAGTTTGATGGGGTTTTTTTAAACTGTGGGCTGATTTTGGATGGGTCATTTTCTCTTTTCTTCTTTTCTTTTTGTCCAGCCAACTGAATGTATTTGTATTGTGGTGAGGCTGATTTGTTCTTTATTTTTTAAGGAGAACGAGCCTGTAGAGAGCTCAAACGGACCTATGAGACTTTCTGCCAAGTAGATCCATATCTAAGGATGCCCCATCAGGAATAAGTGGATTTGGGAAACAGCTTCCAGTTTCCAGGGAATTGGTATTTTTCATTTAGCTTTGGTCAAAATGAGACCAATTGCTTTTTTATATATATTTTTTAAAAATTTAGCTAATTTTGAATTTAATAAATCTAACCAGTTTATTTTCCAACAAAAAGTATTCTGTCAGAACACTTCTAACCAGCTTTAATAGAAACAAAAAATCAGTGATTCTCAAAATTTATGGATATCATCAACAACCTTCAGCTCTACATAAGCTTTAAAGTACTGAAAGTACAAAAAAACCACATGGAAGAAGCAGAGTTAAAAAAGTAGAAACACTGGGGTGAAATAGCTGAGGTCAAACTTCAGGTCAGTAAAAGAGGCCCCAAATGAGCACAGGTCTTCTGGCCCCAAGTCTGGGGCCAGACACTGGCCAGCAATGTCTCTAATTAGCAGGGTAGATATCCACTTCATTCATGTCAATGATATTTACCTACTTAAAGCTGTGACCACACTTAAGGAGTCACATTGAGGTTCCCTTGAAAATCCAGGTTGTTATTTTATAATTAGCATAGTATATATACATACCAAACCAGGCTGTCTCAGCAATAGTTTTAATTCAGCAGCTAAGCCTTGGCAGTCACAGTACATTTTGAACACACTAAAGCTGTTGATTTAGTCCCTGTTAATTTTAGCATTGAAGAAGCTGACCACACATTTGCTTCCTGGTACTGCTGCATCTCCAGCAGGCTCTGCTCTTTGTTTTTGATAAATATATTTGCTCTCACTAATTTTTTAGGCTTTTTCTAAAATCTTTTTTAATTCAGTGAATAAATAAACCAGAAACAATAGCTTCTGTCAGTAAAATCTGGGTATCATACATGAAACTACTCCCACTTCTTAAGGTTTCTAACAAAAATAAGGAGGTGCAAAACTATTTCAACTTAAACTATGCCATTTCATGCAGAAGCTACACATATAACTGTATCTGGTCATGCATTTTTTTCTCCATATATAATGCTGTTTAATGGATTTCCATTTCTGTTATTTAAACAACCACAGAGCAATTAGGATATGCAGCAGAGAAAAAATATAATTAATTTGGACTGGATATGCCTGTCACAAAAATCTCATGCTGGAAGACAAAAATTTCTTCTCTGCTCTTTCTTTTTTGTCATTATGTGGCTGGCTCAAACTTTGGGAAAGAGTCTAGACTAACTCACATTTATGTCTGATAAAATCAAAGCATAGCTTTTTGGCAACAGAATAATATCCATCAGTAATTTTTAAAAAGTTTACTAAGATAGATTAAATATTATGAAGTGGTGGAAGAGTAATTTTGAAGAAAAAATCAAACAGGTTGGTTTGGTAGCAAAGCAATAAAATATTTAAATGGTAGAAAAATAAGTGTTACTTTGAGAGGTGGACTCGGTTTCTTTGCAAAATTTATGTATCTCACATCACCTATTCATAAAATACTTATAAATATTAAAATACGCATATAATATTTTTGGAAGCTTCTTTTTAATAATTGTGTAGCCTGACTTTTATTGTTTGAAGATGAAATCATGGGCTTCAAGGATAGTTTAGCTTACTTTTTATTTCTTTTCTAGTCATGCCCAAGAACTTAGTCTAATATTTGTTCTTATTTCCTTTCATATAATATTAATGCACATACAGTGTTTTTCTGCATGGAATCTAAAGGTGTTGGAGTTTACACCAGTGCAGGCACATGCACATGAGAAACAAAGCCAGAACACTGCCTGAGTAACTTCCAAGTGACACAAACTGAGTTATTTCTTGTAATATATTTAATTATTTCCCTTAAATTAAATGGTAGGTTGAAAAAGCTTCCTTAATCTTTTAATAATTTTATTGAGAATCAAATACTGCTATAAGCAGTTGGGCTAAAATTTGGATTCCACTCAAATTAGTTGATAAGAGCCCTCACAAGAAAAGTAGCCGTATTTTATATTTGATAATTAGCTGTCAGTTGTGTAGTAGGAAAAGGATATATATATATGTATAAAAGTAACAGAAAGTACATTTCAATGTTTAAAATAGTTGAAAAGCAAACATCAATGTGGTATGTTCTAAACATCCACAATCACCACCCACCCCCTTCTTTATTTGCATGAGGGCTATTTTGAAGGTTTCTTTTGTAATTATTTTTTCAGTTCTCACTTCAAATTATGGCAAACTTGAATAAAATTGTGATCAATTTTGGTACAAGTATTTCTGATACAGATTTTTAATCTCTTTTTGCAATGCTCACTTAGAACTGTATTGACAAAATAAAGGTTTCTGGCCAAGTATGGGTTGGATTCGTGGCCAGAACAAGTGACTATTAAAAACAGTGAACCTGGTTTTGTAAGAGGTGCCTCAGAAGCTCGATACTTAAATTTAAAATTCAAAGTTAACAGGAAATTCATTTATCAAATAAATCAACTTTAGACAATATATTAAACTTTATAAACCACTAAACAAAAGAGCAAAATGAAATCTTGGTCTCTCTTTTCGCCGGTGACAAAATTCAGTGAGGTCTGTGGAGGATTTCTGATTTATGACTTAAGCAGATGGACACACTTCCTCAGCCTCCTCTCTAAAGCTCTGTTGAAAAGACAATTAAATGCACCAGACAGTGAGCTAATAACATATTTCACGGACAACATCCTGCTTAAAAAACTTGTAGGAAGTTTTTGCAAGCTTTTAGTGGAGCCATGGAATTGAAGGAAGAAGGAGCGAGAACTTTACAATTATTTGCAGATAACTCCCTGCAGCCACGAGAAGCATCACAGAAAAAGCAGAAAGATTGTTTTAATGGGAATCCAGGAATACAGGAGGCTGATGGCATGGACTAGTGGAGAGCCAGACAAGTGGCTTCTCTGTAATGAAGGGGAAGATTATTTAAGAAATGATAGGGCAATAGTAAGAAAATGGGAATAGAATGTGAGCAGCTTAGAAATTGATGGTGAACAACTTGCACTTGATTAGATTAACAGAAAGAGAATCACAGAGAACTGCTTATAGAAGACTTATAAATGAAGAAGTACTACCAGAAATAAATTGTCTCCTCAATATTTTTTCTGGAAGATTAGGGGGAAATAGGGAAGATTGGATTTGTCAAGTGTCAGCAAAAGCATACTTTGAGTGATGTAAGTAAAAAAGAAAAGCTTAGATGAAAATTTCATCTGTTTGCTTTGATATAAAGTTCAGGTTTTAGTTCTGTAAATCAAGGAAAAAAATAATCTCCAAAAGTTGGATATAACCGTGCTATTTTCTGCAGTGATTAAGAAAAAAGGTAATAAAATGACTTGTGGGAATTAAAATTAAAAACTCCATCTATCAGCCACACAGTGTTAGGGGCAATGGTTTGGAAACCATAGGAAGACACCTGAGGCACAACAGGACAAGACTGCAAGTAAACCAGCTGGGGGAAAACTCTGTGCTTGCTGATAAGTCTAATAGATGGGAAACAAGGCAAAAAAAGTTTTTGCTAGTTTTAGTGTGTGGTATTTTTGTACTTTTCAATGCCAAAGTCTTTTGTTGTGACATGTATAATGGCATTGCTTTGGAATATTACTGTACTCATATGCTGCAATTATATAGAGGAGTGATTAACAAAAAAAATCCCCAAACCCCTAAACTTTTTGAAGCTTTATCAGCCTTTAAAATTTGCTGATTTCTAGTTCATCTAAAGAAATAAGTTGATGGCATAAACAGCATTTTCAACTTGATGTTTCACAAGTACTTAAAAATATTTTTAAAAAATTAAAAATATGTTTACCTGAATACATTTTTTTATTATATTAACTTAATCCCACTATGGCATTGGGCATTTTAGTTCTAACTCACAAGAAACTTCCAAGGAAGGAAAATTTGGTAACATGAAAAGATGGTCTTAATAAAACATTGATCTTGTATTTCTCTGCTGCTAGGGAAGTAATTTAGTCAGTATGCAGAGAAGAACTCCGTGCTGATGAAGTTCTCACTGGGTATTTTCAATGGCAGGAAGGTTTACATGGGAGGGACTAATTCTGAAGAGGTTTCTTTGCACCAAAGAACTCTGCAAATCTAACATTCATGAGGATCATGAGAATTCAGCAGAAGATCATCACCACAAACACAACATTTTTACTCCCTGTTATTTCTCCCATCCAGCAAAATTGGAGTAGACCTAGAGAGATAAAGACCATATTTCCATAAAGAGAGTATCATAAAGACCAAATATTTTGGAAGCCCCACAGGCTCCAGCCCTCCTCCTGACAGAGATGGATCCTTGTGCCCACACTTGTTACAGAACTGTTCTATGCTGAGTTTTGGTCTACACTTGCTTACAAACAAATCACAAACTAGAATATGTTGTTTTGTTTTAAACACACACTTTAAACATGCTTTTAGCAGGTTAAACGTTTTCAGTTTTAACAGATCATGGGCTGTTTTGATTTAATTGCTTTAGTCTGTTTGTACAATTATTTGCAAGTCTAACTCTTGCTTGCAGCTTGGACAAACAGTACACTGATAAACTGGCTTGATCTCTGCATAAAATGGAATTTAATCCTCTGTAAGGTAATGGAGTAACAAATTTTCCTAAAAATCTTACAAACTGACCCATAAAATCTCAGCTTTACATAGGACAGGGCGGTTCCGTGGCGTAGTGGAGAGCACTCCGGTCTCTGACTGCCAAGGTCGTGAGCTCGAGTCTCAGTACGGACCACCCCGGCAGTAAATGCCTCCCTGCCATCCGATCCCGTCAGATCTCGGATGCCAAGCAGGGTCAGCCCCGGTTAGTACCGGGTGCTGTGACAGTCCCAAGGACTTCCCTGTCACTGTCCAGGCTTGCTCGGCAGTGGCAAATGAACCTTAGGACTTAAACGGTGGGGCCAGTTCTGCGCACGCTGAGCCTCATCTAAAAAATCCCCTGCGCAGGCTCGGAGGGCACACCCACATGGAGTGAGCACTTCACAAATCTTCGTTCGCGAAGACTGGCCATTATTCCTACATAGGACAACTAACTGAGCAGTTTTCTATTGAAATGCCAACAACTTTAAATCATGAAAGACAACATGACTCTGTCCTCACCCTTCCATATTTCACGAGGTTACTGCCAGGACCTGTGAAGTCAATGCAGAGGTAGCACATAGAATGGTGTTCCTACTCTGTGTATGGGCTCTTAGTGGAACTGGGCCTTCATGAAATGACTCCTTTGAGAAATTTAATCTCATTTAATTTGGCCTGATAACCTTTTACAAAGAAGTTTTTCACAGCAGGACCCTTATGGAGGTGTCTTGGTGAAACCTTTAGTCATTTTAGCTGCAAGATAAATCAACTTCAATGACTTTCCTGAGTAAACAAATTCTGTAATTTTTTTTCAAAGCACAACTCAGCACTTAGACTTCACAATGTACAATAGGTTGAAGGAGTGCACATAAACACTGTGTAATCCATATCACCTCCCGAGTCTTTTAACAAATTGCGTGGTCAGCAGTTCCAAGATCCCACTTTGTGCATAATTAACATCAGTAGAGGTTAATTACAGTAGCCCATAAAGCTTCATTACAATCAAGCAGAGGGTAAAACTAATCAGAGCACTTTAATTATTAAAAAATTATGTTATATAGCCAATGTAATAATCATCATACGATAGATTTCGTACCTTTTTAAAAACACATTTGGAAATTTTTGACCTGTTTTGCAAGCATTATGTGCAGGGAATTTTATAAAATATGTTATTAAATCAGGTAGATAGGCTGTAAATACCTATAATTGTTGGAGGACAGCAATGTGATGAGGACTTTATTAGGCAGCGCTACTACAAAAGGTGGATTGACGAGCATGTAGAAGTTCGGGAACCGACTGTGCTTAATGGAGAGGCCTTGCAGCATCTGAATAAGGACTACGACAGTTTTAGAAGTTATATTGATGTTTCCCCAGTTTAATTGTTATACACCCAATATGTCTACCCCATTCATTTTCCCTTAGTCATTCCCTGTCCAAGTTTCTTCTTCCCATAAACCCTTAGGGCATTTTCCCGCCAACTTGTCCCTGATTGGTCCCCGGTTTACTGCATTGCACCAGTTTCCATATTTGGTAGCGTTTTCCCATTGGTTCTCCCTACACTCCTCCTTCCTCCCTCCTCCTAACTGATATTCCAACCAATAGGATGTTTTGCTCCTCCTCTCTCCCCGCCCCGGGGCGGTCCCGTGGCGTAGTGGTGAGCACTTCCATCTCCGGCTCCTAGGTCGCAAGTTCGAGTCTCAGTACGGGCGGCCCCGGCAGTTAAATGCCACCCTGCCATCCGATCCCGTCAGATCTCGGATGCAAAGCAGGGTCAGCTCCAGTTAGTACTGGGTGCTGTAGACAGTCCTTAAGGACCTCAGTGTCACTGTCCAAGCTTGCTTGGCCGTGGCAAATGAACCTTAGGACTTAAACGGTGGGGCCAGCTCTGCGCACGCTGTGCCTCACCTAAAAAATCCACTGCGCAGGCTCGGAGGGCACACGTGGGGTGAGCCCTTCCCAAATCTTCGTTCGCGAAGATTGGCCATTATATTATCTCCCCGCCCCAGTTCTGGAAAGTCCCATGCTACCCCTTATAAGCCGGTGCACCCCCAATAAATTTGCTTCTCTGCGTTGACCCTTGCATTGTGTGGACCTTTTCCTTCGGGGATCGTCGCCGGTGCGAGGGTGTGAGGAGCCACCCTAGGCCCAGGAAGGGATGGACCCTAGGGAGCCACTGCTTGCATCCCTATAGCCTTGCCTCTTGGGGCCGTCCTCTCCCCCCACTGTATCAGTGGATCTAAATCATCTGGTGATATATAATCACTAGTAGAAACACAAGAAGCTGCACAGATAACACAAGGGAAGAACAGGTCAATGCTGAACCTTTGTCATCTGAAAAGCAAATGTATCTAAATTTGGTTGTGTTGATGCTGGGTGTTTCACTTGCCAATTCCCTTTCTCCAAAGCACAATTGCAGTGCTTTAGCTGTCAACCACCACCTTCCCATGTTCTTCACTCAAAGATAGAAGAACTCAAGGTCTTACTATTTTTCTCTCTGTCACAAAACTTGGTTCTAAATTTTCCAAGGAATGGAATAAAAATAGATAATGCTGTGTTCCTTTTTGAATCCTCTTGAAACCCTCTGTACATTGAGTACGTAAATGTTACTCTGGTAAGCTATTGAAATATCTTTGAAATGAATGTAACACTTTATCTCTTCACAGAGAATGAAAAAAAAAATATAGTATGAGATTAAAAATAAAAGAATGAGTGGAAGGAATCTTTCTTGCAAATCCTTGAAAGCTGATAAGACTAGACTAGCTTCTTACTGCATGTAATTTTTACATGGCTTTAATTGTAATCTGAAATTTCCAATCAGTCTGTAAAATTACCTGGTTTATCTAGACACAGACCTGCAAGGCACTGTGCCAAGGATTTATCATCAAAAGCAAGTAATTCTGTATTTCTACTGAATGACTTCTTATAATAAAATGTGAAATTATTACAGTGCTGCAACATCCTTCTTACAGTCCTTCCAATTTGCCATTGTATCTGTCAATACCACTAACTTCAAACACTACATTTTGAGAATGTTAGTGGATACAGAAAAAATGATCTTGAAATTCTTTAAGGAACAGGGAAATAACCTTTCAGATGTGCTCAACCAGATACCAAACTCAAAAATTTACCTGTATCTCAAAGAATTTTGGCTTCTGAAGTAATTTAACTAGAGAACAAAAACCCTAAGAAATACTTCTGTGAAATACTAAAAAACATCACTTTGCTGAAGTAGAAATACAAAGTAAGAACATTCAAGTCAACTGCTACATAGGTCTTATTAAAGAATACATAAATTGCACATATTTAATAGCAGTGATGGTTAATGACATGCTTAAAAATTGCTCCCTCAGCTAGACTGACTTCTAAACTTTTTGTGAAGATCTTGATAAAGAAAAATGTTGAATTCTTTCTTCCCCTGATAAAGGCCAGTAGCTGCCTTGAGCCTGAGTAGGCAGTTTAGGCATAGGTGTTGCCAAGAGAGCCAGGGAATGTTACTAGCCCCAGCTTTCTGGCTACTTCTTGCTCTTGTAAAAGATCTGCTTTTATCCTCCCATATAAATGCTGTATAATAGTATAAAAGGCATTATTCCATCTTCCCCCCCCCCAGTTCTCACATTTCGCAGAAGGAATGAGTTAGGCTGACATGCCTGACACAGGGAAGTCAGCTTAAGGTTGTACAGAGCTGGAAGAGGTTAAGCTTTTAGGATGAAGAGGTATTTCTCTTGGTTGGATAAAGCATACAGGAAAATGCTGCTTTATATGTTAACAAAATTCTGAATAAAAAGAATAAAACTAATCTCTTATTGAAATGAAATTTAAGCTTCAAAATTACTGATTTTTTTTTCCTTGGGGGATAGGCAGAAGAATGCTTAATAGTTAAAAACATGTACAGATTGTATTTTTTTCCTCTACAAGAGAAAAAATATGAAATAGTAGAACATGATAGAATCTCACTTTTTCATTGATGGGAAACACAATGAAGATTTTGTTCTCCAGTTAACTTGTTTTACTCTCCCTGCATTCTTCTAATCTATTGGAGCTTATTTGCAAGAAAAAGCAGATTTATTCCACAGCATTTGGAATTTAGAGTTGTAATTAACTGGCAAAATTGTCACATTGTATAGAGCACAGAAGCAACTAACAAAACTGTTAACAATTGTTAAGAAAATTCCTAACGTAAGCAAATGTGTCATCAAGAAAAAAAGGAGGATTTGGTTTTTACAAGGTATAATTTGTTATTTTGGTTTCTGTATTTTACTTAGTAGTTGTATGTGGCATTCATAAAGCAGGTCTACTTCCTTGTCCTTCTGCTTACGAAGTTCTTGTCTTAGAAAATATTACAAAACCTTATTTCAAAGAATGACTTTCCTCTATGATGCTTCTCGTTGTCACTGACACTTCAATTTAATTATCACTTCTTAATAAAAAAAACCAGAAAAAAGTAAAACAAAAGAACAGTAAAAACCCATACTCCAAAGAAAGTTTTACAGTAGATGACAAAGGAAGTAGTAGAGCTCCATGACGTTTACTGGAAATTCTAATATTGCTTCTAGCTAATTGGAAAGAACTGAGACAGCAAGGTGAACAGAGGCAACCTAAAATCTTAAAGTGCATTAGGCAACATTGGGTTAAAAGGACACAAATAATTTCTAACAAAAATCAAGAAGAAACTGTAACAGTGATCATTTTTGCAAGAAAATTGAGAACTATCTATATTTTTAAAACAAAGAAAAAAGAATTAATCTGTCAAATTGTATTCAAACATACTTTAACCCCAAATACATTGTGTTAGCTGAGGTATTCAAGCACTCAAAAGAGCATGTTGTGAGTTTAGGCTTGGATAGTCCCAACTCTTTCAATGGGCCTTGAAGGCATGGTTGGCTTAGACATCTGCTTGGCTTAGGGCCCTCATGAGGTAGTTAAGTAATTCATGGTGGCTGCAGTTCAGAAAAGGACAAAAGCAGGTATTAAAACTTCATTAGTTTTTAAAGTTTAAAGAAATGAGAGTCAAATACAGTACTTAAAATCTTCAGTAGAGAGCCATGGGAAATGCAAGGTCAATCAATTATGTGGATATGCTCACATTTCCATTGGGACCACCCCAGACCTATGTGGCCAGAGCTTGCAGAGGCAGCTCCTGCCAAGGCTGTAGCAGGTACAGCCTGGGATGCGCTGCCGGGATGGCCCAGGCCCATTTGCTCAGGTGGGCAGCTCAGTGCAGCGAGCATGGAGATGGGCAAAAAGCAGAGCATGGAGCATGACACTCCCTAGAGCACTGGAGGCACACTCACCAAAGCAGATTTATAGTAAGCCAGATGGACACATGCTATAGATGATATGGCATGGAATTCATGCTCAGCTGTCATCAGTTGATAACTTACTTAATTTTGAAGTAAGCAAATAGACAGCACCTAATTTTATCATCTGTGGCAACTGATATTTACTTATTTCCCTCTCCCACCTACCCATTCATGCAGTTTTCCTGTTTTCTATTACATATTTTTTTTATAATATTGTATTTTTTAAAAGAGGTACCAAACACACACACAAAAGACAAGCCCTATGGGCAATGTGGTAATAAAATTAAAATGAATCTAAATAGAACTTAATTCTCCAAAATCAGTTTTGTTCCACTGCATTTAGCAGTCTGACAAAAAACCCCATGGTTTACAATTAAAAAAGAGATCTAATGGAAGTTGAAAAACAACCTAAATTTCCATCAAAAGGGACAGGAACCAGTTTCAGATGTGGGGGTTTTTTTATTTTATTAAATAGCACGAATTTAATAGGATGTTTTGTGGAACAACCAAAGTTATTTGGCACACAAATAATTATGAAATCCATGCATGACCTGCCATGAAGAAAGCGACAACATACTTTTCAGTGCTTATCAGAATGCAGCTGTCTAAATCAGCAATATTTTACAACATTGTCTGTTGGATCATGAAATCTGGAAGAAAAGTGAACACATACAACAAAAAACTTTTGAAACTTTATGGGAGTGTTTGGTGAACCCAAGGCATTTCTAGAATTACAGGATTCACCCAGGATGTAAACCTGGAGAAAACATCACAGATTATTTGTGTGAACTGACAGGAAAGTCATAGAAATGGATACAAGCTCTTCTAGTACTTGAGTCATTTGGGACTCCTCAGCAATTAATTCTACCTACGTTTCAGGGACTTGGCCAAAAATCTTTTCATTCTTCTCTCTGCTAAAAGCACCAGCAGCTCTACTTTGGTGTATGCTCTAAATAGATGTATTAGGGACAGCCAGCAAATGTCTGTGTAACGGGGTGGGGGAGCAGCAGGGTACAGGAGGAGGAGATGAGCCTTTAGGAAAGAAAAGGAGAAAGCCATACTGAAAAACATTTGCCAAGGAGTGAACACGTGGCTGCAGAAACACATGGATTTTCTCACAGCAGAGGGACAAGATCCCATTCAGAGGGAGTGGAACAGCTCATTCCCCAGAAAACAAATTCTGTGAGAAGGACAGAATTGGTTCATTTCACTTTAATAAACTATACTAACTTTATTTTCCTGCCATAATGAATGTGTTTGCTGCTTCGCCTCCCCTCTGTCCTAGGTAAGCTGGTAAGATTCCCTCCTTGCTGGAAGACTGTCATGAGCCATCCCCATTACTGGTAACTGGACAATGTAACACTACCCAAACCTCTGAACTATAATAATTATCTTGGACCTTCCTATGGGTTCTACACAACTCATTACAAATTTTCATTTTCTTTTATGTGATTTTTTTTCATGGTCTTGTACAGCAACTTTTGTTTTTCAGTGGCACAGCTTTACCTGCCCACTGCAGGTGTTTCAAGCCTCATCCAAAATTACTGATATCGAGAGAAACATAATCCTTTAAATAATGGAATTTTGGATCTGGTTCTCTTTCCTGTTCATAATATTTCTGTTAAAAAAATACTAGTACTTTACTCCTCTTGAAAATAATATTGACCTTTGTTTGGCTTTTCATCCAAAACACTATTCCTTTATGAAGTCATGACAGAGGAAGAGCTATTAATTTCCTGGAGGGATGCAGCACACATTTTGCAGATGAGTCTGACTGTGTAGAGGAAGAAGCCTTCACTTTTAGATAAACAGCAACATATTCCAGCAAGATGATTTAAAAGCCAATTGTTATATTTTTTCACTTCTTTTGTTGACAGCCACAGTGGTCTAAGCTCATTACTGGACTTGGCTATGGTGTTTGACAGCTCCCATTTACAGGATTCACAGGAACAAAAATTCTTTGTATTTAGCTGCATAAAATGGAAATGTTAATTTCTAGTTTCAGAGCTGCTACTCCCTCCCAGCCCCCTCTTCTTCAAATTTCCTGCATGGCCTCCAGAATAGGAATCAAGTGTCTTATGAACTCCTTACTCCTGAGAATTAAGTTTTTAGGATTCAGCAAAATAAATCTTATGGCAAAAATTATGAAACAGCAAGACTGTATATCTCTTTTCTGTGCCTCTTCACAACCCCACAGGAGGTCACTGAGATCATACTCTATGGCTTCAGTGTTGCCTCCCTTCATTTACATTTTATCTAATTTTCCTTGTTCTGTCTTGGTACTCATCATCATAATTGCCTTGCAATGAGTTTTGACAACTACTGTGGAGATGGGGAATACAGGCAGTAGAGTGACTGCTACAGGCCTAAAATCTCAGAGGGTGCCACCATGAAATATTGTGCAAAATAAGAGAGGAACCCCTTGGTTTTGCAGCAGAGAACCTCAAGCCAGCAGGTGGTTTATCTATTGGTAATTTTTTTGGTTTTACCCCTGGGTTTCCAGGTGTGCTCTTTTGTCATCCCACATTATTTATGACCGTGCAGTTTGATGCACAGTACAGAATTACTGTTCAGATTTGCCTACTGGAAAAATTTAAGGCATGTGGTCTGTGCCATCTTCCTGAGGAAATAGCAGAATTAAATAAATGAAAAGTAATGCAATGTTTTTAATAGCGTTTAATTGGTAATTGGATGTTCTAGGAGTAAACAACTGTTAAATAATATTGATGGAAGGTCTGTCAAAAGATAAATACATTGTCTGACAAACAGCCATGTGGGCAAATATTTCAATTGCTCCAGTCTAGCCAGACATGCTGTGTCTGAGTAATTCCTGAACCTGGTCTTTTAAATTGAGCTGGGCTGGTTTCCAGACAAGAGCAAATCTATCCTCTGGGTTGTACGGCTAAAGACCTCAGTGCAGAGCTGTGATCGTTGTTCCTTCTGTGATTTCCCATTCTTTTAAATCCTGACGTTTTATGTTACAACATTGGTTTTGTTGCTGTGACTTTAATCCCTCAGATACAGCCAAATTTAGAAAGCAGTGCAATAACTAAACTGCAGTACAAGAGTTTCCTTCATCATTACAGATTAGGATTCCAGTTTTCCAAAGCTTCACATGTGGGATACATCTTTGCAGGGCTTAGGACTTACCCTTCTAATAAATTGTAGCACTTAGTCACAGATAATCTTTATGTTTAATTGAAGTTGTCTTAATCTGCTGGCAAAATTAAATGCTTATTATGATCTGTGTGTTTAATGAAGAAGAAAGAGTGAAAACTTTCCATAACAACCCATTCAATTCCAAATTTTTTTATGGACAATTATCATACTACATGCTTGGTTTTAGCAGTATGCACAAAGAGAAGTCCTGCTAGTTCAAACTCAGTGGGGCCAAGAATATCTCATGAAAACACCTCAGTAGCCTCAAACATATATTCTCTCTGGAAAACATATATCCCCAAAGATTTCCATGACGATCATATAACTGTGTTCAGTGTCATTTCATTTAAAGAGTTCACACTCACATTTATAATCATAGCATCTCTGTAGTAATAAGAACAAAACATTTTCCTTACCTCTCAAAGTTACTAACCACAAATAAATACAAAACCAGAACTCTCAGACCTCACCTGTTACTGTTTTTATACAGAGAAGGTCAAATACAACTTTTGTTCATCAATGATACGTGAAAGCTAAAGGAGTTGTGCCTTTAAATTTGTCATCGTTACAAAAAATTTGTTTTGAACATCTGATTTGTAACACATAAACCAGTGAGAACAAGATAACACCCACGTGGTTTGCTTTTTTCCTTGTAAACCCACATGATATTATTTGAGTAAACACACACAGCTATCTACTACATTTAAAAATACTTCTCAATATCGCTGGTAGTATTTTTTTGCATTTTTTAATATAAAATACACATTAACATAGTAATTTCAGTACACATTTTTCTTGATAAAATTACCAGAACTAGCAAGTAGAAAACAAAAATCTGGACTAAACACGCTCTTGTGCTTAAAGATACATATCTTTCAAAAGTTTTGCAGGACCCAAGTAGCTTAGGTTTCACTATGAGAAGTGACTTAGATATTTAATGTCTGTGTGTCACAGACTTTCAGGAAGAGTTAATGTGTTACCCAAAAATACATGCGATTCTAATATTTCCTTTATCACAGAGATGAACCTCTTTACATTATAGTAACATTCCAGTAAGACAGCATCCAGCTGGGATGCAAAATAATCTTTTCTTCTCTTTATTTCTAAGATTGGAATTAATCTCTGCATTAGATACTGTCAGAATTTATTTTGGGGATTAAATTTGCCCAAAGTCTTTATTCATTAGGAAATTCAGCTTGTGATACAGACATGACACTAAGCATTATCATAAGCTAATAAAAAGACAGAGATAATAAGGACCAAATCATTAAAAACCAAATTTCAAAGGTGAAATTCCCTCTGCCTGCAAATTTTCTTTCTCTCTCCCCTTTTCCCTTGTACCCTTTCTGCTCTACTTTTGGATTCAAATGCATTCCTTCACCATGTTATTTTAACGAGTCAATGAAGACCTGATAACCCCCCTCCTTTGCTAAGGAGACGGAAGA
Organism: Sakesphorus luctuosus; assembly: GCA_013396695.1. Classification (NCBI taxonomy): domain Eukaryota; kingdom Metazoa; phylum Chordata; class Aves; order Passeriformes; family Thamnophilidae; genus Sakesphorus; species Sakesphorus luctuosus. The sequence goes on along the minus strand of VWZD01010412.1, from coordinate 1,589,066 downwards.
ACTAATTGCTTTTTGTTCACTATCTTGGCTGATGGGTGAGAAACTAAAACCCAATTCATCCAGTAATTGCTACGTTCATGAAAAACAGCATCAAAGCCTTGATGCGTTTTACTGTTGTCTCTTGGGAAGGCTCATGTCTAATTCTTATGCTGATATGGCTCATAATATAGTCCTCTGACTCTTCTATTTGCTCCTGCAATTACAAGGTTTCTTATTCCATTGTGCATATTCCTCTGAACTAAGATTAGCTTAACTGAGCTTCCTTTGAAAACCTGCCTACCCATCAAATGCATCAGGCCTAATGCATTCTGCAGCCACGCAAAATCAATGAACAGCACAATTTTCTGCTTCCTGCAATGATCAATAGGATTCACGTAATGGGTGGAAAATTTTTAATCATGACAGCCCAGCATCTAGCTAGCATAAATCTTCCTTGCATTATAACCTCTCCATTTCCCACTAGTGCAAATTTGCAGGTATTGAATAATATTTATGTAGCAGATACATTATGAAAAGCAATACAATTAGAACTTCACACTTCAGTGATGATAGGTTGAGATCCCAGAGGCTTGTTTCCTAGACAATGTACCGGCTTCCATATTCCAAATGCAAAATTTTTTTTTTCTTTTTTTCTCCTGACACTATTATTTTTACTGAAATTATATTTCCCTGGGTCAAATCTGACATAGCTCAGGAAAACGTGAATTCAGGCTGACCATAGCTAAGAATGAATATATTTCAATGAGAAAATAATCTGCCACTAAGTGAGAAGTTCCAGTCTCTGATGTGGCTTGCATTTCCACCTCTGTTCTGGCTCCCCACATGGAGATGTAATCATCTCTACCTTGGCCACTCCTCCTCTAAAAATCCACGACAGAAGGAGAAAATCCACTGGCGCTGTCCTCACTAACAGTGTGATCTGGCGCGCACTTGCTTTTTACAGGCTGTAGTCAGCTAACATTGGTATTTGAGACTGAGAAAAAGGGGTAACTGCATTTCTTTAATGAGAGTTCACAAATAAAGACAGAACTGCAATGCTAAATATTCTACCAAAATTGTATGTAAGTCATGTGCATATTTCTAATTTAGTGTTTTCTTGGGAAAAGTACAAAGAAGTCTTTGTCTGTGAAAGTGCAAAAAAGACTTAGGTGCCTGGAAAAAGTTTCTTAATTTTGAACATCAGGATTACCTCTGTGTTAGGATATAGCAGTGCTTTTTACTGCTCTTTGGGTCTACCAATCTCAGAGTTTGCTGTTAGCAGGAGAAGAGAGGAATGTCTGCAGTGTAAAGGCTTCAGAGGATGAAACAGCAGCTGAATGTCTGCAAGTGCCTAAGACAAAACCCACCCTTCTGCCTGATTATGTACCTTGTGGGTTCCACCACAAAATGAGAGCAAGCAAATTACCTGTTACACACTATAGCTATATAAATCTTAACAATCATGTTCTAGGAATGGATTAATTTTCACCATTTGTCCTTATGTTATAATCACAACCTCACACATGGTTTAGTGCCAAGCCCCCTTTTTTTTTATCCTTTCCAGAGTGTCACAGGAATATCTTTATGACTCCTTGCACTCAGTGAGTCAGAGTAATCATTCCCTGTTCCTCTGATCTTAGTGCAGAGGACGTTTCACTGGGTATGAACAGGAGCCCCAGCCAAATATGAACCACTCAAAACTTACACTGGTAAATAACATTCAAAGGAGTCAAAGCCTTGTGTCTTTGCTCAAGTCTGACACTTGCTTTTGTCATAAAAATGAGAGACTGGCAGAGGACAGCCGAGTTTTAGACCATTCTTATAATAATTACAAAACTACAACTGAGAAAAGCCAAGGGTACATGATAAATGCCACATTACTAAACTATCACAACTGTAATTGTGCATATTTGCAGAGGTTTAGAAAGAAAGATTCTCTCCTTCTCTCTAATTTTTTCAGATTTTTCTAAAGGACAAAGTATTACCTTGCAACTTAAAGTGAAGACACATGAATGTAATTACTCAATATAGCTATAGCATTACAGAATAAGCCCATCAAACATCTACAGAAAGCATAATGCTTTTTTCTTATTATTTTATAACATCAGTATGGGGGCAAAAAAGAGAAAGAAATTCAGTGGTGGGTTCTGTTGTTACTTCTAAATTCTCAGCTGAAATCTAGAATGAGAATTGAAAAGCCTGAGAGTGTTTTTAATGGGAACACTGAATCACAGCTTTACAACTTCAAAGTCTTTCATGTAAGCAAATGTACTTCCTGGCCAACAGCCCATATTTGAAACTGGTGATTCAATGCTAGTTGTTGGCACATAGCTTGGGAAAGAGAACCTGCCTGAGCCATGTCTCCAGACTGGGCACAGATGAGGGCTACATGGCCACAGGAATCCACAAGGTATTAAATAGGCAGGTCTTAAAATCAATACAATAAAAGAAAGTTAGATTCGTGCAAACCATATTGACTACTTGTCGGTAGATATAATTTCTATTATGGTACGAATATATGGTATTTTATCACTCATTGTCTGTTTTTCTCCAAAAGCTCTTTTCTGTAAGTCAGGGTAATTTTTAACATGAGAAAAGACTATGCACCATACTAACAGGAAGAAACACAGCTGACTGCCAATATAAAGATCATTCTGACCACTTAGTACAGATACTTAGGCTTGGATGGTGGTCAGGCATTTCCTGATGTCACTAAATGAGTGATCCTTCTTGATCTTAGCATTTGCAAATTAATGACTCCAGACAGGCCCAAGATGATAAAATCTACACATTTGTTAACAGTGACAAAAATTTGCTACAATTTTAACTAATAAACTGTATAAGAAAGGGGCAAGATTAACACCTTTTATATGAAAGGTCTTAAAGTCTGCACACTGTCATTTATTATAGTCTGTAGATATGGCTTCAAGTACTAATAGCACTTAGAAAGTTATACATGGTAATATGCTGTGAAATGGACCCCAAAGAGGGACAGTGCTGGAGGGCGCTCCAACTTCTGCAGGCTGCACGTTTGTTGTTATTTGTTCTTTATAATTAATGCATTGTCTCTGTATGGGTTTGAGTTTGGTGAATTTCTGTATCCCCTCCCCCCTGCGCAGTTCCTACACCTCCCATGCTCATTCCTCCCCGTGTTTTTCCTTTGTGGTATTTCCTAGTGAGCCACGGCACTAGGAGGCATATCAGTACCATCTCTCCCGGGCCGAATCCATCCCATCTGGGCACATCCCCTGCCCTGGGGACGCCCGACTGCAGCTGCAACCATGACTGGCTGCTGCCACTGCCATCACTCAGCGGCAGCGCCTTTGCCCCCTCGCCACTGCCGAGGAGCGCTGCTGCACCTGTGCCGTGTGGCACACCGGGGCCACAGTGTCTGGGACCTGCAGTCAGGTCTGAGCTGGGATGGCACCTCCCAGGGATGCTGTCCATGCCTGCGCTGCTGGCAGTCTGCCAGAAATGCTCCTGTCTCTTCTAACCGTCCTGCCCCGATCCTAGAGCTCCCGGTGATCAGTTCTCCTGTCATGTGATGAGTGTTTCCCCATTGCCTATTTGAGTTGTTAGTTATCCTGTTTATCTCTTCCCTCACCCAATCACGTCCAAATTCCAGAGCCCTCCTCTCAGACCACCTCCCTCTGTTCTTATTGGATGTTTAACAGTTCCTGACATATGCTTCACCCAATCCCTTGTTTGATTCTGCCCCATTCCAAACTCCTACCCGAACTGACTGCCACCAGAACCGACTCCTTACTAGTTGAGTCCACGACTAATAAAGTGCTTTCTGGTTCACTCTCAGGTGGTGTGCGGGTGTTCTATGGAGAGCCATTCCACCCACGGTCAGTTTCCATTAGTTATGTCCATTACCACAATGTCCAATTTCAACTTCATATCCTGTTACCATTTAGCTCACTAAATCATTCATGAATCCACGAACATGCACAAATACATACACAGACATATACATAGTTATCTGTGCTACAAACATACTAAAAGAATTATATATGACTGACTTCCAGTTTAATTTGCTATATAAGCTTTGTAGTGCACTAGTTTCCTCTTGCCATCAAGGAAAAAAGGTAATTGCAATGCTAGTTTTAAAAAAGGCTAGATTAATACATTAAAATACATTGCTAGCATCATTTCTTCTCTTCATGCTCAAAGTAATCAAAATGTTTCACCCTTTTTTATGTTGCACATTAATTGAGGTTCCATCGGAGCTGGAGAGCTGTAGTCTAGACAATATAAAACATCACACAGAAATGACAGTGCCTGCTGAAAAGACTTTATGTTCTGGTAGTCCTTTTTGTCATTATAACTAATTATGTAGGACCAAATAAGCCTGCAATATTAACTCAGCACTCAGGGGTTCCTAGAAATGGATGCTCCCTGGGATGCTGTGGATATTACAAAATGCAGTTTCACAGTTTTGTTGTCAGCAGGGTCGTGGTCTATTAAGTACTGTCAAGTAGGAGAAAGGAAAGGAAAAAGAAAAGGAAGTTTTGGTGGTATAGCCTGGCTCTCACTAGAACTTTCAACTGCTTTTCATTTTTATTATAATTTGGTCCTAGATAATGATATATGGTCAAAAAGAAATTTCACTGTCTATGGCCAACTAGCTCAGTTTACAATCAATCTCAGTATATCGAGGGGCAGGGAGAAGTTCTTTTAGGGACTACAAAATTTCCTGTGAACACTGTTCAATACAGCTTTCCAATGAACACTGACAGTTAAAAAACAAAAAAACCCAACAAATGTTGGTGGGGCAAAAAAGGGAATATTAAATATTTTCTATTTATATTTTTTTACAGATTGCTGTAAGAGTCTTTGTATCCAAATAAAACTGTTTTCCAGGATTTTTTTTTTTTAATAAAATCATGTTCTGGAATCCCAGAAACATACTTTTCTTTATTGAAGATGTTTTTTGAAGAAAAAAATCATTATTGTCGATAACACAAAAACATATAAAACTATGCAGACTATTGAGAAATATATAATTACTTTCTCCTTCTTAGATGTATTGTCTTTGACAGACTTTAAGCTGAACTTCCAGTAGTTTCCAAGCAAGTAACAGGTTTCTGTTGCACTGGCATTATCAGGAGTGTTATTTTGTTATTGGTGATACTTTCTATTGAATGTCAAAAATTATGTTCATTCTCACTGAGCATGAGATTCACTAATAATCTGAAAGAAAATCTATTTCTTCTGATGGTACATCTGTGATGCAACAGCAATTGTAGTTGATGTCAAATAACCACATTTCCTTGATTACAGTGTTGCCAATTTCCAAGTTTCCTTTTCCTGTTCCATGTCAGTAGATGATGCTACGCTTTCACTTGCTTTGTGAACTTCTGGAAAGTGAGAAGCTATGAAGCAGATCCACAGCTACATCACAGTTTTGCATGATGCATAATGCAAAGATATTTACATTTGTAAATCAGATCAGTTTGCCATAGAAGCTACTCAGAGTTAACTAGAGACTCTGCCGCTGCATTCTTTCGTGGCCATTTTTGGGCAGGAAGAGGTCATTTGCTGCAACAAGTGAAAAATCATCTAAATCTACAAAGCTCCTTGCTGACATCGGTAGGCTTTGTTCACAGTGCTACAATGGATTTTAAATCAAGCAGGCAAAGAAATTTCTCTGAAGTTGAAGAATGTGTGTGCCACAATTCTGGGACAAGAATAGGACAGCAAGTGCCTCCATTCCTCTGTTAACCACAGTTTTGTGTCAGACGTACCGTTTATTCAATTCCAACATGGTTTTGTCACCCTGTGACTTCCATCCACACACTGTTTCCTGGTACATCTGCAATGCCAGTTTCTGTTCTCCTTGCTGAGTACATCCCTTTCCTCTGGCACCTGCCCTGCCTCAACAAGCCAGTCATAACTGTTTCTAGGAAATCATGGTAATGCTGAGAGGAACTGTTCCCGTGCCTTGCCGGCCCATTGGAATAAACAAGCTGAGGTTCAGCCTGGCAAGCAGAGCCAGGAGATGATTGTTCAGCTCTGGCGTTTTACATTTTCATACATTAGCAAAGCATCTATAAATAGCCTTTGAGGAACATAAACACTTTAGTATAATGGGATTCATGTTTAATATGGGCAATGACTTCCCTTCCCTTAGGATCGCAATTAAAATGTTTAGACAAAATTAAACTGCTTCTTGGGAAGATACAATGATGCAGAGCATAATATTTAACAAACTCCCAGTGCCTGACAGAAAATGGTACTTTGCAATCAAGCTCTAAAAGAGGGGACAACATAGCTGTTTATTATAGCTATGTGTGCTGCTAAAATATGGGCATCTGAACACCAGAATCACAGAAGCTCATAGAAAAAGAGGAATTTCTAAAGAAACTGACATGACTTTTTTCTGAAAAACAAATAAGAAGTTGTCTGAGGCAAGTCTGGGACATGTTTTCATTATTAACTTGCATCATGTTATTAGCCAACTCCAGCTTTGGCAAGACAGCTTTTCATGTACAGAGCAGTTTGATAGAAATTGCTGTCTACCTACTCTTTGAAAGAAATAGGTTTTAATCATGGTACTCTCTATCCTTGTAAGATCCTTGGCTCTGGCTGCAAAGCTCTTCTGCAGAGCTCAAGAAGGGAGGAAAGATAATAGTACAACATTTTCATGAAGCTCCAGTTAATCCAGAAGCTAATCAGGGATTATTTAGCCCTTGGCACAAATGGGAAAATCTCTGGGCAGCTCTCACTTGTGCCCTTTTCCAGTCCTCAACAACTGCTTGTTATAGCATATCCAGATTCAGATAACATTTTAGGAAGATAACTAGGAGCTGCTTTTCCTCTTTGCTACCCCTGCATTTAAGAAGTTCAGAAGAGGTTGTTACAACACAAATTTCTTAAAAGCCCTTTTATTGCAGAAAATGAGTGGCAGGAGATGGTCTAAGAACAAGCACAAGCCCCCCAAATTCATCAGAGTCAAGAAAAAATGAACTATATTGGACCAACTTAAAAGAACCAGTTCATATTTTCCAATCCTTACTTGAAAGCATCTGTTATTTAGTCACAAAAGTTATCTACAATTCAACTTTTACTATTTATTTAGTTTTAAGCTTCTTATTCTGGTCATTCTAAAGTACACTTTACTGCTAGGAGGATTAAATTTTTACATTTCATTGCTATTATTGGGTCCAAGTGTGCAACAATTTATGATTGTTGAGAACATAATCATGCTGAGGATATTGATCTCAGAAATTCTTGCCATTCCAGATTCTGAGTTTTGTCTATGCTACTGCCAAGACCTAATGAGAATAAGAAACAGACACAGCAAATGAAGATATTTCTGGTTTACCAGACTATTTTAATCTAAGAACTATGTTGAAAAACTACAGTCTTCATATTACAAACAAAGGATTTCAGGAGCTGTTGATTTCTTTTGTTAATATTGTCATTCTGTCAAAATCTATACTGCCCTGGAGGTGCATACTTAACACTCCATTGAAATCTGTGATTCTATAATGCTCTTCTGTTTCCACGTCTTTGCTAATCTTGGCTGCAGTCATTTCATGCTGTGTGCAACCTGTCATTATGTAGCTGAGGTTTCTGTCATTACACATCCTTCTTTAATTAATGTGTATGGCCATGATGAGATACATTCCCAATGCCAGCTTCTGATTGACTGCCACGTGCACTGACCATGTTGACCTCAGCTAAATTTCCTTTCCAGCTCTTAAATGTCAGAATGCTCATAACGTGCTGGAGCCTTGGAAGTACAATGGTGTGGGTTTTGCAATTTTGGCTATCTTGGTTCCATTAGAACTAGAAGCTGGCATTTCCTTCCTGCATGTGTCAGCTGTGTTAGCTTCTTGCAGAGCTATCGTGACACCATGCTGTGTCAAGCACCGATGCAGCTTGAAACCTGAGATTAAACACAGCTACACCGTCCATGTGTTTGCAAAGCTATATCGACCTCCCACTTCCCCTCTCAACCCCACCCTGTGGTGCAATCAGCATTGATAAGATCGCAGAAACAGAGCCTGTGTCAAACTAGGCTATGTTCAGTCTGGTATGAATATTCTGCTTGTTATAACTCATCGTGATACTCCACATCCAATTTATGCTGGCACCGTGCCCTTGTGGCCAGAGGGGAACTCCTGCACTGCCATCTAGGAAGGGCTCAGTGGTCTCTGAGTGCTTGATCTAGCACATCAAACCTTCTCGTGTTCTTACATTAAATCTTCAAAAGGACAGCATTTTTAACTGTGATATTGGGGAGACACTTTTATCTTTGCTTTGTTTTACAAGCCTTAGATAAATTCCTTGTTTGAATTGGCCTTTAAAATATCTGTTAGAATATGGCACAACTTTTAATTCTTACAAAATAAAACAAAATGGAAAAAACCCCAGCAAGATACAACTGCTTCAGATTTCTGGAGTCATTTAAAAGCCATAGAACTTTTCTTCTTAGTATACAAAACTGAAAATTCTGTAGCATCTATGAAGGTAAAAGGCAATAAACAAAATATTTAAACTAGCAGGTCAATAGATCCCTAACTAAAAATACTGAAGAATCATTAGAAATTAAAACCTCCATTTTTAAATAAGTAAATACCTATATAACACATTCACATTCTGTAATATCTTAGGCTTTGTCCAAGTGCACAATGCATCCCTTCTCCCTCAAGATTTTTCAAAAAATATCTTAAAAACCTTAATAGACCAGACAAGCTTTTGGTTGGTTGGTTTTGTTGTTTTTTGTTTGTTTGTTTTTTCCATTCTGGAAATGTATGCAGCTCGTATTACAAACACTTTTGTAAACTCAATCATGAAACACTTTTCATTTTCTGTGAATAAATGCATATAAAAATACAACAATGAATTCTGAGGACAAAAACTATTAAAACTACATCCATGCTCTCATAGTGCATGTCTTTTGAACATATTTCTAAAAATACTTAAAGGATTACCCAATTTCAGTCATTCTGCAGTCTTCATTAGCAGAGAAGAAAGAATTCTGCATGAGTACTAGTAACAACCTAAATTGGGAATCAAAACAAAATAATTATGTAATCAAAGGAACTCTGCAGCTTGCTCATAATACAATTCAGGTGGTCACTGCGTACACAACTTCCTTAGCTCTACTGAATGTTCCTGAAGTTCTGCAACCATCCAATTTTTATGGGCTAAGATTCAGGGATTTCACAACACAGACCTGGGATAACAGGAGCAGAGGTAAATTTAAGACCAGAATCCTTTTGAGTTGTAGCTGTAACCTGTTTGATCTGACCACTATTGTCAATTTTATACGAAGTACACAAGTAAATGAGCACTTATGCTACCAGTCCCTTCCAAAGCAATCCCTGATTGAAGCACGCACTGACACATCACTTCCAAGGCTGTTTTGTGAGGTACAATGTCAATACTGCCATAGGCTGTAAAGACAGGATCTGCTTGGGTTACCGTGAGCTTTCTCTGAAAACTTGTTGTGTAGGATTTGTGGTAGGAATTTACTATCTACAAAACTCCTAAACATGCTATAAAAACAACAGTCTGTTTATTATAGAAACTACAAAATACAAAACTGTGAAGAATCCTCCAGAAACCATAGCTTCCATGATGTTTCTATTTTTTATGATACTTTAAAAAAATATGGGTGTTCTCCAATAAATTTTTATAAAGAGACAGTAATTATTAAAACTATTGCAAGACAGGTGGGATATTTCTCTAATTAAAGAAGATTATTTTAAAATCGTTAGACCTAAAAATGTATATTGTGCATATATAACTTCATTTATTCTAAAAATGTATTTTTATGCTAAATAAGACAAATAAGCTAAAAAGGAATTTGCATGCCTGGGAAATTAAGTGTATTGCTGTCATTTCCTCGCCCCCCC